>RQOL01000473.1:0-28878 GCA_013076295.1 Sanderia malayensis | reverse complement strand
TGATATTAACTATACTGCACACTAATTAATAATAATAATAATAATAATAAGTTTTACTCACAGCTACTATTGCTTCAAAGTATTGATAGCAATTTGCACAGCTGTGGACAAATTTTGTAATAATGAATTTTTAAAATACCTAGTGTGCTTAATTCTGATGATTTTTATCACATTATCTATTAATTGAGGTTATTGTAAAAGTTGCACAAGTTTGTTGTCATTAAAAACGATTTTAGTTTACTTTTGAAGTCTTCTTTTTGTTCTATCAATCTTATATTTTCAGGCAAGCTGTTCCAGATTTTCGGTGCTGCTCTTGAAAAAGCTCTTTCTCCATACTGTGTTTTACAGCTGTTTATTTTCAGTATGTTGTTACGTCTGTTTAAAATTTCAACCGAATTCCCGAGTAACATTGGAGCATTTCCCCAAACACAATCGTGAGCAATTATGCAGATTTTAAAAACTATCCGTTCACGAACTTTTAACCAGTGCATCTCATTGAATAGAGAGGATATTGATATTCTATCGAATTTTCTTTTGTCAAATATTATTCTTATTGCTGCGTTTTGTACAGATTGAAGTTTATTAATTAGTTTTGAATTAATTCCGAAAAGAAGAGAGTTGCAATAATCAAGCTTGGAGGAAACTAATGCAGAAATTAATATATTAAGGCATTCCTTTGGAACGAAACACTTAATCTTTGCAATTTGTCGAAGTATTTCAAAACAATGTCATGTTATTGTATTTACATGCTTTTCAAAACTAAGGTTTTTGTCGAGCCATACTCCCAAGTTTTTGGCATTGTCTACAAAGCGAATACATTCATTGTCGACAAATGTACCTTGAATTTGTATTAGTTTTGATACAGATGGAGGGCTGAGAACTAAAATCTTTGTCTTCGATTTATTTAGTTTTAGAAAAAATTCTGACATCCATTTAGAGACCGAGTCAAGACACTGTTGAATGCTTTCTGTTAGAACATTGAATTGAAAACTTGAATTAAAAGATTGAAATAGTTGATGGTCGTCGGCAAAGCCCAATACTTGAAATGCGTTCGACTGTATGAGAGGATAAAGCTGATTTATATAGACATTGAAAAGAATGGGTCCTAAAACAGATCCTTGTGGAATGCCGTAATAAAGTTTTGCAGAATCAGACAATGCGTTGTTCACTTTAACAGTTATTGATCTGTCTTTTAAAAATGAGGCAAACCACTTTAGTGCAGTGCCTTTTATTCCCATTTGTAAGTTTAGAATGTCTAATAGTTTGTCCTGATCAACAGTATCAAAAGCTGCACTTAGATCCAGTAGAAGTAGCACAGTTGAACATTTGTTGTCAAAACCCGTTGCGATACTCTCAGTCAAACTTAAGAGCAAATGTTCAGATGAATGACCTTTTTTATAGCCATATTGGTACTTACAATCTAAGTTATTTCTATCGATATGGTTTTGTAGACGGCGTGCAACACATCTTTCAATAAGTTTACTCAGATAGAGCAGGTTTGACACTGGTCTATAATTTTGACATAGGTCTCTATCCATAGTATCGTCTTGATGTTTAAGAAGAGGAGTCACAATTGCAGATTTCAAACCCTCAAAGGATCCACATTCCAAAGAAATGTTCACCAATTTAACCCAGAATGGTAGTAGCTGGTCAGTGAAATCAACTAAAATTTGTCTATTAAATGGGTCATTCGGGGAGCAGTTGACTTTGTTTGACTTTATAATGTTTAAAAGTTCCTCTTCTGTTGTAGGTTCAAATTTGGTAAGTGTATTGCAATTTGGAAAATTATTAAAAAGGTGAGTAGTTTCAAGGTTTGTAGACTCTTTGAATGATGTGCGTATATCCTGAACTTTTTTCTTGAAATATTCTAGGAAATTATTTGCTAAAGAATGATTATTACAACTTGTAATAGATGGTGAGTGGGATTCGGGCTTGGTAAGTGATGTTGTTAGTTGGAATAGAGTTTTCATTTTATTTGTAGAGAGCTTAATTTTATTTCTATAGTATAGCATTTTCTTTGACTTTGCTAAAGCTGTTGTCTGAGATCTTAGTCTAATGAATTCATTTTTGTTTGTTTCATTTCGGGTTCGTTGATATAGTTTCTCTGCCCTGCGTCTCAATTTACGTAGATCGCTATATTCATTGTCAAACCATGGTGCTCTCTCGACTACCTTCATTCTTTTTTCAAGAAGTGGTGCATGCTTATCAAGTAATTGACGTAATTTTCTGTTGTAGTTTCCAACTATGCTGCCCATGTCTTCATCTAATTTTATCGTGTTCAAAAAGTCTTGTAATTCATTTCCAAATTCGTCTTTGTTAATAGAATACGTCTTTCTATATGCTATTTTTCTATAATGAATTTCTCTGCATGTTGACGTAATCTTAAATGAAATTAACTTGTGATCACTTAATTCTACATCGTGAATTGTTGTTGAAGAAAGATTCAGTTCATCATGTTTACATATCACCAAATGAAGGGTATGACCACCAACATGGGTTGGACCAGTGACGTATTGAGACAGGTTGAAAAGGGTAAGAAGTTGGTTAAATTCTTTTGTAAGGTTGTTATTTACATTATCAAAATGAATGTTGAAATCACCTGTCACAATGTATTTCTCATTACATGATGTCAATGTTTCCAGTAACTTAGTAAACTCAGACAAGAATATGTTTTGAGGCTCATAGATTATTCGATAAATAACAAAAAGTAGAATCGAGCTTTGTGATTCTTGCAATAATTTGATAATGCAACACTCAAATGTTTGGTACGTGGATACTGGAATTTGTTTATACATCAATGTGTTTTTCATTAAAATACCAACTCCGCCACCTATTTCTTTTTGTCTGTTCTGACGATGAACATGTGTTAGCCTATAGTTATAGTCCTTGAAAAATGCTACAGTATTGTTGTACTTTGACGTTTGCCAAGTCTCTGTGAGAAATACTATGTCGGCATTAAAGTCTATTACATGCTCCATCAGGAGGGCTGCTTTATTATTCAAGGAGTGACAGTTTAGAAGCAGACAGTTTATATGTGTCAATTTTGGCTCAGATTCAAGTTTAAATCACTCTTTGCTTTATTTTTTATTTTAGCTACTGTTGGACAGTTTGCGGGATCAGCTGAGTGACGACATTGTTCTTCTGTCAGCCCATCCTTAACACAGTTGGTGCAACATAGAGTCTTTGAATTGCAACTGTTTGTCGCATGCTCTTTTGCACACTTTCCGCAAATCTCAGAAGATGCATTACATTTAGCCATGTAGTGTCCAAAGTCTTGACATCTGTTGCATCTTTTCACATGAAATTGATCATAGACCTTGCATGATGTTAGTCCAACTATAAGCTTGTCACCAATAGCTTTAACTCCCTGTCTGATGGATAGAGAAACTCTAACAAATGCTTGAAAGATAGTTTTACTATTTCTTACATTTTTTACCAAAAAGACCTTAAGATGTTCTGCAATATCTTTATATTCAAAAATGGTTTCAAGAAATTTATTTTGTTTAACTATCATGTTTTGAACTTCTTCATTTGTGTATTGTTTCGAGAAACCAACAACTGATATCACTGTTGACTTTAATTTGGGTGCTTTAGGTGTAAAATTCATTTCGGAAGCCTGTTCTTTTAACTTGTTCCAAGCTTCTAAAGAAGGACAGACGACTACAAGATCACCGGACTTGTTCGTATATGAACTTTTTATTGGAATGTTTTCCTCAACAATAAACTTTTCAAGCGCATCCATTGCCTTTCCTTCGCTCAGAGAAGATTCCTCTTTACTCAAAATCAAAACTGGGTCATTAAAATTTTGGAAAAGTGAGTGGACTTTTTCCTTATCCGTCCACACATTTTCATCTGTACTTCGAATGGTATTTTTTGATCCCTTGTCATTTTTAATTAAATGCTTAATGTCCACAATATCTGACTTCATGGCACTCAAATTTTTGTCAATAATTGAAAGTCTATTATTATCAGTTTGCACTTGATTAATTTCAAAAGACGTCAGGCAAACACCACAGAGAAACACAAAGTTTCTTTTTGTCGAGGATGCATTAAACAATTTCACCATTGATGAGGTCGCCCATTTATCCTCAACAGATTGCTTGGGGCAGGTAGCATGAAAATTCTTTTTACATAAGCGGCATGTGACATATTCATTGTCACTAACGACAGAAGTACAAATTGTACATGAACCACACCCCGATACCTGAAATTGATTCATTCCTACGTCATAAGAAGACTAAATGGTAGTTACAACATACACAATATATTTACAGTAAAATACACCAGGATAATGAAAATAAAGTTTTATAAAAGTCAATGTGAAAGGAAACAAAAAAGATGAGAAAAAATATTTTTTTAATGTTTCTATGCTGTATATTTACAATAAAATCCTCCAGTGGTGAGTATTTACAGTTAAAAACAGTTCCTGTATTGCAAAACAAGCAAAGCAGACAAGAAAAGCAAAGAAGACAAAAAAAACGAAAAAAAAAAAAAATTTTCAATTGCCAAAAATTTCCAATTTTCTCCAGCTCACAAAAACACGTCTGCTCGCCAGCTCATCTCGAAGCAATACTCGAGATGAGCACACAATTCCACGTTATTAGAGCTGAAACTAACTAAAATACACATGCATTTGTTTGTTTGCAGTGATATTAACATTACTGCACACTAATTGCACATGAGTCCACCTTATTACAATTGAAAGTAAGTAAAATACACATGCATTTGCATGTTTTCAGTGATATTAACATTACTGCAGGTAATGGCACATGAATCCACGTTGTTACACCTCAAACTAAGTAAAATACACATGCATTTGCTTGTTTTCAGTGATATTAACATTACTGCACACTAATTGGACATGAATCGACGTTATTACAGCTGAAACTAACTAAATTAAACATGCATTTGTTTGTTTGCAGTGACTTTAACATTACTGCACACTAATTGCACATGAATCTACGTTTTTACAGTTGGAACTAGGTAAACTACATATGCATTTACTTGTTTTCAGTAATCTTAACACTGCTGAACAATAATTGCACATCAATCCACGTTATTACAGCTGAAACTAAGTAAAATACACATGCATTTGTTTGTTTGCAGTGATGTTAACATTACTGCACACTAATTGCGCATGAAAAAACGTTATTACAGCTTAAACTAAGTAAGAAAGACAGGTATTGGCGTGTTTTCAGTGATATTAATACTACTGCACACTAATTGCACACGATTCCACGTTATTAGAGCTGAAACTAACTAAAATACACATGCATTTGTTTGTTTGCAGTGATATTAACATTACTGCACAGTAATGGCACATGAATCCACGTTGTTACACTTAAAACTAAGTAAAATACACATGCATTTGCTTGTTTTCAGTGATATTAACATTACTGCACACTAATTGGACATGAATCGACGTTATTACAGCGGAAACTAACTAAATTAAACATGTATTTGTTTGTTTGCAGTGATATTAACATTACTGCACACTAATTGCACATGATTCCACGTTATTACAACCGAAGCCAAGTAAAATACACATGCATTTGCTTGTTTTCAGTGATCTTAACTTTACTGCACACTAATTGCACACGATTCCACGTTATTACAGCTGAAACTAACTAATTTAAACATGCATTTGTTTGTTTGCAGTGATATTAACATTACTGCACACTTATTGCACATGAATCCACGTTATTACAGCTGAAACTAAGTAAAACTTGCATGCATTTGCTTCTTTTCAGTGATTTTAACATTGCTGCACACTATTTGCACATGAATCTACGTTATTACAGTTGGAACTAAGTAAAATATACATGCATTTGTTGTTTTCAGTGATATTAACATTACTGCACACTAATTGCACATGATTCCACGTTATTACAGCTGAGGCTAAGTAAAATGCACATGCATTTGCTTGTTTTCAGTGATATTAACTATACTGCACACTAATTGCACACGATTCCACGTTATTAGAGCTGAAACTAACTAAAATACACATGCATTTGTTTGTTTGCAGTGATATTAACATTACTGCACACTAATTGCACATGAGTCCACCTTATTACAATTGAAAGTAAGTAAAATACACATGCATTTGCATGTTTTCAGTGATATTAACATTACTGCAGGTAATGGCACATGAATCCACGTTGTTACACCTCAAACTAAGTAAAATACACATGCATTTGCTTGTTTTCAGTGATATTAACATTACTGCACACTAATTGGACATGAATCGACATTATTACAGCTGAAACTAACTAAATTAAACATGCATTTGTTTGTTTGCAGTGATATTAACATTACTGCACACTTGTTGCACCTGAATCCACGTTGTTACAGCTAAAACTAAATAAAATACACATGCATTTGCTTGCTTTCAGTGATATTATCATTACTGCAGACTAATTGCACATGAATCCACGTTGTTACAGCTCAAACTAAGTAAAATACACATGGATTTGCTTGTTTTCAGTGACTTTAACATTACTGCACACTAATTGCACATGAATCTACGTTTTTACAGTTGGAACTAGGTAAACTACATATGCATTTACTTGTTTTCAGTAATCTTAACACTGCTGAACAATAATTGCACATCAATCCACGTTATTACAGCTGAAACTAAGTAAAATACACATGCATTTGTTTGTTTTCAGTGACATTAACATTACTGCACACTTATTGTACATGAATCCATGTTGTTACAGTTGAAACTAATTAAAATAGACATGGATTTGTTTGTTTGCAGTGATATTAACATTACTACACACTAATTGAAAAGTCTGAGTCTGAATTGCAGGGTGCAGAGGTGTTTTTGTGAGCTCGTAAGATTTATCAATTTATTTGTAAGTTGAGGCAGGAGAAGGTGTGCAGAGTAGTGAAGTAGAGAGGTGTTATATGGAGGCAGGTAATAGAGGCTGTTTTTGATAGGAAAGAGTTGTTGAAAGTATCAAATAAGTAGAAAGAAGTTGGATTTAGTTGGTAAACTTGGATTTGGCCTAGTTGTGAGGCAACTGTTGAGACAAATATTCGGGGACGGGTTTTGCTTTTTTTTTTCTCCTCGCTGTTGTAGGGTGAAAGTTCAAGACGGGAACTGGTTTTTTTTTTGTTTTTTTTTTTTTCTGTCTTCTTTTTGTTCCTCATAGAACCTTTGTTTTTGTGTGTTTCTTTGTCACTTCTTTGGGTGACTGCTATCCAATAAAGGAGTTTGTGACATGCAGCCATTTCAAATTCACGAAAATGGTATTTGTGACTCTTGTACTAAATCAGCTATAGATTTTGAAGTTACTGCTTGTAAGCTTTGCAAAAACAAATTTCATGTCATCTGTGCAAATCAATTGCCAGAAGAGAAATGGGGTACAAGTACCATGATCAAGTTATTCAATGCAGCATCCACAAAAGCAAATTTTTTGTTTCTTTGTGATAGTTGTTTGACAAATTTTGAGGTCTCTCAAGCAGAGGGTGACTCTGGAAAATTTTCCAAGATTGAAGGGACAGTAGACAATATATTTCAGGAAGTCCTAAAATTGAAGGATTCATTTGCAACGACGAATGTGGCCTCTCTACCAAAGGATGCAAGTAATGTATGGAATAATCAAGAAAGAATGAAAGATGTGAAATCTAAATTGACAGAGTCGATTCTTATTGTCAATTCTAGTGGAGATGGATCAACTGACAACAACAATGTGGACTTTGTGGAAAAATGTGTAATAGATAATGAAATCAAAGTAAATAATTCGTTTAGAACAAAGAAAGGGGATCTTGTTGTAGCTTTCGATTCAATGGAATCAAGAGAAAAGCTAAAAAAGCACATCAAGGAGAAAGGAATCAGCGCTAGCTCTCCGAAACCAAAGAGTACTGTCATATCTGTTGTATGCCTTCAAAGACAATATTCAATACGGGAACTTTTAACGATCATGAAGACACAAAACACGTTTTTGGATATTGCTTTGGACAAAACTCTTGATGAAAACAAATTTAATATATTTGCAATAAAACCATTAAAGAACAATGCAAAAATTTTTCAAGCATTTGTACGAGTTTCATATGATACTAGAATAAGAATTAAGCAAAATGGAGAAAAGTTACTTGTTGGTCTTAATGATTGCAAAGTGTATGACCAATTCCATATACAAAGGTGTAATAAATGTCAAAAATATGGACACTACTTTGCAAAGTGTACAGCTTCATTTCCAACGTGTGCTAAATGTTCAGGGTCTCATGATACCCGCGAGTGCAAAAATGCAATATCTAGATGCGTGAATTGTTTAAGTAAAAATCTCCCAACAGATCGGTGTATGCACGCAGCAGATTCCCCGGATTGTCCAACACTGTTAAACGCAAAAAATACAGCTTTCCAGCATTTAAACTTGCTCCTGAACCAATAGAGACAAAACTAAATTGCGTTGTTTTTAACTGTCGGTCACCTTAACAATAAATTGCATTTATTGTTGGTTTATTATTGTTTACTGTTATTATTTTTTTTTTTTTTCTGTCTTCTTTTTGTTCCTCATAGAACCTTTGTTTTTGTGTGTTTCTTTGTCACTTCTTTGGGTGACTGCTATCCAATAAAGGAGTTTGTGACATGCAGCCATTTCAAATTCACGAAAATGGTATTTGTGACTCTTGTACTAAATCAGCTATAGATTTTGAAGTTACTGCTTGTAAGCTTTGCAAAAACAAATTTCATGTCATCTGTGCAAATCAATTGCCAGAAGAGAAATGGGGTACAAGTACCATGATCAAGTTATTCAATGCAGCATCCACAAAAGCAAATTTTTTGTTTCTTTGTGATAGTTGTTTGACAAATTTTGAGGTCTCTCAAGCAGAGGGTGACTCTGGAAAAATTTCCAAGATTGAAGGGACAGTAGACAATATATTTCAGGAAGTCCTAAAATTGAAGGATTCATTTGCAACGACGAATGTGGCCTCTCTACCAAAGGATGCAAGTAATGTATGGAATAATCAAGAAAGAATGAAAGATGTGAAATCTAAATTGACAGAGTCGATTCTTATTGTCAATTCTAGTGGAGATGGATCAACTGACAACAACAATGTGGACTTTGTGGAAAAATGTGTAATAGATAATGAAATCAAAGTAAATAATTCGTTTAGAACAAAGAAAGGGGATCTTGTTGTAGCTTTCGATTCAATGGAATCAAGAGAAAAGCTAAAAAAGCACATCAAGGAGAAAGGAATCAGCGCTAGCTCTCCGAAACCAAAGAGTACTGTCATATCTGTTGTATGCCTTCAAAGACAATATTCAATACGGAACTTTTAACGATCATGAAGACACAAAACACGTTTTTGGATATTGCTTTGGACAAAACTCTTGATGAAAACAAATTTAATATATTTGCAATAAAACCATTAAAGAACAATGCAAAATTTTTCAAGCATTTGTACGAGTTTCATATGATACTAGAATAAGAATTAAGCAAAATGGAGAAAAGTTACTTGTTGGTCTTAATGATTGCAAAGTGTATGACCAATTCCATATACAAAGGTGTAATAAATGTCAAAAATATGGACACTACTTTGCAAAGTGTACAGCTTCATTTCCAACGTGTGCTAAATGTTCAGGGTCTCATGATACCCGCGAGTGCAAAAATGCAATATCTAGATGCGTGAATTGTTTAAGTAAAAATCTCCCAACAGATCAGTGTATGCACACTGCAGATTCCCCGGATTGTCCAACACTGTTAAACGCTAAAAATACAGCTTTCCAGCATTTAAACTTGCTCCTGAACCAATAGAGACAAAACTAAATTGCGTTGTTTTTAACTGTCGGTCACCTTAACAATAAATTGCATTTATTGTTGGAACATGTCTTGGATTGCAAAGCTGACATCGTGTTCTTAACGGAAACATGGCTGTCTCAGAAGAGTAACACGATAATTGCCAACATAGCAGATTACAACTTTAATTGTTTTCACATTAATCGAAGTGAAAGATCCAAGCAAACAGGTGGAGGAGTAGGAATTTTGTTAAGAAACGTATTTCATGTGAAGCAACTTACATATAAGCAGTTCAGCTCTTTTGAGTCCTGCATAGTAACTCTATTCAGAACACGACACAACTCGTTAAACTGTGTTGCACTGTATCGATTAGCATATGAGCCTAATGATGTCTTTTTAACTAAGTTTCGGGAGCTACTTGAAATTATTGTTGTCACTAAATCTGAATTTATTATCACTGGCGATTTTAATATACACTTTGATGACCAAAATAATCCATTAACAAAGCAATTTTCTGAAATACTGAGACAATTCAACCTTATCCAACATGTGACGTGTAGTACTCAGGCATCAGGACATACACTTGATCTTGTGATAACAATGAAAGACGAGCTCAGGTTGTCGAATATTGAAGTCAGAGATATCAGTTTAAGTGATCATATGTGGATTTCTTTTTCTATTGCGACTGAAACAGCAACAACCAGTTACAAGAAAGTGTCATATAGGAACATTAAAAAACTGGATAGAGATGTGCTTGCTATGGAACTTCAGCAAACATTGTCTGAAATCGACATTGGTCAAGACCTAGAAAATGTGGTTGCAAATTACAATTGCAAGATGAGCAGCCTTCTTGATCAGCACGCACCAGTGAAAGAGAAAATTGTTAAAATCAATACACGTGCCCCTTGGTTCGATTCGGAATATCAACAACTAAGATCAAGAAGGCGAAAGGCAGAAAAAATGTTTCGAAAAAATCCATCTCAATATAACGAGCAATCTTTCAAACGTTTAAGAAGACAAACAACAGAACTGGCAAAGGGAAAAAAGCAAAAATATTTTGTTCATAAGATTACGTCCTCCCAAAATAAACTGAAGACATTATTTGAGCTTACAGGAACCCTAACGAAGCCTAAATATCCCTTTTCCATGCCACTAGGAGAAGATAGTATATCTACTGCAAACGGTTTTCTAAAATTTTTCCAAGAAAAGATAACAAATATAAGGAATTCCTTCTCCCATGAATCCAATAACATAATGAAATCACTAATTATTTACAAAGGCCAGTCTCAACTGGTGACTTTGGACCCTACAACAGAAGAAGAATTATTAATAATCATAAAATCAAAAAAGATCAAGTGTTCACCTGACGATCTTTGGAATAATTCATTGATCTCCGAAAATATGCATGTGTTGCTTCCATTTTGGGTTGAACTTGTAAATCTGTCCCTTGCTACTGGCTCTATGGAGAGTTTGAAATCGGCTGTAGTGATACCATTGTTAAAACAAGCTGACAAGGTAACTGATCCTGAAAATTATAAAAATTACCGACCTGTCTCAAATCTACCATTCTTAAGTAAAGTTATTGAAAGATGTGTTGCAAATCACCTGCAAAATCATATGAATAGGAACAGTTTAGAATCTAAATACCAGTTTGGATACAAAAAGTGTCATTCAACAGAGTTATTATTAGTCAACTTACTAGATCATGTCCTGACAGGATTTGATAATAAATCTGCAACTGTCCTACTGTTATTAGACCTGAGTGCAGCTTTTGATACAGTAGACCAAGATCTATTATTACAAATGTTAAAAAATAATATGGGGATTGGGGGAGTGGCATTGAAATGGTTCAAATCATTTTTACAGCGGCGATCACTGAAAATTATGGTTGATAGTAATTATTCAAAGTGTGAGGAATTCAAGTTTGGAGTTCCCCAAGGTTCAGTGCTTGGACCTGTTTTATTTAATATATATGTACAACAACTTTATCCCATCATAAATGCTACAACATTTGAGGTAAACGGCTTTGCCGATGATCATCAGCTTTTTAAGTCCTTTCCCCCGATATTTCAAGCAAATGTTCTAACTTCAAGTATAACTGATTGCCTTAAAAATGTACAAGATTGGATGTCTTCTCACTTTTTAAAATTAAATAAAGCAAAGACACAAATTTTAGTTCTGACACCCCCATCCATCTCCAAGGATATTTGTATTCACGGCTTGAATATCGATGGCTCCTGCATACGTTTTGTAAACAATGCAAAAAACTGGGTGTTACACTAGACAAAGAACTAAATTTTCTTCGCAAATTGATAAAGTTGTTTCCGAGTGTTATTTAACAATTAGAAACATATCAAAAATCAAATGTTTCCTCCCGGGAGATTGTGTTAAGTTGTTAGTAAATTCTCTGATAACATCGAAACTGGACTATTGCAACTGACTCTATTTTAAACTACCTAAGAATCAAATACAGAAGCTTCAGTCAGTTCAGAATTCAGCCTTACGGTTGGTAAACAATTTGAGAAAATTTGATAGGGTCAGTCTTTCTCCGCTCTTTCGGGAAGGGCATTGGCTACAGATAAAGGAGAGGGTTGAATTTAAGATCTGTTTAATTGTGCACAACTGCATATGGGGAGATGCACCAGAACTTTTGAAGGAAAAAATAACTATTTCAAACACAAGAACAAAATATTGAATGTGAAGCAAACTAGAACGAAGAATGGTGATAGAGCGTTTTCCAAAGCAGGTCCGAGTCTATGGAATAATCTCCCGATAGAGCTACGTCAATGCAAAGACAAAGATAATTTTAAAACAAAACTAAAATCATATTTTATGTCAAAAACATTTTAAGTTAGAATAGTTAAATTAGTTGTGTAAAGAGTTCACAGTTGTGCAAACTGCCAATAAGCCTCTTAAAGGCAGTAGTAACTGTGGGTAAGAAAATTATTATTATTATTATTATTATTATAATTGCACATGAATCCACGTTATTACAGCTGAAACTAAGTATGAAAGACAGGCATTTGCGTGTTTTCAGTGCGATTAACACTACTACACACTAATTGCACATGAATCCACGTTATTACAGCTGAAGCTAAGTAAAATACACATGCATTTGCTTGTTTTCAGTGATATTAACATTATTGCACACTAATTGCACATGATTCCACGTTATTAGAGCTGAAACTAACTAAAATACACATGCATTTGTTTGTTTCCAGGGATATTAACATTGCTGCACACTAATTGCAAATGAATCCACGTTATTACAGCTCTAACTAAGTAAGAAAGACAGGCACTTGGGTGTTTTCAGTCATATTAACATTACTGCACACTAATTGCACATGAATCCACGTTATTACAGCTGAACCTAAATAAAAAACACATGCTTTTGTCTTTTGCAGTGATATTAACATTAATGCACAAAAATTGCACATGAATCAACGTTGTTACAGCTGAAACTAACTAAATTACACTTGCATTTGTTTGTTTGCAGTGATATTAACATCACTGCACACTAATTTCACATGAATCCACGTTATTACGGCTGAAACTAACTAAGAACGACATGCATTTGCTTGTTTTCCGTGAGATTAACATTACTGCACACTAATTGCACCTGAATCTACGTTCTTACAGTTGAAACTAAGTAAATTACACATGCATTTGTTTGTTTTCAGTGACATTGACATTACTGCACACTTATTGTACATGAATCCATGTTGTTACAGGTGAAACTAACTAAAATATACATGCATTTGCTTTTTTTAATTAATATTAACTATGCTAAACACTAATTGCGCATGAATCCACGTTGTTACAGCTGAAACGAAGTAAAATACACATGCATTTGCTTGTTTTCAGTGATATTAACATTACACCACACTAATTGGACATGAATGAACGCTATTACAGCTGAAACTAAGTAAAATACACTTGCATTTGCTTCTTTTCAGTGATATTAACATTACTGCACAGTAATGGCACATGAATCCACGTTGTTACACCTCAAACTAAGTAAAATACACATGCATTTGCTTGTTTTCAGTGATATTAACATTATTGCACACTAATTGCACATGATTCCACGTTATTAGAGCTGAAACTAACTAAAATACACATGCATTTGTTTGTTTCCAGGGATATTAACATTGCTGCACACTAATTGCACATGAATCCACGTTATTACAGCTCTAACTAAGTAAGAAAGACAGGCACTTGGGTGTTTTCAGTCATATTAACACTACTGCACACTAATTGCACATGAATCTACGTTCTTACAGCTGAAACTAAGTAAAATACACATGCATTTGCTTCTTTTCAGTGATATTAACATTACTGCACAGTAATGGCACATGAATCCACGTTGTTACACCTCAAACTAAGTTAAATACACATGCATTTGCTTGTTTTCAGTGATATTAAAATTACTGCTCACTAATTGGACATGAATCAACGTTATTACAGCTGAAACTAACTAATTTAAACATGCATTTGCTTGTTTGCAGTGATATTAACATTACTGTACACTTATTGCACATGAATCCACGTTATTACAGCTCAAACTAAGTAAGACTTGCATGCATTTGCTTCTTTTCAGTGATTTTAACATTACTGTACACTATTTGCACATGAATCTACGTTATTACAGTTGGAACTAGCTAAAATACACATGCATTTGTTTGTTTGCAGTGATATTAACGTTACTCCACACTAATTGCACATGAATCCACGTTATTACAGCTGAAACTAAGTAAACTACACATGTATTTGCTTGTTTTCAGTGATATTAACACTACTGCACACTAATGGCACATGAGTCCACTTTATTACAGTTGAAAGTAAGTAAAATACAGATGCATTTGCATGTTTTCAGTGATATTAACATTACTGCTGAGTAATGGCACATGAATCCACGTTGTTACACCTCAAACTAAGTAAAATACACATGCATTTGCTTGTTTTCAGTGATATTAACATTACTGCACACTAATTGCACATGATTCCACGTTATTAGAGCTGAAACTAACTAAAATACACATGCATTTGTTTGTTTCCAGGGATATTAACATTGCTGCACGCTAATTGCAAATGAATCCACGTTATTACAGCTCTAACTAAGTAAGAAAGACAGGCACTTGGGTGTTTTCAGTCATATTAACATTACTGCACACTAATTGCACATGAATCCACGTTATTACAGCTGAACCTAAATAAAAAACACATGGTTTTGTCTTTTGCAGTGATATTAACATTAATGCACAAAAATTGCACCTGAATCTACGTTCTTACAGTTGAAACTAAGTAAATTACACATGCATTTGTTTGTTTTCAGTGACATTGACATTACTGCACACTTATTGTACATGAATCCATGTTGTTACAGGTGAAACTAACTAAAATATACATGCATTTGCTTTTTTTAATTAATATTAACAATGCTAAACACTAATTGCGCATGAATCCACGTTGTTACAGCTGAAACGAAGTAAAATACACATGCATTTGCTTGTTTTCAGTGATATTAACATTACACAACACTAATTGGACATGAATGAACGCTATTACAGCTGAAACTAAGTAAAATACACTTGCATTTGCTTCTTTTCAGTGATATTAACATTACTGCACAGTAATGGCACATGAATCCACGTTGTTACACCTCAAACTAAGTAAAATACACATGCATTTGCTTGTTTTCAGTGATATTAACATTATTGCACACTAATTGCACATGATTCCACGTTATTAGAGCTGAAACTAACTAAAATACACATGCATTTGTTTGTTTCCAGGGATATTAACATTGCTGCACACTAATTGCACATGAATTCACGTTATTACAGCTCTAACTAAGTAAGAAAGACAGGCACTTGGGTGTTTTCAGTCATATTAACACTACTGCACACTAATTGCACATGAATCTACGTTCTTACAGCTGAAACTAAGTAAAATACACATGCATTTGCTTCTTTTCAGTGATATTAACATTACTGCACAGTAATGGCAGATGAATCCACGTTGTTACACCTCAAACTAAGTAAAATACACATGCATTTGCTTGTTTTCAGTGATATTAAAATTACTGCACACTAATTGGACATGAATCAACGTTATTACAGCTGAAACTAACTAATTTAAACATGCATTTGCTTGTTTGCAGTGAAATTAACATTACTGTACACTTATTGCACATGAATCCACGTTATTACAGCTGAAACTAAGTAAACTACACATGCATTTGCTTGTTTTCAGTGATATTAACATTACTGCACACTAATTGGACATGAATCAATGTTATTACAGCTGAAACTAACTAATTTAAACATGCATTTGTTTGTTTGCAGTGATATTAACATTACTGCACACTTATTGCACACGAATCTACGTTATTACAGCTGAAACTAAGTAAAAGTTGCATGCATTTGCTTCTTTTCAGTGATTTTAACATTACTGCACACTCTTTGCACATGAATCTACATTATTACAGTTGGAACTAAGTAAAATATACATGCATTTGCTTGTTTTCAGTGATATTAACATTACTGCGCACTAATTGCACATGATTCCACGTTTTTACAGCTGAGGCTAAGTAAAATACACATGCATTTGCTTGTTTTCAGTGATATTAACTTTACTGCACTCTAATTGCACACGATTCCACGCTTTAAGACCTGAAACTAACTGAAATACACATGCATTTGTTTGTTGGCAGTGATATTAACATTACTGCACACTTATTGTACATGAATCCATGTTGTTACAGCTGAAACTAATTAAAAGACACATGGATTTGTTTGTTTGCTGTGATATTAACATTACTACACACTAATTGCACATGAATTCACTTTATTACAGATGCAACTAAGTAAAATACACATGCATTTGCTTCTTTTCAGTGATATTAACATTACTGCACAGTAATGGCACATGAATCCACGTTGTTACACCTCAAACTAAGTAAAATACACATGCATTTGCTTGTTTTCAGTGATATTAAATTTACTGCACACTAATTGGACATGAATCGACGTTATTACAGCTGAAACTAACTAAATTAAACATGCATTTGTTTGTTTGCAGTGATATTAACATTACTGCACACTAATTACACATGAATCCACGTTATTACAGCTGAAACTAAGTAAACTACACATGCATTTGCGTGTTTTCAGTGATATTAACACTACTGCACACTAATGGCACATGAGTCCACTTTATTACAGTTGAAAGTAAGTAAAATCCACATGCATTTGCATGTTTGCAGTGATATTGACATTACTGCACAGTAATGGCACATGAATGCACGTTGTTACACCTCAAACTAAGTAAATTACACATGCATTTGCTTGTTTTCAGTGATGTTAACATTACTGCACACTAATTGCACACGATTCCACGTTATTAGAGCTGAAACTAACTAAAATACACATGCATTTGTTTGTTTGCAGTGATATAAACATTACTGCACACTAGTTGCACATGAATCCACGTTATTACAGCTGAAACTAAGTAAACTACACATGCATTTGCGTGTTTTCAGTGATATTAACACTACTGCACACTAATGGCACATGAGTTCACTTTATTACAGTTGAAAGTAAGTAAAATACACATGCATTTGCATGTTTTCAGTGATATTAACATTACTGCACAGTAATGGCACATGAATCCACGTTGTTACACCTCAAACTAAGTAAAATACACGTGCATTTGCTTGTTTTCAGTGATATTAACATTACTGCACACTAATTGGACATGAATCAATGTTATTACAGCTGAAACTAACTAATTTAAACATGCATTTGTTTGTTTGCAGTGATATTAACATTACTGCACACTTATTGCACACGAATCTACGTTATTACAGCTGAAACTAAGTAAAAGTTGCATGCATTTGCTTCTTTTCAGTGATTTTAACATTACTGCACACTCTTTGCACATGAATCTACATTATTACAGTTGGAACTAACTAAAATACACATGCATTTGTTTGTTTGCAGTGATATTAACTTTACTGCACTCTAATTGCACACGATTCCACGCTTTAAGACCTGAAACTAACTGAAATACACATGCATTTGTTTGTTTGCAGTGATATTAACATTACTGCACACTTATTGTACATGAATCCATGTTGTTACAGCTGAAACTAATTAAAAGACACATGGATTTGTTTGTTTGCTGTGATATTAACATTACTACACACTAATTGCACATGAATTCACTTTATTACAGATGCAACTAAGTAAAATACACATGCATTTGCTTCTTTTCAGTGATATTAACATTACTGCACAGTAATGGCACATGAATCCACGTTGTTACACCTCAAACTAAGTAAAATACACATGCATTTGCTTGTTTTCAGTGATATTAAAATTACTGCACACTAATTGGACATGAATCAACGTCATTACAGCTGAAACTAACTAATTTAAACATGCATTTGCTTGTTTGCAGTGATATTAACATTACTGTACACTTATTGCACATGAATCCACGTTACTACAGCTGAAACTAAGTAAAATTTGCATGCATTTGCTTCTTTTCAGTGATTTTAACATTACTGTACACTATTTGCACATGAATCTACGTTATTACAGTTGGAACTAGCTAAAATACACATGCATTTGTTTGTTTGCAGTGATATTAACATTACTCCACACTAATTGCACATGAATCCACGTTATTACAGCTGAAACTAAGTAAACTACACATGTATTTGCTTGTTTTCAGTGATATTAACACTACTGTACACTAATGGCACATGAGTCCACTTTATTACAGTTGAAAGTAAGTAAAATACACATGCATTTGCATGTTTTCAGTGATATTAACATTACTGCAGAGTAATGGCACATGAATCCACGTTGTTACACCTTAAACTAAGTAAAATACACATGCATTTGCTTGTTTTCAGTGATATTAACATTACTGCACACTAATTGGACATGAATCGACGTTATTACAGCTGAAACTAACTAAATTAAACATGCATTTGTTTGTTTGCAGTGATATTAACATTACTGCACACTAATTGCACATGAATCCACGTTATTACAGCTGAAACTAAGTAAACTACACATGCATTTGCGTGTTTTCAGTGATATTAACACTACTGCACACTAATGGCACATGAGTCCACTTTATTACAGTTGAAAGTAAGTAAAATCCACATGCATTTGCATGTTTGCAGTGATATTGACAATACTGCACAGTAATGGCACATGAATGCACGTTGTTACACCTCAAACTAAGTAAATTACACATGCATTTGCTTGTTTTCAGTGATGTTAACATTACTGCACACTAATTGCACACGATTCTACGTTATTAGAGCTGAAACTAACTAAAATACATATGCATTTGTTTGTTTGCAGTGATATTAACATTACTGCACACTAGTTGCACATGAATCCACGTTATTACAGCTGAAACTAAGTAAACTACACATGCATTTGCGTGTTTTCAGTGATATTAACACTACTGCACACTAATGGCACATGAGTTCACTTATTACAGTTGAAAGTAAGTAAAATACACATGCATTTGCATGTTTTCAGTGATATTAACATTACTGCACAGTAATGGCACATGAATCCACGTTGTTACACCTCAAACTAAGTAAAATACACGTGCATTTGCTTGTTTTCAGTGATATTAACATTACTGCACACTAATTGGACATGAATCAATGTTATTACAGCTGAAACTAACTAATTTAAACACGCATTTGTTTGTTTGCAGTGATATTCACATTACTGCACACTTATTGCACATGAATCCACGTTATTACAGCTGAAACTAAGTAAAACTTGCATGCATTTGCTTCTTTTCAGTGATTTTAACATTACTGCACACTCTTTGCACATGAATCTACATTATTACAGTTGGAACTAAGTAAAATATACATGCATTTGCTTGTTTTCAGTCATATTAACATTACTGCACACTAATTGCACATGATTCCACGTTATTACAGCTGAAACTAATTAAAATACACATGGATTTGTTTGTTTGCAGTGATATTAACATTACTACACACTAATTGAACATGAATCCAGGTTATTACAGATGCAACTAAATAAAATACACATGCATGTGCTTGTTTTCAGTGATAATAACATTACTGCACACTAATTGCACATGATTCCACGTTATTACAGCTGAAGCTAAGTAAAATACACATGCATTTGCTTGTTTTCAGTGATATTAACATTAATGCACACTAATTGCACATGATTCCACGTTATTAGTGCTGAAACTAACTGAAATACACATGCATTTGTTTGTTTGCAGGGATATTAACATTGCTGCACACTAATTGCACATGATTCCACGTTATTACAGCTGAAGCTAAGTAAAATACACATGCATTTGCTTGTTTTCAGTGATATTAACATTAATGCACACTAATTGCACATGATTCCACGATATTACAGCTCTAACTAAGTAAGAAAGACTGCACTTGGGTGTTTTCAGTGATATTAACACTACTGCACACTAATTGCACATGAATCCACGGTATTACAGATGCAACTAAATAAAATACACATGCATGTGCTTGTTTTTAGTGATATTAACATAACTGCACACTAATTGCACATGAATCCACGTTGTTACAGCTGAAACTAAATTAGAAACACATGCTTTTGCTTTTTTGCAGTGATATTAACATTAATGCACAAAAATTGCACATGAATCAACGTTGTTACAGCTGAAACTAATTAAATTACACATGCATTTGCTTGTTTTCAGTGATATTAACATTAATGCACACTAATTGCACATGATTCCACGATATTACAGCTCTAACTAAGTAAGAAAGACTGCACTTGGGTGTTTTCAGTGATATTAACACTACTGCACACTAATTGCACATGAATCCACGGTATTACAGATGCAACTAAATAAAATACACATGCATGTGCTTGTTTTTAGTGATATTAACATTACTGCACACTAATTGCACATGAATCCACGTTGTTACAGCTGAAACTAAATTAGAAACACATGCTTTTGCTTTTTTGCAGTGATATTAACATTAATGCACAAAAATTGCACATGAATCAACGTTGTTACAGCTGAAACTAATTAAATTACACATGCATTTGTTTGTTTGCAGTGATATTAACATTACTGCACACTAGTTGCACAAGAATCCACGTTATTACAGCTAAAACTAACTAAAATACACATGTATTTGCTTGTTTTCAGTGATATTATCATTACTGCACACTAATTGCACATGAATCCACGTTCTTACAGCTGAAACTAAGTAAACTACACATGCATTTGCGTGTTTCAGTGATATTAACACTACTGCACACTAATGGCACATGCGTCACTTTATTACTGTGAAAGTAAGTAAAATACACATGCATCTGCATGTTTTCAGTGATATTAACATTACTGCACAGTAATGGCACAGGAATCCACGTTGTTACACCTCAAACTAAGTAAAATACACGTGCATTTGCTTGTTTTCAGTGATATTAACATTACTGCACACTAATTGCACATGATTCCACGTTATTACTGCTGAAGCTAAGTAAAATACACATGCATTTGCTTGTTTTCAGCGATATTAACTTTACTGCACACTAATTGCACACGATTCCACGTTATTAGAGCTGAAACTAACTAAAATACACATGCATTTGTTTGTTTGCAGTGATATTGACATTACCTCACAGTAATGGCACATGAATGCACGTTGTTACACCTCAAACTAAGTAAATTACACATGCATTTGCTTGTTTTCAGTGATATTAACATTACTGCAGAGTAATGGCACATGAATCCACGTTGTTACACCTCAAACTAAATAAAATACACATGCATTTGCTTGTTTTCAGTGATATTAACATTACTGCACACTAATTGGACATGAATCGACGTTATTACAGCTGAAACTAACTAAATTAAACATGCATTTGTTTGTTTGCAGTGATGTTAACATTACTGCACACTTATTGCACATGAATCCACGTTATTACAGCTTAAACTAAGTAAAATACACATGTATTTGCTTGTTTTCAGTGATATTATCATTACTGCACACTAATTGCACATGAATCCACGTTATTACAGCTGAAACAAAGTAAACTACACATGCATTTGCGTGTTTTCAGTGATATTAACACTACTGCACACTAATGGCACATGAGTCCACTTTATTACAGTTGAAAGTAAGTAAAATACACATGCATTTGCATGTTTGCAGTGATATTGACATTACTGCACAGTAATGGCACATGAATGCACGTTGTTACACATCAAACTAAGTAAATTACACATGCATTTGCTTGTTTTCAGTGATGTTAACATTACTGCACACTAATTGCACACGATTCCACGTTATTAGAGCTGAAACTAACTAAAATACACATGCATTTGTTTGTTTGCAGTGATGTTAACATTACTGCACACTTATTGCACATGAATCCACGTTATTACAGCTTAAACTAAGTAAAATACACATGTATTTGCTTGTTTTCAGTGATATTATCATTACTGCACACTAATTGCACATGAATCCACGTTATTACAGCTGAAACAAAGTAAACTACACATGCATTTGCGTGTTTTCAGTGATATTAACACTACTGCACACTAATGGCACATGAGTCCACTTTATTACAGTTGAAAGTAAGTAAAATACACATGCATTTGCATGTTTGCAGTGATATTGACATTACTGCACAGTAATGGCACATGAATGCACGTTGTTACACATCAAACTAAGTAAATTACACATGCATTTGCTTGTTTTCAGTGATGTTAACATTACTGCACACTAATTGCACACGATTCCACGTTATTAGAGCTGAAACTAACTAAAATACACATGCATTTGTTTGTTTGCATTGATATTAACATTACTGCACACTAGTTGCACATGAATCCACGTCATTACAGCTGAAACTAAAGTAAACTACACATGCATTTGCGTGTTTTCAGTGATATTAACACTACTGCACACTAATGGCACATGAGTTCACTTTATTACAGTTGAAAGTAAGTAAAATACACATGCATTTGCATGTTTTCAGTGATATTAACATTACTGCACAGTAATGGCACATGAATGCACGTTGTTACACCTCAAACTAAGTAAATTACACATACATTTGCTTGTTTTCAGTGATATTAACATTACTGCAGAGTAATAGCACATGAATCCACGTTGTTACACCTCAAACTAAGTAAAATACACATGCATTTGCTTGTTTCAGTGATATTAACATTACTGCACACTAATTGGACATGAATCGACGTTATTACAGCTGAAAACTAACTAAATTAAACATGCATTTGTTTGTTTGCAGTGATGTTAACATTACTGCACACTTATTGCACATGAATCAACGTTATTACAGCTTAAACTAAGTAAAGCACATATGCATTTGCTTCTTTTCAGTGATTTTAACATTACTGCACTCTATTTGCACATGAATCTACGTTAATACAGTTGGAACTAAGTAAAATACACATGCATTTGCTTGTTTTCAGTGATAATAACATTACTGCACACTAATTGCACATGATTCCATGTTATTACGGCTGAAGGTAAAGTAAAATACACATGCATTTGCTTGTTTCCAGTGATATTAACATTATTGCACACTAATTGCACATGATTCCACGTTATTAGAGCTGAACTAACTAAAATACACATGCATTTGTTTGTTTGCAGGGATATTAACATTGCTGCACACTAATTGCACATGAATGCACTTTATTACAGCTGTAACTAAGTAAGAAAGACAGGCACTTGGGTGTTTTCAGTGATATTAACACCACTGCACACTAATTGCACATGAATCCACGTATTACAGATGCAACTAAATAAAATACACATGCATGTGCTTGTTTTTAGTGAATTTAACATTACTGCACACTAATTGCACATAATCCACGTTATTACAGCTGAAACTAAATAAAAAACACATGCTTTTGCTTTTTTTGCAGTGATATTAACATTATGCACAAAAATTGCACATGAATCAACGTTGTTACAGCTGAAACTAACTAATTACACATGCATTTGTTTGTTTGCAGTGATATATAACATCACTGCACACTAATTGCATATGAATCCACGTTATTACTGCTGAAACTAATGAAGACCGACATGCATTTGCTTGTTTTCCGCGAGATTAACATTACTGCACACTAATTGCACCTGAATCTACGTTTTTACAGTTGAAACTAAGTAAATAATCATATGCATTTACTTGTTTTTCAGTAATCTTAACATACTGGACACTAATTGCACATCAATCCACGTTATTACAGCTGAAACTAAGTAAATTACACATGCATTTGTTTGTTTTCAGTGACATTGGCATTACTGCACACTTATTGTACATGAATCCATGTTGTTACAGGTGAAACTAACTAAAATATACATGTATTTGCTTTTTTTAATTAATATTAACAATGCTAAACACTAATTGCGCATGAATCCACGTTGTTACAGCTGAAACGAAATAAAATACACATGCATTTGCTTGTTTTCAGTGATATTAACATTAGACAACACTAATTGGACATGAATTGACGTTATTACAGCTGAAACTAACTAAATTAAACATGCATTTGTTTGTTTTCAGTGATATCAACATTACTGCACACGAATTGCACATGAATCCACGTTATTACAGCTGAAACTAAGTAAACTACATGCATTTGCGTGTTTTCAGTTATATTAACACTACTGCACACTAATGGCACATGAGTTCACTTTATTACAGTTGAAAGTAAGTAAAATACACATGCATTTGCATGTTTTCATTGATATTAACATTACTGCACAGTAATGGCACATGAATCCACGTTGTTACACCTCAAACTAAATAAAATATACGTGCATTTGCTTGTTTTCAATGATATTAACATTACTGCAAACTAATTGGACATGAATCGACGTTATTACAGCTGAAACTAACTAAATTAAACATGCATTTGTTTGTTTGCAGTGATGTTAACATTACTGCACACTTATTGCACATGAATCCACGTTATTACAGCTTAAACTAAGTAAAGCACACATGCATTTGCTTCTTTTCAGTGATTTTAACATTACTGCACTCTATTTGCACATGAATCTACGTTAATACAGTTGGAACTAAGTTAAAATACACATGCATTTGCTTGTTTTCAGTGATAAAACATTACTGCACAACTAATTGCACATGATTCCATTATTATTAAGGGCTGAAAAGCTAAGTAAAATACACATGCATTTGCTTGTTTTCAGTGATATTAACATTATTGCACACTAATTGCACATGAATCCAGCGCTATTAAGCTGAAACTAACTAAAATACACATGCATTTGTTTGTTTGCAGGGATATTAAACATTGCTGCACACTAATTGCACATGAATGCACTTATTACAGCTGTAACTAGGTAAGAAAGAACAGGGCACTTGGGTGTTTTCAGTGATATTAACACCACTGCACACTAATTGCACATGAATCCACGGTATTACAGATGCAACTAAATAAAATACACATGCATGTGCTTGTTTTTAGTGATATTAACATTACTGCACACTAATTGCACATAAATCCACGTTATTACAGCTGAAACTAAATAAAAAACACATGCTTTGCTTTTTTGCAGTGATATTAACATTAATGCA
This sequence comes from Sanderia malayensis, assembly GCA_013076295.1. Lineage (NCBI taxonomy): Eukaryota > Metazoa > Cnidaria > Scyphozoa > Semaeostomeae > Pelagiidae > Sanderia > Sanderia malayensis. The sequence continues at coordinate 3,473 of RQOL01000473.1, read as the reverse complement.
CAAAATTGCACATGAATCAACGTTTGTTACAGCTGAAACTAACTAAATTACACATGCATTTGTTTGTTTGCAGTGATATTAACATCACTGCACACTAATTGCACATGAATCCACGTTATTACAGCTGAAACTAATGAAGACCGACATGCATTTGCTTGTTTTCCGTGAGATTAACATTACTGCACACTAATTGCACCTGAATCTACGTTTTACAGTTGAAACTAAGTAAAATACATATGCATTTACTTGTTTTCAGTAATCTTAACATTACTGCACACTAATTGCACATCAATCCACGTTATTACAGCTGAAACTAAGTAAATTACACATGCATTTGTTTGTTTTCAGTGACATTGACATTACTGCACACTTATTGTACATGAATCCACATTATTACAGCTAAAAATAAATAAAATACACATATGTTTGCTTGTTTTCAGTGATATCAACATTACTGCACACTAATTGCACATGAATCCCCGTTATTACAGCTGAAACTAAGTAAACTACACATGCATTTGCGTGTTTTCAGTGATATTAACACTACTTGCACACTAATGGCACATGCGTCCACTTTATTACTGTTGAAAGTAAGTAAAATACACATGCATCTGCATGTTTTCAGTGATATTAACATTACTGCACAGTAATAGCACATGAATCCACGTTGTTACACCTCAAACTAAGTAAAATACAAGTGCATTTGCTTGTTTGTAGTGTTATTAACATTACTGCACACTAGTTGCACATGAATCCACGTTATTACAACTAAAACTAACTAAAATACACATGTATTTGCTTGTTTCAGTGATATTATCATTACTGCACACTAATTGCACATGAATCCACGTTATTACAGCTGAAACTAAGTAAACTACACATGCATTTGCGTGTTTTCAGTGATATTAACACTACTGCACACTAATGGCACATGAGTCCACCTATTACAGTTGAAAGTAAGTAAAATACACATGCATTTGCATGTTTGCAGTGATATTGACATTACTGCACAGTAATGGCACATGAATGCACGTTGTTACACCTCAAACTAAGTAAATTACACATGCATTTGCTTGTTTTCAGTGATGTTAACATTACTGCACACTAATTGCACACGATTCCACGTTATTAGAACTGAAACTAACTAAAATACACATGCATTTGTTTGTTTGCATTGATATTAACATTACTGCACACTAGTTGCACATGAATCCACGTTATTACAGCTGAAACTAAGTAAACTACACATGCATTTGCGTGTTTTCAGTGATATTAACACTACTGCACACTAATGGCACATGAGTTCACTTTATTACAGTTGAAAGTAAGTAAAATACACATGCATTTGCATGTTTTCAGTGATATTAACATTACTGCACAGTAATGGCACATGAATGCACGTTGTTACACCTCAAACTAAGTAAATTACACATGCATTTGCTTGTTTTCAGTGATATTAACATTACTGCAGAGTAATTTCACATGAATCCACGTTGTTACACCTCAAACTAAGTAAAATACACATGCATTTGCTTGTTTTCAGTGATATTAACATTACTGCACACTAATTGGACATGAATCGACGTTATTACAGCTGAAACTAACTAAATTAAACATGCATTTGTTTGTTTGCAGTGATGTTAACATTACTGCACGCTTATTGCACATGAATCCACGTTATTACAGCTTAAACTAAGTAAAGCACACGTGCATTTGCTTCTTTTCAGTGATTTTAACATTACTGCACTCTATTGCACATGAATCTACGTTAATACAGTGGAACTAAGTAAATACACATGCATTTGCTTGTTTTCAGTGATAATAACATTACTGCACACTAATTGCACATGATTCCATGTTATTACGGCTGAAGCTAAGTAAATTACACATGCATTTGCTTGTTTTCAGTGATATTAACATTTTTGCACACTAATTGCACATGATTCCACGTTATTAGAGCTGAAACTAACTAAAATACACATGCATTTGTTTGTTTGCAGGGATATTAACATCACTGCACACTAATTGCACATGAATCCACGTTATTACAGCTGAAACTAATGAAGACCGACATGCATTTGCTTGTTTTCCGTGAGATTAACATTACTGCACACTAATTGCACCTGAATCTACGTTTTACAGTTGAAACTAAGTAAAATACATATGCATTTACTTGTTTTCAGTAATCTTAACATTACTGCACACTAATTGCACATCAATCCACGTTATTACAGCTGAAACTAAGTAAATTACACATGCATTTGTTTGTTTTCAGTGACATTGACATTACTGCACACTTATTGTACATGAATCCACGTTGTTACAGGTAAACTAACTAAAATATACATATTGTTTTTTTAATTAATATTAACAATGCTAAACACTAATTGCGCATGAATCCACGTTGTTACAGCTGAAACGAAGTAAAATACACATGCATTTGCTTGTTTTCAGTGATTAACATTAAACAACACTAATTGACATGAATACGTTATTACAGCTGAAACTAACTAAATTAACATGCATTTGTTTGTTTGCAGTGATATTAACATTACTGCACACTATTGCACATGAATCCACATATTACAGCTAAATAAATAAAATACACATATTTGCTTGTTTTCAGTGATATCAACATTACTGCACACTAATTGCACATGAATCCACGTTATTACAGCTGAAACTAAGTAAACTACACATGCATTTGCGTGTTTTCAGTGATATTAACACTACTGCACACTAATGGCACATGCGTCCACTTTATTACTGTTGAAACTAAGTAAAATACACATGCATCTGCATGTTTTCAGTGATATTAACATTACTGCACAGTAATAGCACATGAATCCACGTTGTTACACCTCAAACTAAGTAAAATACAATGCATTTGCTTGTTTTTAGTGATATTAACATTACTGCACACTAGTTGCACATGAATCCACGTTATTACAACTAAAACTAACTAAAATAAACATATATTTGCTTGTTTTCAGTGATATTATCATTACTGCACACTAATTGCACATGAATCCACGTTATTACAGCTGAAACTAAGTAAACTACACATGCATTTGCGTGTTTTCAGTGATATTAACACTACTGCACACTAATGGCACATGTCCACTTATTACAGTTGAAAGTAAGTAAAATACACATGCATTTGCATGTTGCAGTGATATTGACATTACTGCACAGTAATGGCACATGAATGCACGTTGTTACACCTCAAACTAAGTAAATTACACATGCATTTGCTTGTTTCAGTGATGTTAACATTACTGACACTAATTGCACACGATTCCACGTTATTAGAGCTGAAACTAACTAAAATACACATGCATTGTTTGTTTCATTGATATTAACATTACTGCACACTAGTTGCACATGAATCCACGTTATTACAAGCTGAAACTAAGTAAACTACACATGCATTTGCGTGTTTTTCAGTGATATTAACACTACTGCACACTAAT
>RQOL01000472.1:0-131462 GCA_013076295.1 Sanderia malayensis | reverse complement strand
CTTTTACTTAGCTTCAGCTGTAATAACATGGATTCATGTGCAATTACTGTGAATGAATGTTATTATCACTGGAATGAAGCAAATGAATGTGTCTTTTACTTAGTTTCAGCTGTAATAACGTGGATTCATGTGCAATTAGTGTGAATGAATGTTAATATCACTGAAATCAAGCAAATGAATTTGTCTTTACTTAGTTTCAGCTGTAATAGCGTGGATTCATGCGCAATTACTGTGAATGATTGTTAATATCACTGAAAACAAGTAAATGAATGTGTCTTTTACTTAGTTTTAGCTGTAATAACGTGGATTCGTGTGAAATTAGTGTGAATAAATGTTAATATCACTGAAAAAAAGCAAATGCATGTATCTTTTATTTAGTTTCAACTATAATAACGTGGATTCATGTGCAATTGGTGTGAATGAATGTTAATATCACTGCAAACAAGTAATTACATGTGTCTTTTACTTAGTTTCAGCTGTAATAACGTGGATTCATGCGCAATTACTGTGAATGAATGTTAATATCACTGAAAACAAGGAAATGGATATGTCTTTTATTTAGTTTCAGCTGTAATACCGTGGATTCATGTGCAATTACTGTGAATGAATGTTAATATCACTGAAATGAAGCAAATGAATGTGTCTTTTACTTAGTTTCAACTATAATAACGGGGATTCATGTGCAATTGGTGTGAATGAATGTTAATATCACTGAAAACAAGTAAATGAATGTGTCTTTTACTTAGTTTTAGCTGTAATAACGTGGATTCGTGTGAAATTACTGTGAATGATTGTTAATATCACTGAAAACAAGTAAATGAATGTGTCTTTTACTTAGTTTTAGCTGTAATAACGTGGATTCGTGTGAAATTAGTGTGAATAAATGTTAATATCACTGAAAAAAAGCAAATGCATGTATCTTTTATTTAGTTTCAACTATAATAACGTGGATTCATGTGCAATTGGTGTGAATGAATGTTAATATCACTGCAAACAAGTAATTACATGTGTCTTTTACTTAGTTTCAGCTGTAATAACGTGGATTCATGCGCAATTACTGTGAATGAATGTTAATATCACTGAAAACAAGGAAATTGATATGTCTTTTACTTAGCTTCAGCTGTAATAACATGGATTCATGTGCAATTACTGTGAATGAATGTTATTATCACTGGAATGAAGCAAATGAATGTGTCTTTTACTTAGTTTCAGCTGTAATAACGTGGATTCATGTGCAATTAGTGTGAATGAATGTTAATATCACTGAAATCAAGCAAATGAATTTGTCTTTTACTTAGTTTCAGCTGTAATAGCGTGGATTCATGCGCAATTACTGTGAATGATTGTTAATATCACTGAAAACAAGTAAATGCATCTGTCTTTTACATAGTTTCAGCTGGGATAACGTGGATTTATGTGCAATTAGTTTAAATGAGTGTTAATATCACTGAAACAAGCAAATGCATGTGTCTTTTACTTAGTTTCATCTGTAATAACGTGGATTCATGTGCAATTAGTGTGAATGATTGTTAATATCAATGAAAACAAGTATTTGCATGTGTATTTCACTTAGTTTCAACTATAATAACATGGATTCATGTGTAATTTGTGTGCATTAATGTTAATTTCACTGAAAACAAACAAATGCATGCGTCTTTTAGTTAGTTTCAGCTGTAATAACGTGGATTCATGTGTAATTTGTGTGCATTAAAGTTAATATACCGAAAACAACCAAATGCATCTGTCTTTTACTTTTTTTCAGCTGTAATAACGTGGTTTCATGTGCAATTACTGTGAATGAATGTTAATATCATTGAAAACAAGTAAATGCATGTGTCTTTTACTTAGTTCCAACTATAATAACGTGGATTCATGCGCAATTGGCGTGAATGAATGTTAATATCACTGAAATGAAGCAAATGAATGTGTCTTTTACTTAGCTTCAGCTATAATAACATGGATTCATGTGCAATTAGTGTGAATGAATGTAAATATCACTGAAATGAAGCAAATCAATGTGTCTTTTACTTAGCTTCAGCTGTAATAACATGGATTCATGTGCAATTAGTGTGAATGAATGTTAATATCACTGAAAACAAGTAATTACATGTGTCTTTTACTTAGTTTCAGCTGTAATAACTCGGATTCATGTGCAATTGGTGTGAATGAATGTTAATATCACTGAAATCAAGCAAATGAATGTGTCTTTTACTTAGTTTCCGCTGAAATACCGTGGATTTATGTGCAAGTAGTGTACATTATTATTAATATCACTGAAAACAAGCAAATGCATGTGTCTTTTACATAGTTTTAGCTGGGATAACTTGGATTCATGTGCAATTAGTTTAAATGAGTGTTAATATCACTGAAACAAGCAAATGCATGTGTCTTTTACTTAGTTTCATCTGTAATAACGTGGATTCATGTGCAATTAGTGTGCATGATTGTTAATATCAATGAAAACAGGTAATTGCATGTGTATTTCACTTAGCTTCATCTATAATAACATGGATTCATGTGTAAATTGTGTGCATTATTGTTAATATCACTGAAAACAAGTAAATGCATGTGTCTTTTACTTAGTTTTAGCTGTAATAACGTGGATTCATGTGCAACTAGTGTGAATGAATGTTAATATCACTGAAACAAGCAAATGCATTTATCTTTTATTTAGTTTCAGCTATAATAAAGTGGATTCATCTGCAATTAATGTGAATGAATGTTAATATCACTGAAAGAAGCAAATGCATTTATCTTTTATTTAGTTTCAGCAATAATAAAGTGGATTCATCTGCAATTACTGTGAATGAATGTTAATATCACTGAAAACAAGCAAATGCATGTGTCTTTTACTTAGTTTCATCTGTAAGAACGTGGATTCGTGTGCAATTAGTGGGAATGATTGTTAATATCGATGAAAACAAGTAATTGCATGTGTATTTCACTTAATTTCAACTATAATAACATGGATTCATGTGTAATTTGTGTGCATTAATGTTAATTTAACTGAAAACAAGCAAATGCGTGTGTCTTTTACTCAGCTTCAGCTGTAATAACGTGGTTTCATGTGCAATTACTGTGAATGAATGTTAATATCACCGAAAACAAGTAAATGCATGTGTCTTTTATTTAGTTTCTGCTGTAATAACGTGGATTCGTGTGAAATTAGTGTGAATGAGTGTTAACATCACTGAAAAAAAACAAATGCATGTATCTTTTATTTAGTTTCAACTATAATAACGTGGATTCATGTGCAATTGGTGTGAATGAATGTTAATATCACTGCAAAGAAGTAATTACATGTGTCTTTTACTTAGTTTCAGCTGTAATAACTCGGATTCATGTGCAATTGGTGTGAATGAATGTTAATATCACTGAAATCAAGCAAATGAATGTGTCTTTTACTTAGCTTCAGCTGTAATAACATGGATTCATGTGCAATTACTGTGAATGAATGTTATTATCACTGGAATGAAGCAAATGAATGTGTCTTTTACTTAGTTTCAGCTGTAATAACGTGGATTCATGTGCAATTAGTGTGAATGAATGTTAATATCACTGAAATCAAGCAAATGAATTTGTCTTTTACTTAGTTTCAGCTGTAATAGCGTGGATTCATGCGCAATTACTGTGAATGATTGTTAATATCACTGAAAACAAGTAAATGAATGTGTCTTTTACTTAGTTTTAGCTGTAATAACGTGGATTCGTGTGAAATTAGTGTGAATAAATGTTAATATCACTGAAAAAAAGCAAATGCATGTATCTTTTATTTAGTTTCAACTATAAAAAACGTGGATTCATGTGCAATTGGTGTGAATGAATGTTAATATCACTGCAAACAAGTAATTACATGTGTCTTTTACTTAGTTTCAGCTGTAATAACGTGGATTCATGCGCAATTACTGTGAATGAATGTTAATATCACTGAAAACAAGGAAATGGATATGTCTTTTATTTAGTTTCAGCTGTAATACCGTGGATTCATGTGCAATTACTGTGAATGAATGTTAATATCACTGAAATGAAGCAAATGAATGTGTCTTTTACTTAGTTTCAACTATAATAACGTGGATTCATGTGCAATTGGTGTGAATGAATGTTAATATCACTGAAAACAAGTAAATGAACGTGTCTTTTACTTAGTTTTAGCTGTAATAACGTGGATTCGTGTGAAATTACTGTGAATGACTGTTAATATCACTGAAAACAAGTAAATGAATGTGTCTTTTACTTAGTTTTAGCTGTAATAACGTGGATTCGTGTGAAATTAGTGTGAATAAATGTTAATATCACTGAAAAAAAGCAAATGCATGTATCTTTTATTTAGTTTCAACTATAATAACGTGGATTCATGTGCAATTGGTGTGAATGAATGTTAATATCACTGCAAACAAGTAATTACATGTGTCTTTTACTTAGTTTCAGCTGTAATAACGTGGATTCATGCGCAATTACTGTGAATGAATGTTAATATCACTGAAAACAAGGAAATGGATATGTCTTTTACTTAGCTTCAGCTGTAATAACATGGATTCATGTGCAATTACTGTGAATGAATGTTATTATCACTGGAATGAAGCAAATGAATGTGTCTTTTACTTAGTTTCAGCTGTAATAACGTGGATTCATGTGCAATTAGTGTGAATGAATGTTAATTTCACTGAAATCAAGCAAATGAATTCGTCTTTTACTTAGTTTCAGCTGTAATAGCGTGGATTCGTGTGAAATTAGTGTGAATGAGTGTTAATATCACTGAAAAAAAGCAAATGCATGTATCTTTTATTTAGTTTCAACTATAATAACGTGGATTCATGTGCAATTGGTGTGAATGAATGTTAATATCACTGCAAAGAAGTAATTACATGTGTCTTTTACTTAGTTTCAGCTTGAATAACTCGGATTCATGTGCAATTGGTGTGAATGAATGTTAATATCACTGAAATCAAGCAAATGAATGTGTCTTTTACTTAGCTTCAGCTGTAATAACATGGATTCATGTGCAATTACTGTGAATGAATGTTATTATCACTGGAATGAAGCAAATGAATGTGTCTTTTACTTAGTTTCAGCTGTAATAACGTGGATTCATGTGCAATTAGTGTGAATGAATGTTAATATCACTGAAATCAAGCAAATGAATTTGTCTTTTACTTAGTTTCAGCTGTAATAGCGTGGATTCATGCGCAATTACTGTGAATGATTGTTAATATCACTGAAAACAAGTAAATGAATGTGTCTTTTACTTAGTTTTAGCTGTAATAACGTGGATTCGTGTGAAATTAGTGTGAATAAATGTTAATATCACTGAAAAAAAGCAAATGCATGTATCTTTTATTTAGTTTCAACTATAATAACGTGGATTCATGTGCAATTGGTGTGAATGAATGTTAATATCACTGCAAACAAGTAATTACATGTGTCTTTTACTTAGTTTCAGCTGTAATAACGTGGATTCATGCGCAATTACTGTGAATGAATGTTAATATCACTGAAAACAAGGAAATGGATATGTCTTTTATTTAGTTTCAGCTGTAATACCGTGGATTCATGTGCAATTACTGTGAATGAATGTTAATATCACTGAAATGAAGCAAATGAATGTGTCTTTTACTTAGTTTCAACTATAATAACGGGGATTCATGTGCAATTGGTGTGAATGAATGTTAATATCACTGAAAACAAGTAAATGAATGTGTCTTTTACTTAGTTTTAGCTGTAATAACGTGGATTCGTGTGAAATTACTGTGAATGATTGTTAATATCACTGAAAACAAGTAAATGAATGTGTCTTTTACTTAGTTTTAGCTGTAATAACGTGGATTCGTGTGAAATTAGTGTGAATAAATGTTAATATCACTGAAAAAAAGCAAATGCATGTATCTTTTATTTAGTTTCAACTATAATAACGTGGATTCATGTGCAATTGGTGTGAATGAATGTTAATATCACTGCAAACAAGTAATTACATGTGTCTTTTACTTAGTTTCAGCTGTAATAACGTGGATTCATGCGCAATTACTGTGAATGAATGTTAATATCACTGAAAACAAGGAAATTGATATGTCTTTTACTTAGCTTCAGCTGTAATAACATGGATTCATGTGCAATTACTGTGAATGAATGTTATTATCACTGGAATGAAGCAAATGAATGTGTCTTTTACTTAGTTTCAGCTGTAATAACGTGGATTCATGTGCAATTAGTGTGAATGAATGTTAATATCACTGAAATCAAGCAAATGAATTCGTCTTTTACTTAGTTTCAGCTGTAATAGCGTGGATTCATGCGCAATTACTGTGAATGATTGTTAATATCACTGAAAACAAGTAAATGAATGTGTCTTTTACTTAGTTTTAGCTGTAATAACGTGGATTCGTGTGAAATTAGTGTGAATAAATGTTAATATCACTGAAAAAAAGCAAATGCATGTATCTTTTATTTAGTTTCAACTATAATAACGTGGATTCATGTGCAATTGGTGTGAATGAATGTTAATATCACTGCAAACAAGTAATTACATGTGTCTTTTACTTAGTTTCAGCTGTAATAACGTGGATTCATGCGCAATTACTGTGAATGAATGTTAATATCACTGAAAACAAGGAAATGGATATGTCTTTTATTTAGTTTCAGCTGTAATACCGTGGATTCATGTGCAATTACTGTGAATGAATGTTAATATCACTGAAATGAAGCAAATGAATGTGTCTTTTACTTAGTTTCAGCTGTAATAACGTGGATTCATGTGCAATTAGTGTGAATGATTGTTAATATCACTGAAAACAAGTAAATGAATGTGTCTTTTACTTAGTTTTAGCTGTAATACCGTGGATTCATCTGCAATTACTGTGAACGAATGTTAATATCACTGAAATCAAGCAAATGAATGTGTCTTTTACTTAGTTTCAGCTGTAATAACTTGGATTCATGTGCAATTAGTGTGAATGAATGTTAATATCACTGAAAACAAGCATATGCATGTATCTTTTATTTAGTTTCAGCTATAATAAAGTAGATTCATCTGCAATTACTGTGAATGAATGTTAATATCACTGAAAACAAGCAAATGCATGTGTCTTTTACTTAGTTTCATCTGTATTAACGTGGATTCAAGTGCAATTAGTGTGAATGATTGTTAATATCAATGAAAACAATTAATTGCATGTGTATTTCACTTAGCTTCAACTATAATAGCATGGATTCATGTGTAATTTGTGTGCGTTAATGTTAATTTCACTGAAAACAACCAAATGCATGTGTCTTTTCGTTAGTTTCAGCTGTAATAACGTGGATTCATGTGTAATTTGCGGGCATTAAAGTTAATATCACGAAAACAACCAAATGCATCTGTCTTTTACTTTTTTTCAGCTGTAATAACGTGGTTTCATGTGCAATTACTGTGAATGAATGTTAATATCACTGAAAACAAGTAAATGCATGTGTCTTTTACTTAGTTTCAGCTGTAATAAGGTGGATTCATATGAAATTAGTGTGAATGAATGTTAATATCACTGAAAACAAACAAATGCATGTATCTTTTATTTAGTTTCAACTATAATAACGTGGATTCATGTGCAATTGGTGTGAATGAATGTTAAGATCACTGCAAACAAGTAATTACATGTGTCTTTTACTTAGTTTCAGCTGTAATAACTCGGATTTATGTGCAATTGGTGTGAATGAATGTTAATATCACTGAAATCAAGCAAATGAATGTGTCCTTTACTTAGCTTCAGCTGTAATAACATGGATTCATGTGCAATTAGTGTGAATGAATGTTAATATCACCTAAAACAAGGAAATGCATGTGTCTTTTACTTTGTTTCAGCTGTAATAACGTGGATTCATGTGTACTTTGTGTGCATTAAAGTTGATATCACTGAAAACAAACAAATGCATGTGTCTTTTACTTTGTTTCAGATGTAATAGCGTGGTTTCATGTGCAATTACTTAGAATCAATGTTAATATCACTCAAAACAAGGAAATGAATGTGTCTTTTACTTAGTTTTAGCTGTAATACCGTGGGTTCATGTGCCATTAGTGTACATTATTGTTAATATCACTGAAAACAAGCAAATGCATGTGTCTTTTACATACTTTTAACCGGGATAACGTGGATTCGTGTGCAATTAGTGTGAATGATTGTTAATATCATTGAAAACAGGAAATTGCATGTGTATTTCACTTAGCTTCATCTATAATAACATGGATTCATGTGTAAATTGTGTGCATTATTGTTAATATCACTGAAAACAACTAAATGCATGTGTCTTTTACTTAGTTTTAGCTGTAATAACGTGGATTCATGTGCAACTAGTGTGAATGAATGTTAATATCACTGAAACAAGCAAATGCATTTATCTTTTATTTAGTTTCAGCTATAATAAAGTGGATTCATCTGCAATTAATGTGAATGAATGTTAATATCACTGAAAGAAGCAAATGCATTTATCATTTATTTAGTTTCAGCAATAATGAAGTGGATTCATCTGCAATTACTGTGCATTAATGTTAATTTAACTGAAAACAACCAAATGCATGTGTCTTTTACTCAGCTTCAGCTGTAAAAACGTGGTTTCATGTGCAATTACCGTGAATGAATGTTAATATCACTGAAAACAAGTAAATGCATGTGTCTTTTACTTAGCTTCAGCTGTCATAATGTGGTTTCATGTGGAATTACTGTGAATGAATGTTAATATCACTGAAAACAAGTAAATGCATGTGTCTTTTACTTAGTTTCAGCTGTAATAACGTGGATTCGTGTGAAATTAGTGTGAATGAATGTTAATATCACTGAAAACAAACAAATGCATGTATCTATTTTTTAGTTTCAACTATAATAACGTGGATTCATGTGCAATTGGTGTGACTGAATGTTAATATCACTGAAATCAAGCAAATGAATGTGTCTTTTACTTATTTTAAGCTGTAATAACGTGGATTCATGTGCAATTAGTGTGAATGAATGTTAATATCACTGAAATCAAGCAAATGAATGTGTCTTTTACTTAGTTTCAGCTGTAATAACCTGGTTTCATGTGTAATTTGTGTGCATTAAGTTTAATATCACTGAAAACAAATAAATGCATGTGTCTTTTACATATTTTCAGCTGTAATAACGTGGATTCGTGTGAAATTAGTGTGAATGAATGTTAATATCGCTGAAAACAAGCAAATGCATGTATCTTTTAATTAGTTTTAGCTGTAATACCGTGCATTCATGTGCAATTAGTTTAAATGATTGTTAATATCACTGAAAACAAGTAAATGCCTGGGTATTTCACTTAATTTCAGCTGTAATAACCTGGATTCGTGTGTAATTTGTGTGCATTAAGTTTAATATCACTGAAAACAAGTAAATGCATGTGTCTTTTATTTAGTTTCAGCTGTAATAACTTGCATTCATGTGCAATTGGTGTGAATGAATTTTAATATCACTGAAATCAAGCAAATGAATGTGTCTTTTACTTAGTTTCAGCTGTAATACCCTGTATTCATGTGCAATTAGTGTACATTATTGTTAATATCACTGAAAAGAAGCAAATGCACGTGTCTTTTACATAGTTTTAGATGGGATAACGTGGATTCATGTGCAATTAGTGTAAATGATTGTTAATATCACTGAAAACAAGTAAATGCCTGGGTATTTCACTTAGTTTCAGCTGTAATAACGTGGATTAATGTGTAATTTGTGTGCATTAAGTTTAATATCACTGAAAACAAGTAAATGCATGTGTCTTTTACATAGTTTCAGTTGTAATAACGTGGATTCGTGTGAAATTAGTGTGAATGAATGTTAATATCACTGAAAACAACCAAATGCATGTGTCTTTTACTTTTTTTCAGCTCTAATAACGTGGTTTCATGTGGAATTACTGTGAATGAATGTTAATATCACTGAAAACAAGTAAATGCATGTGTCTTTTACTTAGTTTCAGCTGTAATAACGTGGATTCGTGTCAAATTTGTGTGAATGAATGTTAATATCACTGAAAACAAGCAAATGCATGTATCTATTTTTTAGTTTCAACTATAATAACGTGGATTCATGTGCAATTGGTGTGAATCAATGTTAATATCACTGAAATCAAGCAAATGAATGTGTCTTTTACTTAGTTTCAGCTGTAATAACGTGGATTCATGTGCAATTAGTGTAAATGAATGTTAATATCATTGAAAACAAGGAAATGCATGTGTCTTTTACTTAGTTTCAGCTGTAATACCGTGGATTCATGTGCAATTAGTGTACATTATTGTTAATATCACTGAAAAGAAGCAAATACATGTGTCTTTTACATAGTTTTAGCTGGGATAACGTGGATTCATGTGCAATTGGTTTAAATGATTGTTAATATCACTGGAAACAAGTAAATGCATGTGTCTTTTACATAGTTTCAGCTGTAATAACGTGGATTCGTGTGAAATTAGTGTGAATGAATGTTAATATCACTGAAAACAAGCAAATGCATCTATCTTTAAATTAGTTTCAGCTGTAATACCGTGCATTCATGTGCAATTAGTTTACATTATTGTTAATATCACTGAAAACAAGCAAATGCACCTGTCTTTTACATAGTTTTAGCTGGGATAACGTGGATTCATGTGCAATTAGTTTAAGTGATTGTTAATATCACTGAAAACAAATAAATGCATGTGTATTTCACTTAGTTTCAACTATAATAACATGGATTCATGTGTAAATTGTGTGCATTAATGTTATAATCACTGAAAACAAGTAAATGCATGTGTCTTTTACTTAGTTTTAGCTGTAATAACGTGGATTCATGTGCAACTAGTGTGAATGAAAGTTAATATCACTGAAACAAGCAAATGCATTTATCTTTCATTAAGTTTCAGCTATAATAAAGTGAATTCATCTGCAATTACTGAGAATGAATGTTAATATCACTGAAAACAAGGAAATGCATGTGTCTTTTACTTAGTTTCAGCTGTAATACAGTGGATTCATGTGCAATTAGTGTACATTATTGTTAATATCACTGAAAACAAGCAAATGCATGTGTCTTTTACTTAGTTTCATCTGTAATAACGTGGATTCATGTGCAATAATTGTGAATGATTGTTAATATCAATGAAAACAAGTAATTGCATGTGTATTTCACTTAATTTCAACTATAATAACATGGATTCATGTGTAATTTGTGTGCATTAATGTTAATTTCACTGAAAACAAGCAAATGCATGCGTCTTTTAGTTAGTTTCAGGTGTAATAACGTGGTTTCATGTGGAATTACTGTGAATGAATGTTAATATCACTGAAAACAAGTAAATGCATGTGTCTTTTACTTAGTTTCAGCTGTAATAACGTGGTTTCATGTGGAATTACTGTGAATGAATGTTAATATCACTGAAAACAAGTAAATGCATGTGTCTTTTACTTAGTTTCAGCTGTAATAACGTGGATTCGTGTGAAATTAGTGTGAATGAATGTTAATATCACTGAAAACAAGCAAATACATGTTTTTTTTTTTAGTTTCAACTATAATAACGTGGATTCATGTGCAATTGGTGTGAATGAATTTTAATATCACTGCAAACAAGTAATTACATGTGTAATTTACTTAGTTTCAGCTGTAATAACTCGGATTCATATGCAATTGCTGTGAATGAATGTTAATATCACTGAAATCAAGGAAATGAATGTGTCTTTTACTTAGTTTCAGCTGTAATAACGTGGATTCATGTGCAATTAGTGTGAATGAATGTTAATATCACTGAAATCCAGCAAATGAATTTGTCTTTTATTTAGTTTCAGCTGTAATACCCTGGATTCATGTGCAATTAGGGTACATTATTGTTAATATCACTGAAAACAAGCAAATGCATGTGTCTTTACATAGTTTTACCTGGGATAACGTGGATTCATGTGCAATTGGTTTAAATGATTGTTAACATCACTGAAAACCAGCAAATGCATGTGTCTTTTACTTAGTTTCAGCTGTAATAACGTGGATTCATGTGCAATTACTTTGAATGATTGTTAATATCAATGAAAACAAGTAAATGCATGTGTATTTCACTTAGTTTCAACTCTAATAACGTGGATTCATGTGTAATTTGTGTGCATTAAAGTTAATATCACTGAAAACAAGCAAATGCATGTGTCTTTTACATAGTTATAGCTGGGATAACGTGGATTCATGTGCAATTAGTTTAAATGATTGTTAATTTCACTTAAAACAAGCAAATGCATGTGTCTTTTACTTAGTTTCAGCTGTAATAACGTGGATTCATGTGCAATTACTGTGAATGATTGTTAATATCACTGAAAACAAGTAAATGAATGTGTCTTTTACTTAGTTTTAGCTGTAATACCGTGGATTCATCTGCAATTACTGTGAATGAATGTTAATATCACTGAAAACAAGCAGATGCATGTGTCTTTTACTTAGTTTCATCTGTAATAAGGTGGATTCATGTACAATTAGTGTGAATGATTGTTAATATCAATGAAAACAAGTAATTGCATGTGTATTTCACTTAGTTTCAACTATAATAACATGGATTCATGTGTAATTTGTGTGCATTAATGTTAATTTCACTGAAAACAAGCAAATGCATGTGTCTTTTAGTTAGTTTCAGCTGTAATAACGTGGATTCATGTGTAATATGTGTGCATTAAAGTTAATATCACGAAAACAACCAAATTCATCTGTCTTTTACTTAGTTTCAGCTGTAATAACGTGGATTCGTGTGAAATTAGTGTGAATGAATGTTAATATCACTGAAAACAAGCAAATACATGTTTTTTTTTTTAGTTTCAACTATAATAACGTGGATTCATGTGCAATTGGTGTGAATGAATTTTAATATCACTGCAAACAAGTAATTACATGTGTATTTTACTTAGTTTCAGCTGTAATAACTCGGATTCATATGCAATTGCTGTGAATGAATGTTAATATCACTGAAATCAAGGAAATGAATGTGTCTTTTACTTAGTTTCAGCTGTAATAACGTGGATTCATGTGCAATTAGTGTGAATGAATGTTAATATCACTGAAATCCAGCAAATGAATTTGTCTTTTATTTAGTTTCAGCTGTAATACCCTGGATTCATGTGCAATTAGGGTACATTATTGTTAATATCACTGAAAACAAGCAAATGCATGTGTCTTTACATAGTTTTACCTGGGATAACGTGGATTCATGTGCAATTGGTTTAAATGATTGTTAATATCACTGAAAACCAGCAAATGCATGTGTCTTTTACTTAGTTTCAGCTGTAATAACGTGGATTC
This sequence comes from Sanderia malayensis, assembly GCA_013076295.1. NCBI lineage: Eukaryota > Metazoa > Cnidaria > Scyphozoa > Semaeostomeae > Pelagiidae > Sanderia > Sanderia malayensis. Next base: position 118,193 of record RQOL01000472.1, on the reverse strand, counting down.
ATGTGCAATTACTGTGAATGATTGTTAATATCAATGAAAACAAGTAAATGCATGTGTATTTCACTTAGTTTCAACTCTAATAACGTGGATTCATGTGTAATTTGTGTGCATTAAAGTTAATATCACTGAAAACAAGCAAATGCATGTGTCTTTTACATAGTTATAGCTGGGATAACGTGGATTCATGTGCAATTAGTTTAAATGATTGTTAATTTCACTTAAAACAAGCAAATGCATGTGTCTTTTACTTAGTTTCAGCTGTAATAACGTGGATTCATGTGCAATTACTGTGAATGATTGTTAATATCACTGAAAACAAGTAAATGAATGTGTATTTTACTTAGTTTTAGCTGTAATACCGTGGATTCATCTGCAATTACTGTGAATGAATGTTAATATCACTGAAAACAAGCAGATGCATGTGTCTTTTACTTAGTTTCATCTGTAATAAGGTGGATTCATGTACAATTAGTGTGAATGATTGTTAATATCAATGAAAACAAGTAATTGCATGTGTATTTCACTTAGTTTCAACTATAATAACATGGATTCATGTGTAATTTGTGTGCATTAATGTTAATTTCACTGAAAACAAGCAAATGCATGTGTCTTTTAGTTAGTTTCAGCTGTAATAACGTGGATTCATGTGTAATATGTGTGCATTAAAGTTAATATCACGAAAACAACCAAATTCATCTGTCTTTTACTTAGTTTCAGCTGTAATAACGTGGATTCGTGTGAAATTAGTGTGAATGAATGTTAATATCACTGAAAACAAGCAAATACATGTTTTTTTTTTTAGTTTCAACTATAATAACGTGGATTCATGTGCAATTGGTGTGAATGAATTTTAATATCACTGCAAACAAGTAATTACATGTGTATTTTACTTAGTTTCAGCTGTAATAACTCGGATTCATATGCAATTGCTGTGAATGAATGTTAATATCACTGAAATCAAGGAAATGAATGTGTCTTTTACTTAGTTTCAGCTGTAATAACGTGGATTCATGTGCAATTAGTGTGAATGAATGTTAATATCACTGAAATCCAGCAAATGAATTTGTCTTTTATTTAGTTTCAGCTGTAATACCCTGGATTCATGTGCAATTAGGGTACATTATTGTTAATATCACTGAAAACAAGCAAATGCATGTGTCTTTACATAGTTTTACCTGGGATAACGTGGATTCATGTGCAATTGGTTTAAATGATTGTTAATATCACTGAAAACCAGCAAATGCATGTGTCTTTTACTTAGTTTCAGCTGTAATAACGTGGATTCATGTGCAATTACTGTGAATGATTGTTAATATCAATGAAAACAAGTAAATGCATGTGTATTTCACTTAGTTTCAACTCTAATAACGTGGATTCATGTGTAATTTGTGTGCATTAAAGTTAATATCACTGAAAACAAGCAAATGCATGTGTCTTTTACATAGTTATAGCTGGGATAATGTGGATTCATGTGCAATTAGTTTAAATGATTGTTAATTTCACTTAAAACAAGCAAATGCATGTGTCTTTTACTTAGTTTCAGCTGTAATAACGTGGATTCATGTGCAATTACTGTGAATGATTGTTAATATCACTGAAACAAGTAAATGAATGTGTCTTTTACTTAGTTTTAGCTGTATACCGTGGATTCATCTGCAATTACTGTGAATGAATGTTAATATCACTGAAAACAAGCAGATGCATGTGTCTTTTACTTAGTTTCATCTGTAATAAGGTGGATTCATGTACAATTAGTGTGAATGATTGTTAATATCAATGAAAACAAGTAATTGCATGCGTATTTCACTTAGTTTCAACTATAATAACATGGATTCATGTGTAATTTGTGTGCATTAATGTTAATTTCACTGAAAACAAGCAAATGCATGTGTCTTTTAGTTAGTTTCAGCTGTAATAACGTGGATTCATGTGTAATATGTGTGCATTAAAGTTAATATCACGAAAACAACCAAATTCATCTGTCTTTTACTTTTTTTCAGCTGTAATAACGTGGTTTCATGTGCAATTACTGTGAATGAATGTTAATATCACTGAAAACAAGTAAATGCATGTGTCTTTTTCTTAGTTTCAGCTGTAATAAGGTGGATTCATGTGAAATTAGTGTGAATGAATGTTAATATCACTGAAATCAAGCAAATGAATGTGTCTTTTACTTAGTTTCAGCTGTAATAACGTGGATTCGTGTGCAATTAGTGTGAATGAATGTTAATATCACTGGAATCAAGCAAATGAATTTGTCTTTTACTTAGTTTCAGCTGTAATAACGTGGATTCATGCGCAATTACTGTGAATGAATGTTAATATCACTGAAAACAAGGAAATGCATATGTCTTTTAATTAGTTTCAGCTGTAATACCGTGGATTCATGTGCAATTAGTGTACATTATTGTTAATATCACTGAAAACAAGCAGATGCATGTGTCTTTTACTTAGTTTCATCTGTAATAAGGTGGATTCATGTACAATTAGTGTGAATGATTGTTAATATCAATGAAAACAAGTAATTGCATGTGTATTTCACTTAGTTTCAACTATAATAACATGGATTCATGTGTAATTTGTGTGCATTAATGTTAATTTCACTGAAAACAAGCAAATGCATGTGTCTTTTAGTTAGTTTCAGCTGTAATAACGTGGATTCATGTGTAATATGTGTGCATTAAAGTTAATATCACGAAAACAACCAAATTCATCTGTCTTTTACTTAGTTTCAGCTGTAATAACGTGGATTCGTGTGAAATTAGTGTGAATGAATGTTAATATCACTGAAAACAAGCAAATACATGTTTTTTTTTTTAGTTTCAACTATAATAACGTGGATTCATGTGCAATTGGTGTGAATGAATTTTAATATCACTGCAAACAAGTAATTACATGTGTATTTTACTTAGTTTCAGCTGTAATAACTCGGATTCATATGCAATTGCTGTGAATGAATGTTAATATCACTGAAATCAAGGAAATGAATGTGTCTTTTACTTAGTTTCAGCTGTAATAACGTGGATTCATGTGCAATTAGTGTGAATGAATGTTAATATCACTGAAATCAAGCAAATGAATTTCTCTTTTACTTAGTTTCAGCTGTAATAACGTGGATTCATGCGCAATTACTGTGAATGATTGTTAATATCACTGAAAACAAGTAAATGAATGTGTCTTTTACTTAGTTTTAGCTGTAATACCGTGGATTCATCTGCATTTACTGTGAACGAATGTTAATATCACTGAAATCAAGCAAATGAATGTGTCTTTTACTTAGTTTCAGCTGTAATAACGTGGATTCGTGTGCAATTAGTGTGAATGAATGTTAATATCACTGGAATCAAGCAAATGAATTTGTCTTTTACTTAGTTTCAGCTGTAATAACGTGGATTCATGCGCAATTACTGTGAATGAATGTTAATATCACTGAAAACAAGGAAATGCATATGTCTTTTAATTAGTTTCAGCTGTAATACCGTGGATTCATGTGCAATTAGTGTACATTATTGTTAATATCACTGAAAACAAGCAAATGCGTGTGTCTTTACATAGTTTTAGCTGGGATAACGTGGATTCATGTGCAATTGGTTTAAATGATTGTTAATTTCACTGAAAACCAGCAAATGCATGTGTCTTTTACTTAGTTTCAGCTGTAATAACGTGGATTCATGTGCAATTACTGTGAATGATTGTTAATTTCAATGAAAAAAAGTAAATGCATGTGTATTTCACTTAGTTTCAACTCTAATAACGTGGATTCATGTGTAATTTGTGTGCATTAAAGTTAATATCACTGAAAACAAGCAAATGCATGTGTGTTTTACATAGTTATAGCTGGGATAACGTGGATTCATGTGCAATGAGTTTAAATGATTGTTAATTTCACTTAGAACAAGCAAATGCATGTGTCTTTTACTTAGTTTCAGCTGTAACAACGTGGATTCATGTGCAATTGCTGTGAATGATTGTTAATATCACTGAAAACAAGTAAATGAATGTGTCTTTTACTTAGTTTTAGCTGTAATACCGTGGATTCATCTGCAATTACTGTGAATGAATGTTAATATCACTGAAAACAAGCAGATGCATGTGTCTTCTACTTAGTTTCATCTGTAATAAGGTGGATTCATGTACAATTAGTGTGAATGATTGTTAATATCAATGAAAACAAGTAATTGCATGTGTATTTCACTTAGTTTCAACTATAATAACATGGATTCATGTGTAATTTGTGTGCATTAATGTTAATTTCACTGAAAACAAGCAAATGCATGTGTCTTTTAGTTAGTTTCAGCTGTAATGACGTGGATTCATGTGTAATATGTGTGCATTAAAGTTAATATCGTGAAAACAACCAAATTCATCTGTCTTTTACTTTTTTTCAGCTGTAATAACGTGGTTTCATGTGCAATTACTGTGAATGAATGTTAATATCACTGAAAACAAGTAAATGCATGTGTCTTTTTCTTAGTTTCAGCTGTAATAAGGTGGATTCATGTGAAATTAGTGTGAATGAATGTTAATATCACTGAAAACAAACAAATGCATGTACCTTTTATTTAGTTTCACCTATAATAGCGTGGATTCATGTGCAATTGGTGTGAGTGAATGTGAAGATCACTGCAAAAAAAGTAATTACATGGGTCTTTTACTTCGTTTCAGCTGTAATAACTCGGATTCATGTGCAATTGGTGTGAATGAATGTTAATATCACTGAAATCAAGCAAATGAATGTGTCTTTTACTTAGCTTCAGCTGTAATAACATGGATTCATGTGCAATTAGTGTGAATGAATGTTAATATCACTGAAAACAAGGAAATGCATGTGTCTTTTACTTAGCTTCAGCTGTAATACCGTTGATTCATGTGCAATTGGTTTACATTATTGTTAATATCACTGAAAACAAGCAAATGCATGTGTCTTTTACATAGTTTTAGCTGGGATAACTTGGATTCATGTGCAATTAGTTTAAATGATTGATAACCTCACTCAAAACAAGGAAATGCATGTGTCCTTTACATATTTTCAGCTGTAATAACGTGGACTCATGTGTACTTTGGGTGCATTAAAGTTGATATCACTGAAAACAAACAAATGCATGTGCCTTTTACTTTGTTTCACATGTAATAACGTGGTTTCATGTGCAATTACTTAGAATGAATTTTAATATCACTGAAAACATGTAAATGCATATCTCTTTTACTTAGTTTCAGCTGTAATAACTTGGATTCAAGTGCAATTAGTGTGACTGAATGTTATTATCACTGAAAACAAGTAAATGAATGTGTCTTTTATTTAGTTTTAGCTGTAATACCGTGGATTCATGTGCCTTTAATCTACATTATTGTTAATATCACTGAAAACAAGCAAATGCATGTGTCGTTTACATAGTTTTAACTGGGATAACGTGGATTCATGTGCAATTAGTGTGAATGACTGTTAATATCAATGAAAACAAGTAATTGCATGTGTATTTCACTTAGTTTCACGTATAATAACATGGATTCATGTGTAAATTGTGTGCATTAATGTTAATATCACTGAAAACATATAAATGCATATGTTTTTTACTTAGGTTTAGCTGTAATAACGTGGATTCATGTGCAATTAGTTTAAATGATTGTTAATATCACTGAAAACAAGTAAATGCATGTGTCTTTTACTTAGTTTCAGCTGTAATAACGTGGATTCATGTGCAATTAGTGTGAATGAATGTTAATATCACTGAAAACAAGCATATGCATGTATCTTTTATTTAGTTTCAGCTACAATAAAGTAGATTCATCTGCAATTACTGTGAATGAATGTTAATATCACTGAAAACAAGCAAATGCATGTGTCTTTTACTTAGTTTCATCTGTAATAACGTGGATTCAAGTGCAATTTGTGTCAATGATTGTTAATATCAATGAAAACAAATAATTGCATGTGTATTTCACTTAGCTTCAACTATAATAACATGGATTCATGTGTAATTTGTGTCCGTTAATGTTAATTTCACTGAAAACAAGCAAATGCATGTGTTTTTTCGTTAGTTTCAGCTGTAATAACGTGGATTCATGTGTAATTTGCGGGCATTAAAGTTAATATCACGAAAACAACGAAATGCATCTGTCTTTTACTTTTTTTCAGCTGTAATAACGTGGTTTCATGTGCAATTACTGTGAATGAATGTTAATATCACTGAAAACAAGTAAATGCATGTATCTTTTACTTAGTTTCAGCTGTAATAAGGTGGATTCATATGAAATTAGTGTGAATGAATGTTAATATCACTGAAAACAAACAAATGCATGTATCTTTTATTTAGTTTCAACTATAATAACGTGGATTCATGTGCAATTGGTGTGAATGAATGTTAAGATCACTGCAAACAAGTAATTACATGTGTCTTTTACTTAGTTTCAGCTGTAATAACTCGGATTTATGTGCAATTGGTGTGAATGAATGTTAATATCACTGAAATCAAGCAAATGAATGTGTCCTTTACTTAGCTTCAGCTGTAATAACATGGATTCATGTGCAATTAGTGTGAATGAATGTTAATATCACCTAAAACAAGGAAATGCATGTGTCTTTTACTTAGTTTCAGCTGTAATAACGTGGATTCATGTGAAATTAGTGTGAATGAATGTTAATATCACTGAAAACAAGCAAATGCATGTGTTTTTTCGTTAGTTTCAGCTGTAATAACGTGGATTCATGTGTAATTTGCGGGCATTAAAGTTAATATCACGAAAACAACGAAATGCATCTGTCTTTTACTTTTTTTCAGCTGTAATAACGTGGTTTCATGTGCAATTACTGTGAATGAATGTTAATATCACTGAAAACAAGTAAATGCATGTATCTTTTACTTAGTTTCAGCTGTAATAAGGTGGATTCATATGAAATTAGTGTGAATGAATGTTAATATCACTGAAAACAAACAAATGCATGTATCTTTTATTTAGTTTCAACTATAATAACGTGGATTCATGTGCAATTGGTGTGAATGAATGTTAAGATCACTGCAAACAAGTAATTACATGTGTCTTTTACTTAGTTTCAGCTGTAATAACTCGGATTTATGTGCAATTGGTGTGAATGAATGTTAATATCACTGAAATCAAGCAAATGAATGTGTCCTTTACTTAGCTTCAGCTGTAATAACATGGATTCATGTGCAATTAGTGTGAATGAATGTTAATATCACCTAAAACAAGGAAATGCATGTGTCTTTTACTTAGTTTCAGCTGTAATAACGTGGATTCATGTGTACTTTGTGTGCATTAAAGTTGATATCACTGAAAACAAACAAATGCATGTGTCTTTTACTTTGTTTCAGATGTAATAACGTGGTTTCATGTGCAATTACTTAGAATGAATGTTAATATCACTCAAAACAAGGAAATGAATGTGTCTTTTACTTAGTTTTAGCTGTAATACCGTGGGTTCATGTGCCATTAGTGTACATTATTGTTAATATCACTGAAAACAAGCAAATGCATGTGTCTTTTACATACTTTTAACCGGGATAACGTGGATTCGTGTGCAATTAGTGTGAATGATTGTTAATATCAATGAAAACAGGAAATTGCATTTGTATTTCACTTAGCTTCATCTATAATAACATGGATTCATGTGTAAATTGTGTGCATTATTGTTAATATCACTGAAAACAAGTAAATGCATGTGTCTTTTACTTAGTTTTAGCTGTAGTAACGTGGATTCATGTGCAACTAGTGTGAATGAATGTTAATATCACTGAAACAAGCAAATGCATTTATCTTTTATTTAGTTTCAGCTATAATAAAGTGGATTCATCTGCAATTAATGTGAATGAATGTTAATATCGCTGAAAGAAGCAAATGCATTTATCTTTTATTTAGTTTCAGCAATAATGAAGTGGATTCATCTGCAATTACTGTGCATTAATGTTAATTTAACTGAAAACAAGCAAATGCATGTGTCTTTTACTCAGCTTCAGCTGTAATAACGTGGTTTCATGTGCAATTACTGTGAATGAATGTTAATATCACTGAAAACAAGTAAATGCATCTGTCTTTTACATAGTTTCAGCTGGGATAACGTGGATTTATGTGCAATTAGTTTAAATGAGTGTTAATATCACTGAAACAAGCAAATGCATGTGTCTTTTACTTAGTTTCATCTGTAATAACGTGGATTCATGTGCAATTAGTGTGAATGATTGTTAATATCAATGAAAACAAATATTTGCATGTGTATTTCACTTAGTTTCAACTATAATAACATGGATTCATGTGTAATTTGTGTGCATTAATGTTAATTTCACTGAAAACAAGCAAATGCATGCGTCTTTTAGTTAGTTTCAGCTGTAATAACGTGGATTCATGTGTAATTTGTGTGCATTAAAGTTAATATACCGAAAACAACCAAATGCATCTGTCTTTTACTTTTTTTCAGCTGTAATAACGTGGTTTCATGTGCAATTACTGTGAATGAATGTTAATATCATTGAAAACAAGTAAATGCATGTGTCTTTTACTTAGTTCCAACTATAATAACGTGGATTCATGCGCAATTGGCGTGAATGAATGTTAATATCACTGAAATGAAGCAAATGAATGTGTCTTTTACTTAGCTTCAGCTATAATAACATGGATTCATGTGCAATTAGTGTGAATGAATGTAAATATCACTGAAATGAAGCAAATCAATGTGTCTTTTACTTAGCTTCAGCTGTAATAACATGGATTCATGTGCAATTAGTGTGAATGAATGTTAATATCACTGAAAACAAGTAATTACATGTGTCTTTTACTTAGTTTCAGCTGTAATAACTCGGATTCATGTGCAATTGGTGTGAATGAATGTTAATATCACTGAAATCAAGCAAATGAATATGTCTTTTACTTAGTTTCCGCTGAAATACCGTGGATTTATGTGCAAGTAGTGTACATTATTGTTAATATCACTGAAAACAAGCAAATGCATGTGTCTTTTACATAGTTTTAGTTGGGATAACTTGGATTCATGTGCAATTAGTTTAAATGAGTGTTAATATCACTGAAACAAGCAAATGCATGTGTCTTTTACTTAGTTTCATCTGTAATAACGTGGATTCATGTGCAATTAGTGTGCATGATTGTTAATATCAATGAAAACAGGTAATTGCATGTGTATTTCACTAAGCTTCATCTATAATAACATGGATTCATGTGTAAATTGTGTGCATTATTGTTAATATCACTGAAAACAAGTAAATGCATGTGTCTTTTACTTAGTTTTAGCTGTAATAACGTGGATTCATGTGCAACTAGTGTGAATGAATGTTAATATCACTGAAACAAGCAAATGCATTTATCTTTTATTTAGTTTCAGCTATAATAAAGTGGATTCATCTGCAATTAATGTGAATGAATGTTAATATCACTGAAAGAAGCAAATGCATTTATCTTTTATTTAGTTTCAGCAATAATAAAGTGGATTCATTTGCAATTACTGTGAATGAATGTTAATATCACTGAAAACAAGCAAATGCATGTGTCTTTTACTTAGTTTCATCTGTAAGAACGTGGATTCGTGTGCAATTAGTGGGAATGATTGTTAATATCGATGAAAACAAGTAATTGCATGTGTATTTAACTTAATTTCAACTATAATAACATGGATTCATGTGTAATTTGTGTGCATTAATGTTAATTTAACTGAAAACAAGCAAATGCATGTGTCTTTTACTCAGCTTCAGCTGTAATAACGTGGTTTCATGTGCAATTACTGTGAATGAATGTTAATATCACCGAAAACAAGTAAATGCATGTGTCTTTTATTTAGTTTCTGCTGTAATAACGTGGATTCGTGTGAAATTAGTGTGAATGAGTGTTAATATCACTGAAAAAAAGCAAATGCATGTATCTTTTATTTAGTTTCAACTATAATAACGTGGATTCATGTGCAATTGGTGTGAATGAATGTTAATATCACTGCAAAGAAGTAATTACATGTGTCTTTTACTTAGTTTCAGCTGTAATAACTCGGATTCATGTGCAATTGGTGTGAATGAATGTTAATATCACTGAAATTAAGCAAATGAATGTGTCTTTTACTTAGCTTCAGCTGTAATAACATGGATTCATGTGCAATTACTGTGAATGAATGTTATTATCACTGGAATGAAGCAAATGAATGTGTCTTTTACTTAGTTTCAGCTGTAATAACGTGGATTCATGTGCAATTAGTGTGAATGAATGTTAATATCACTGAAATCAAGCAAATGAATTTGTCTTTTACTTAGTTTCAGCTGTAATAGCGTGGATTCATGCGCAATTACTGTGAATGATTGTTAATATCACTGAAAACAAGTAAATGAATGTGTCTTTTACTTAGTTTTAGCTGTAATAACGTGGATTCGTGTGAAATTAGTGTGAATAAATGTTAATATCACTGAAAAAAAGCAAATGCATGTATCTTTTATTTAGTTTCAACTATAATCACGTGGATTCATGTGCAATTGGTGTGAATGAATGTTAATATCACTGCAAACAAGTAATTACATGTGTCTTTTACTTAGTTTCAGCTGTAATAACGTGGATTCATGCGCAATTACTGTGAATGAATGTTAATATCACTGAAAACAAGGAAATGGATATGTCTTTTATTTAGTTTCAGCTGTAATACCGTGGATTCATGTGCAATTACTGTGAATGAATGTTAATATCACTGAAATGAAGCAAATGAATGTGTCTTTTACTTAGTTTCAACTATAATAACGTGGATTCATGTGCAATTGGTGTGAATGAATGTTAATATCACTGAAAACAAGTAAAAGAATGTGTCTTTTACTTAGTTTTAGCTGTAATAACGTGGATTCGTGTGAAATTACTGTGAATGATTGTTAATATCACTGAAAACAAGTAAATGAATGTGTCTTTTACTTAGTTTTAGCTGTAATAACGTGGATTCGTGTGAAATTAGTGTGAATAAATGTTAATATCACTGAAAAAAAGCAAATGAATGTGTCTTTTACTTAGTTTCAACTATAATAACGTGGATTCATGTGCAATTGGTGTGAATGAATGTTAATATCACTGAAAACAAGCAAAATGAATGTGTCTTTTACTTAGTTTTAGCTGTAATAACGTGGATTCGTGTGAAATTACTGTGAATGAATGTTAATATCACTGAAATGAAGCAAATGAATGTGTCTTTTACTTAGTTTCAACTATAATAACGTGGATTCATGTGCAATTGGTGTGAATGAATGTTAATATCACTGAAAACAAGTAAATGAATGTGTCTTTTACTTAGTTTTAGCTTTAATAACGTGGATTCGTGTGAAATTACTGTGAATGATTGTTAATATCACTGAAAACAAGTAAATGAATGTGTCTTTTACTTAGTTTCAGCTGTAATAACGTGGATTCGTGTGAAATTAGTGTGAATAAATGTTAATATCACTGAAAAAAAGCAAATGCATGTATCTTTTATTTAGTTTCAACTATAATAACGTGGATTCATGTGCAATTGGTGTGAATGAATGTTAATATCACTGCAAACAAGTAATTACATGTGTCTTTTACTTAGTTTCAGCTGTAATAACGTGGATTCATGCGCAATTACTGTGAATGAATGTTAATATCACTGAAAACAAGGAAATGGATATGTCTTTTATTTAGTTTCAGCTGTAATACCGTGGATTCATGTGCAATTACTGTGAATGAATGTTAATATCACTGAAATGAAGCAAATGAATGTGTCTTTTACTTAGTTTCAGCTGTAATAACGTGGATTCATGTGCAATTGGTGTGAATGAATGTTAATATCACTGAAAACAAACAAATGCATGTATCTTTTATTTAGTTTCAACTATAATAACGTGGATTCATGTGCAATTGGTGTGAATGAATGTTAAGATCACTGCAAACAAGTAATTACATGTGTCTTTTACTTAGTTTCAGCTGTAATAACTCGGATTTATGTGCAATTGGTGTGAATGAATGTTAATATCACTGAAATCAAGCAAATGAATGTGTCCTTTACTTAGCTTCAGCTGTAATAACATGGATTCATGTGCAATTAGTGTGAATGAATGTTAATATCACCTAAAACAAGCAAATGCATGTGTCTTTTACATACTTTTAACCGGGATAACGTGGATTCGTGTGCAATTAGTGTGAATGATTGTTAATATCAATGAAAACAGGAAATTGCATGTGTATTTCACTTAGCTTCATCTATAATAACATGGATTCATGTGTAAATTGTGTGCATTATTGTTAATATCACTGAAAACAACTAAATGCATGTGTCCTTTACTTAGTTTTAGCTGTAATAACGTGGATTCATGTGCAACTAGTGTGAATGAATGTTAATATCACTGAAACAAGCAAATGCATTTATCTTTTATTTAGTTTCAGCTATAATAAAGTGGATTCATCTGCAATTAATGTGAATGAATGTTAATATCACTGAAAGAAGCAAATGCATTTATCTTTTATTTAGTTTTTAGCAATAATGAAGTGGATTCATCTGCAATTACTGTGCATTAATGTTAATTTAACTGAAAACAAGCAAATGCATGTGTCTTTTACTCAGCTTCAGCTGTAATAACGTGGTTTCATGTGCAATTACCGTGAATGAATGTTAATATCACTGAAAACAAGTAAATGCATCTGTCTTTTACATAGTTTCAGCTGGGATAACGTGGATTTATGTGCAATTAGTTTAAATGAGTGTTAATATCACTGAAACAAGCAAATGCATGTGTCTTTTACTTAGTTTCATCTGTAATAACGTGGATTCATGTGCAATTAGTGTGAATGATTGTTAATATCAATGAAAACAAGTATTTGCATGTGTATTTCACTTAGTTTCAACTATAATAACATGGATTCATGTGTAATTTGTGTGCATTAATGTTAATTTCACTGAAAACAAGCAAATGCATGCGTCTTTTAGTTAGTTTCAGCTGTAATAACGTGGATTCATGTGTAATTTGTGTGCATTAAAGTTAATATACCGAAAACAACCAAATGCATCTGTTTTTTACTTTTTTTCAGCTGTAATAACGTGGATTCATGTGTAATTTGTGTGCATTAAAGTAAATAACACGAAAACAACCAAATGCATCTGTCTTTTACTTTTTTTCAGCTGTAATAACGTGGTTTCATGTGCAATTACTGTGAATGAATGTTAATATCACTGAAAACAAGTAAATGCAAGTGTCTTTTACTTAGTTTCAGCCGTAATAACGTGGATTCATGTGAAATTAGTGTGAATGAATGTTAATATCACTGAAAACAAGCAAATGCATGTATCTTTTATTTAGTTTCAACTATAATAAATCGGATTCATGTGCAATTGGTCTGAATGAATGTTAATATCACTGAAATCAAGCAAATGAATGTGTCTTTTACTTACCTTCAGCTGTAATAACATGGATTCATGTGAAATTAGTGTGAATGAATGTTAATATCACTGAAAACAAGCAAATGCATGTGTCTTTTAGTTAGTTTCAGCTGTAATAACGTGGATTCATGTGTAATTTGTGTGCATTAAAGTAAATAACACGAAAACAACCAAATGCATCTGTCTTTTACTTTTTTTCAGCTGTAATAACGTGGTTTCATGTGCAATTACTGTGAATGAATGTTAATATCACTGAAAACAAGCAAATGCATGTGTCTTTAACTTAGTTTCAGCTGTAATAACCCGGATTCATGTGCAATTGGTGTGAATGAATGTTAATATCAATGAAATCAAGCAAATGAATGTGTCTTTTACTTAGCTTCAGCTGTAATAACATGGATTCATGTGCAATTAGTGTGAATGAATATTAATATCACTGAAAACAAGGAAATGCATGTGTCTTTTACTTAGTTTCAGCTGTAATACCGTGGATTCATGTGCAATTAGTGTACATTATTGTTAATATCACTGAAAACAAGCAAATGAATGTGTCTTTTACATAGTTTTAGCTGGCATAACTTGGATTCATGTGCAAATAGTTTAAATGATTGTTAATATCAATGAAAACAAGTAATTGCATGTGTATTTCACTTAATTTCAACTATAATAACATGGATTCATGTGTAAATTGTCTGCATTAATGTTAATATCACTGAAAACAAGTAAATGCATGTGTCCTTTACTTAGTTTTTGCTGTAATAACGTGGATTCATGTGCAACTAGTGTGAATGAATGTTAATATCACTGAAACAAGCAAATGCATTTATCTTTTATTTAGTTTCAGCTATTATAAAGTGCATTCATCTGCAATTACAGAGAATGAATGTTAATATCACTGAAAACAAGGAAATGCATGTGTCTATAATTAGTTTCAGCTGTAATACAGTGGATTCATGTGCAATTAGTGTACATTATTGTTAATATTACTGAAAACAAGCAAATGCATCTGTCTTTTACATAGTTTCAGCTGGGATAACGTGGATTTATGTGCAATTAGTTTAAATGATCGTTAATATCACTGAAAACAAGCAAATGCATGTGTCTTTTACTTAGTTTCATCTGTAATAACGTGGATTCATGTGCAATTACTGTGAATGATTGTTAATATCAATAAAAACAAGTAATTGCATGTATATTTCACTTAGTTTCAACAATAATAACATGGATTCATGTGTAATTTGTGTGCATTAATGTTAATTTCACTGAAAACAAGCAAATGCATGCGTCTTTTAGTTAGTTTCAGCCGAAATAACGTGGATTCATGTGTAATTTGTGTGCATTAAAGTTAATATCACGAAAACAACCAAATGCATCTGTCTTTTACTTTTTTTCAGCTGCAATAACGTGGTTTCATGTGCAATTACTGTGAATGAATGTTAATATCACTGAAAACAAGTATATGCATGTGTCTTTTACTTAGTTTCAGCTGTAATACCGTGGATTCATGTTCAATTAGTGTACATTATTGTTAAAGTGCCACTATAGCTTTTTTTTTTATTTGCTAAAACTATAGATTCGAATTCGCTGATTCTAAATCTGCTTTTACTTTTTTGATTTCATGAGTACTTTTTGAGCTACAAGGTGTTTTCCCTCACACTCTCTTGACACACTTCGAGGACTGGGATCTACCTACTATGACATCATAGTAGGGACCCCGTTTTTTTCCCCATACTGAAGCAACAAGTTTGCCACTGATTTTCTCCAACAAAACGAATATTTTTGTTCGTTTTTGTACTCAAATAGTTAGATATTGGGCGTCGGTTACCCAGAATGGGATTTTTAAACATTTTTGATCGGTCAGTTGCTTTAAAATTGAAATGCAAAATTTCCATGTAGTGGCTGTCCAATCTGTGGATACGGCGCGGGCACATGCCGCGGCCTGATAATAAAGTATTCGGGCTAACCTTAGAGTAAAAGTGAGTTTGCTTGTATGGAATTTACTTTAATTGAAAAGACGATAGTAAAAACTAAAGCAAAGCATCATATACCGCTATAATTTCTTGGAAGACCAATACCGATAAATCAGAAGTTGTTCCCATGAAACGAGGAGTATGCGATTGTGAGTGCTGGCCAACTACAGGCATACTTACAGGGCCTAAATTATTGCGTTGAATTTCAATTTGCGTATTAAATACAACCCAGTTTATTGCCCAGTGTCGTTAAATCGCTTCGAAAGGTCTCTTTTTGCGTGGAATTTTCTTTAAAACTTTTAATTGAAAAATTGTTGGGCTACGCCAAAGAATATGTAGGATCAAATCGATCAACAACAGGCCTTCGCGGAGTTTATTTCATCGCCAATGTCACTACTACAGCCAGCACACACAGTCGCATCCTCTCCTAATGATGTTTGCATTTCTCAGGATTATATAAGAATCACTATGCCTTATAACCACTGTCCAATAAATAAATTTTAGCAACTATGACTTTCATTTATTGAGAACTTGCGTTCTCTTAAAAGCACAACACAAGCTTCGCAAACACATTGATTGCTTTGGTTTCCTGTTGCCCTCCTTCCGCAGCAAAACATTCACACACACACACCACACACAACACAATACACATATCACCCACCACACTATAAGCTCAGCTTGTCTTGCTCATGCATCCACAGGCCGCGGCATGTGCCCGCGCCGTGCCCACAGATTGGACAGCCACTACATGGAAATTTTGCATTTCAATTTCAAAGCAACTGACCGATCAAAATTGTTTAAAAATCCCATTCTGGGTAACCGACGCCCAATACCTAACTATTTGAGTAAAAAGAACGAACAAAAGTATTCGTTTTCTGGGAGAAAATCAGTGTCAAACTTGTTGCTTCAGTACGGGAAAAAAAACGGGGTCCCTACTATGATGTCATAGTAGGTAGATCCCAGTCCTCGAAGTGTGTCAAGAAAAATGGTGAAAGTGATGAAATATTGACACTTTCACACGTTATAACTCGTGAACTACACGTCAGATTTCAAAAATATTTTCAGATTTGAAATCAGCGTTGCAAGTTTTCCTAATATAAAGAATAAAAAAAAAGCTATAGTGGCACTTTAATATCACTAAAAACAAGCAAATGCATGTGTCTTTTAGTTAGTTTCAGCTGTAATAACTTGGATTCATGTGTAATTTGTGTGCATTAAAGTTAATATCACGAAAACAACCAAATACATCTGTCTTTTACTTTATTTCAGCTGTAATAACGTGGTTTCATGTGCAGTTACTGTGAATGAATGTTAATATCACTGAAAACAAGTAAATGAATGTGTCTTTTACGTAGTTTCAGCTGTAATAACGTGGATTCATGTGAAATTAGTGTGAATGAATGTTAATATCACTGAAAACAAGCAAATGCATGTATCTTTTATTTGGTTTCAACTATAATAACGTGGATTCATGTGCAATTGGTGTGAATGAATGTTAATATCACTGCAAACAAGTAATTACATGTGTCTTTTACTTAGTTTCAGCTGTAATAACTCGGATTCATGTGCAATTGGTGTGAATGAATGTTAATATCACTGAAATCAAGCAAATGAATGTGTCTTTTACTTAGCTTCAGCTGTAATAACATGGATTTATGTGCAATTAGTGTGAATGAATGTTAGTATCACTGAAAACAAGGAAAGGCATGTGTCTTTTACTTAGTTTCAGCTGTAATACCGTGGATTCATGTGCAATTAGCGTACATTATTGTTAATATCACTGAAAACAAGCAAATGCATGTGTCTTTTACATAGCTTTAGCTGGGATAACGTGGATTCATGTGCAACTAGTGTGAATGAATGTTAATATCACTGAAACAAGCAAATGCATTTATCTTTTATTTAGTTTCAGCTATTATAAAGTGAATTCATCTGCAATTACAGAGAATGAGTGTTAATATCACTGAAAACAAAGAAATGCATGTGTCTTTTACATAGTTTCAGCTGTAATACAGTGGATTCATGTGCAATTAGTGTACATTATTGTTAATATTACTGAAAACAAGCAAATGCATCTGTCTTTTACATAGTTTCAGCTGTAATACCATGGATTCATGTGCAATTAGTTTAAATTATTGTTAATATCACTGAAAACAAGCAAATGCATGTGTCTTTTACTTAGTTTCATCTGTAATAACGTGGATTCATGTGTAATTTGTGTGCATTAAAGTTAATATCACGAAAACAACCAAATGCATCTGTCTTTTACTTTTTTCAGCTGTAATAACGTGGTTTCATGTGCAATTACTGTGAATGAATGTTAATATCACTGAAAACAAGTAAATGCATGTGTCTTTTACTTAGTTTCAGCCGTAATAACGTGGATTCATGTGAAATTAGTGTGAATGAATGTTAATATCACTGAAATCAAGCAAATGCATGTATCTTTTATTTAGCTTCAGCTGTAATAACATGGATTCATGGGCAATTAGTGTGAATGAATATTAATATCACTGAAAACAAGGAAATGCATGTTTCTTTTACTTAGTTTCAGCTCTAATACCGTGGATTCATGTGCAATTAGTGTACATTATTGTTAATATCACTGAAAACAAGCAAATGCATGTGTCTTTTACATAATTTTAGCTGGGATAACTTGGATTCATGTGCAAATAGTTTAAATGATTGTTAATATCAATGAAAACAAGTAATTGCATGTGTATTTCACTTAATTTCAACTATAATAACATGGATTCATGTGTCAATTGTCTGCATTAATGTTAATATCACTGAAAACAAGTAAATGCATGTGTCTTTTACTTAGTTTTAGCTGTAATAACGTGGATTCATGTGCAACTAGTGTGAATGAATGTTAATATCACTGAAACAAGCAAATGCATTTATCTTTTATTTAGTTTCAGCTATAATAAAGTGAATTCATCTGCAATTAAAAAGAATGAATGTTAATATCACTGAAAACAAGGAAATGCATGTGTCTTTTACTTAGTTTCAGCTGTAATAAAGTGGATTAATGTGCAATTAGTGTACATTATTGTTAATATTACTGAAAACAAGCAAATGCATCTGTTTTTTACATAGTTTCAGCTGTAATAACGTGGTTTCATGTGCAATTACTGTGAATGAATGTTAATATCACTGAAAACAAGTAAATGCATGTGTCTTTTACTTAGTTTCAACTATAATAACGTGGATTCATGCGCAATTGGCGTGAATGAATGTTAATATCAATGAAATGAAGCAAATGAATGTGTCTTTTACTTAGCTTCAGCTATAATAACATGGATTCATGTGCATATAGTGTGAATGAATGTTAATATCACTGAAAACAAGGAAATGCATGTGTCTTTTAGTTAGCTTCACCTGTAATAACGTGGATCCATGTGTAATTTGTGTGCATTAAAGTTAATATCACGAAAACAACCAAATGCATCTGTCTTTTACTTTTGTCAGCTGTAATAACGTGGTTTCATGTGCAATTACTGTGAATGAATGTTAATATCACTGAAAACAAGTAAATGCATGTGTCTTTTACTTAGTTTCAGCTGTAATAACATGGATTGATGTGCAATTAGTGTGAATGAATATTAATATCACTGAAAACAAGGAAATGCATGTGTCTTTTACTTAGTTTCAGCTGTAATACCGTGGATTCATGTGCAATTAGTGTACATAATTGTTAATATCACTGAAAACAAGGAAATGCATGTGTCCTTTACATAGTTTCAGCTGTAATATAGTGGATTCATGTGCAATTAGTGTACATTATTGTTAATATTACTGAAAACAAGCAAATGCATCTGTCTTTTACATAGTTTCAGCTGTAATACCATGGATTCATGTGCAATTAGTTTAAATTATTGTTAATATCACTGAAAACAAGCAAATGCATGTGTCTTTTACTTAGTTTCATCTGTAATAACGTGGATTCATGTGTAATTTGTGTGCATTAAAGTTAATATCACGAAAACAACCAAATGCATCTGTCTTTTACTTTTTTCAGCTGTAATAACGTGGTTTCATGTGCAATTACTGTGAATGAATGTTAATATCACTGAAAACAAGTAAATGCATGTGTCTTTTACTTAGTTTCAGCCGTAATAACGTGGATTCATGTGAAATTAGTGTGAATGAATGTTAATATCACTGAAATCAAGCAAATGCATGTATCTTTTATTTAGCTTCAGCTGTAATAACATGGATTCATGGGCAATTAGTGTGAATGAATATTAATATCACTGAAAACAAGGAAATGCATGTTTCTTTTACTTAGTTTCAGCTCTAATACCGTGGATTCATGTGCAATTAGTGTACATTATTGTTAATATCACTGAAAACAAGCAAATGCATGTGTCTTTTACATAATTTTAGCTGGGATAACTTGGATTCATGTGCAAATAGTTTAAATGATTGTTAATATCAATGAAAACAAGTAATTGCATGTGTATTTCACTTAATTTCAACTATAATAACATGGATTCATGTGTCAATTGTCTGCATTAATGTTAATATCACTGAAAACAAGTAAATGCATGTGTCTTTTACTTAGTTTTAGCTGTAATAACGTGGATTCATGTGCAACTAGTGTGAATGAATGTTAATATCACTGAAACAAGCAAATGCATTTATCTTTTATTTAGTTTCAGCTATAATAAAGTGAATTCATCTGCAATTAAAAAGAATGAATGTTAATATCACTGAAAACAAGGAAATGCATGTGTCTTTTACTTAGTTTCAGCTGTAATAAAGTGGATTAATGTGCAATTAGTGTACATTATTGTTAATATTACTGAAAACAAGCAAATGCATCTGTTTTTTACATAGTTTCAGCTGTAATAACGTGGTTTCATGTGCAATTACTGTGAATGAATGTTAATATCACTGAAAACAAGTAAATGCATGTGTCTTTTACTTAGTTTCAACTATAATAACGTGGATTCATGCGCAATTGGCGTGAATGAATGTTAATATCAATGAAATGAAGCAAATGAATGTGTCTTTTACTTAGCTTCAGCTATAATAACATGGATTCATGTGCATATAGTGTGAATGAATGTTAATATCACTGAAAACAAGGAAATGCATGTGTCTTTTAGTTAGCTTCACCTGTAATAACGTGGATCCATGTGTAATTTGTGTGCATTAAAGTTAATATCACGAAAACAACCAAATGCATCTGTCTTTTACTTTTGTCAGCTGTAATAACGTGGTTTCATGTGCAATTACTGTGAATGAATGTTAATATCACTGAAAACAAGTAAATGCATGTGTCTTTTACTTAGTTTCAGCTGTAATAACATGGATTGATGTGCAATTAGTGTGAATGAATATTAATATCACTGAAAACAAGGAAATGCATGTGTCTTTTACTTAGTTTCAGCTGTAATACCGTGGATTCATGTGCAATTAGTGTACATAATTGTTAATATCACTGAAAACAAGGAAATGCATGTGTCCTTTACATAGTTTCAGCTGTAATATAGTGGATTCATGTGCAATTAGTGTACATTATTGTTAGTATTACTGAAAACAAGCAAATGCGTCTGTCTTTTACATAGTTTCAGCTGGGATAACGTTGATTTATGTGCAATTAGTTTAAATGATTGTTAATATCACTGAAAACAAGCAAATGCATGTGTCTTTTACTTAGTTTCATCTGTAATAACGTGGATTCATGTGCAATTAGTGTGAATGATTGTTAATATCAACGAAAACAAGTAATTGCATGTGTATTTCACTTAGTTTCAACTATAATAACATGGATTCATGTGTAATTTGTGTGCATTAAAATTAATTTCTCTGAAAACAAGCAAATGCATGCGTCTTTTACTTAGTTTCAGCTGTAATACCGTGGATTCATGTGCAATTAGTGTACATTATTGTTAATATCACTGAAAACAAGCAAATGCATGTGTCTTTTAGTTAGTTTCAGCTGTAATAACGTGGATTCATGTGTAATTTGTGTGCATTAAAGTTAATATCACGAAAACAACCAAATGCATCTGTCTTTTACTTTATTTCAGCTGTAATAACGTGGTTTCATGTGCAATTACTGTGAATGAATGTTAATATCACTGAAAACAAGTAAATGCATGTGTCTTTTACTTAGTTTCAGCTATTATAAAGTGAATTCATCTTCAATTACAGAGAATGAATGTTAATATCACTGAAAACAAGGAAATGCATGTGTCTTTCACTTAGTTTCAACTGTAATAAAATGGATTCATGTGTAATTTGTGTGCATTAATGTTAATTTCACTGAAAACAAGCAAATGCATGCGTCTTTTAGTTAGTTTCAGCTGTAAGAACGTGGATTCATGTGTAATTTGTGTGCATTAAAGTTAATATCACGAAAACATCCAAATGCATCTGTGTTTTACTTTTTTCAGCTGTAATAACGTGGTTTCATGTGCAATTACTGTGAATGAATGTTAATACCATTGAAAAGAAGTAAATGCATGTGTATTTTACTTAGTTTCAACTATAATAACGTGGATTCATGCGCAATTGGCGTGAATGAATGTTAATTTCACTGAAATGAAGCAAATGAATGTGTCTTTTACTTAGCTTCAGCTATAATAACATGGATTCATGTGCAATTAGTGTGAATGAATGTAAATATCACTGAAAACAAGGAAATGCATGTGTCTTTTACTTAGTTTCAGCTGTAATACCGTGGATTCATGTGCAATTAGTGCACATTATTGTTAATATCACTGAAAACAAGCAAATGCATGTGTCTTTTAGTTAGTTTCAGCTGTAATAACGTGGATTCATGTGTAATTTGTGTGCATTAAAGTTAATATCACGAAAACAACCAAATGCATCTGTCTTTCACTTTATTTCAGCTGTAATAACGTGGTTTCATCTGCAATTACTGTGAATGAATGTTAATATCACTGAAAACAAGTAAATGCATATGTCTTTTACTTAGTTTCAGCTGTAATAACGTGGATTCATGTTAAATTAGTGTGAATGAATGTTAATATCACTGAAAACAAGGAAATGCATGTATCTTTTATTTAGTTTCAACTAAAATAACGTGGATTCATGTGCAATTGGTGTGAATGAATGTTAATATCACTGAAATCAAGCAAATGAATGTGTCTTTTACTTAGCTTCAGCTGTAATAACATGGATTCAAGTGCAATTAGTGTGAATGAATATTATTATCACTGAAAACAAGGAAATGCATGTGTCTTTTACTTAGTTTTAGCTGGGATAACTTGGATTCATGTGCAAATAGTTTAAATGATTGTTAATATCAATGAAAACAAGTAATTGCATGTGTATTTCATTTAATTTCAACTATAATAACATGGCTTCATGTGTAAATTGTCTGCATTAATGTTAATATCACTGAAAACAAGTAAATGCATGTGTCCTTTACTTAGTTTTAGCTGTAATAACGTGGATTCATGTGCAACTAGTGTGAATGAATGTTAATATCACTGAAACAAGCAAATGCATTTATCTTTTATTTAGTTTCAGCTATTATAAAGTGAATTCATCTGCAATTACAGAGAATGAATGTTAATATCACTGAAAACAAGGAAATGCATGTGTTTTTTACTTAGTTTCAGCTGTAATAACATGGATTGATGTGCAATTAGTGTGAATGAATATTAATATCACTGAAAACAAGGAAATGCATGTGTCTTTTACTTAGTTTCAGCTGTAATACCGTGGATTCATGTGCAATTAATGTACATAATTGTTAATATCACTGAAAACAAGGAAATGCATGTGTCCTTTACATAGTTTCAGCTGTAATATAGTGGATTCATGTGCAATTAGTGTACATTATTGTTAGTATTACTGAAAACAAGCAAATGCGTCTGTCTTTTACATAGTTTCAGCTGGGATAACGTTGATTTATGTGCAATTAGTTTAAATGATTGTTAATATCACTGAAAACAAGCAAATGCATGTGTCTTTTACTTAGTTTCATCTGTAATAACGTGGATTCATGTGCAATTAGTGTGAATGATTGTTAATATCAACGAAAACAAGTAATTGCATGTGTATTTCACTTAGTTTCAACTATAATAACATGGATTCATGTGTAATTTGTGTGCATTAATATTAATTTCTCTGAAAACAAGCAAATGCATGCGTCTTTTACTTAGTTTCAGCTGTAATACCGTGGATTCATGTGCAATTAGTGTACATTATTGTTAATATCACTGAAAACAAGCAAATGCATGTGTCTTTTAGTTAGTTTCAGCTGTAATAACGTGGATTCATGTGTAATTTGTGTGCATTAAAGTTAATATCACGAAAACAACCAAATGCATCTGTCTTTTACTTTATTTCAGCTGTAATAACGTGGTTTCATGTGCAATTACTGTGAATGAATGTTAATATCACTGAAAACAAGTAAATGCATGTGTCTTTTACTTAGTTTCAGCTATTATAAAGTGAATTCATCTTCAATTACAGAGAATGAATGTTAATATCACTGAAAACAAGGAAATGCATGTGTCTTTCACTTAGTTTCAACTGTAATAAAATGGATTCATGTGTAATTTGTGTGCATTAATGTTAATTTCACTGAAAACAAGCAAATGCATGCGTCTTTTAGTTAGTTTCAGCTGTAAGAACGTGGATTCATGTGTAATTTGTGTGCATTAAAGTTAATATCACGAAAACAACCAAATGCATCTGTCTTTTACTTTTTTCAGCTGTAATAACGTGGTTTCATGTGCAATTACTGTGAATGAATGTTAATATCATTGAAAAGAAGTAAATGCATGTGTATTTTACTTAGTTTCAACTATAATAACGTGGATTCATGCGCAATTGGCGTGAATGAATGTTAATTTCACTGAAATGAAGCAAATGAATGTGTCTTTTACTTAGCTTCAGCTATAATAACATGGATTCATGTGCAATTAGTGTGAATGAATGTAAATATCACTGAAAACAAGGAAATGCATGTGTCTTTTACTTAGTTTCAGCTGTAATACCGTGGATTCATGTGCAATTAGTGCACATTATTGTTAATATCACTGAAAACAAGCAAATGCATGTGTCTTTTAGTTAGTTTCAGCTGTAATAACGTGGATTCATGTGTAATTTGTGTGCATTAAAGTTAATATCACGAAAACAACCAAATGCATCTGTCTTTCACTTTATTTCAGCTGTAATAACGTGGTTTCATCTGCAATTACTGTGAATGAATGTTAATATCACTGAAAACAAGTAAATGCATATGTCTTTTACTTAGTTTCAGCTGTAATAACGTGGATTCATGTTAAATTAGTGTGAATGAATGTTAATATCACTGAAAACAAGGAAATGCATGTATCTTTTATTTAGTTTCAACTAAAATAACGTGGATTCATGTGCAATTGGTGTGAATGAATGTTAATATCACTGAAATCAAGCAAATGAATGTGTCTTTTACTTAGCTTCAGCTGTAATAACATGGATTCAAGTGCAATTAGTGTGAATGAATATTATTATCACTGAAAACAAGGAAATGCATGTGTCTTTTACTTAGTTTTAGCTGGGATAACTTGGATTCATGTGCAAATAGTTTAAATGATTGTTAATATCAATGAAAACAAGTAATTGCATGTGTATTTCATTTAATTTCAACTATAATAACATGGCTTCATGTGTAAATTGTCTGCATTAATGTTAATATCACTCAAAACAAGTAAATGCATGTGTCCTTTACTTAGTTTTAGCTGTAATAACGTGGATTCATGTGCAACTAGTGTGAATGAATGTTAATATCACTGAAACAAGCAAATGCATTTATCTTTTATTTAGTTTCAGCTATTATAAAGTGAATTCATCTGCAATTACAGAGAATGAATGTTAATATCACTGAAAACAAGGAAATGCATGTGTCTTTTACTTAGTTTCAGCTGTAATACAGTGGATTCATGTGCAATTAGTGTACATTATTGTTAATATTACTGAAAACAAGCAAATGCATCTGTCTTTTACATAGTTTCGGCTGGGATAACGTGGTTTTATGTGCAATTAGTTTAAATGATTGTTAATATCACTGAAAACAAGCAAATGCATGTGTCTTTTACTTAGTTTCATCTGTAATAACGTGGATTCATGTGCAATTAGTGTGAATGATTGTTAATATCAATGAAAACAAGGAAATGCATGTGTCTTTTACTTAGTTTCAGCTGTAATACCGTGGATTCATGTGCAATTAGTGTACATTATTGTTAATATCACTGAAAACAAGCAAATGCATGTGTCTTTTAGTTAGTTTCAGCTGTAATAACGTGGATTCATGTGTAATTTGTGTGCATTAAAGTTAATATCACGAAAACAACCAAATGCATCTGTCTTTTACTTTATTTCAGCTGTAATAACGTGGTTTCATGTGCAATTATTGTGAATGAATGTTAATATCACTGAAAACAAGGAAATGCATGTGTCTTTTACTTAGTTTCAGCTGTAATACAGTGGATTCATGTGCAATTAGTGTACATTATTGTTAATATTACTGAAAACAAGCAAATGCATCTGTCTTTTACATAGTTTCGGCTGGGATAACGTGGTTTTATGTGCAATTAGTTTAAATGTTGCTAATATCACTGAAAACAAACAAATGCATGTGTCTTTTACTTAGCTTCATCTGTAATAACGTGGATTCATGTGCAATTACTGTGAATGATTGTTAATATCAATGAAAACAAGTAATTGCATGTGTATTTCACTTAGTTTCAACTATAATAACATGGATTCATGTGTAATTTGTGTGCATTAATGTTAATTTCACTGAAAACAAGCAAATGCATGCGTCTTTTAGTTAGTTTCAGCTGTAATAACGTGGATTCATGTGTAATTTGTGTGCATTAAAGTTAATATCACGAAAACAACCAAATGCATCTGTCTTTTACTTTTTTTCAGCTGTAATAACGTGGTTTCATGTGCAATTACTGTGAATGAATGTTAATATCACTGAAAACAAGGAAATGCATGTGTCTTTTACTTAGTTTCAGCTGTAATACAGTGGATTCATGTGCAATTAGTGTACATTATTGTTAATATTACTGAAAACAAGCAAATGCATCTGTCTTTCACATAGTTTCGGCTGGGATAACGTGGTTTTATGTGCAATTAGTTTAAATGATTGTTAATATCACTGAAAACAAGCAAATGCATGTGTCTTTTACTTAGCTTCATGTGTAATAACGTGCATTCATGTGCAATTACTGTGAATGATTGTTAATATCAATGAAAACAAGTAATTGCATGTGTATTTCACTTAGTTTCAACTATAATAACATGGATTCATGTGTAATTTGTGTGCATTAATGTTAATTTCACTGAAAACAAGCAAATGCATGCGTCTTTTAGTTAGTTTCAGCTGTAATAACGTGGATTCATGTGTAATTTGTGTGCATTAAAGTTAATATCACGAAAACAACCAAATGCATCTGTCTTTTACTTTTTTTCAGCTGTAATAACGTGGTTTCATGTGCAATTACTGTGAATGAATGTTAATATCACTGAAAACAAGGAAATGCATGTGTCTTTTACTTAGTTTCAGCTGTAATACAGTGGATTCATGTGCAATTAGTGTACATTATTGTTAATATTACTGAAAACAAGCAAATGCATCTGTCTTTTACATAGTTTCGGCTGGGATAACGTGGTTTTATGTGCAATTAGTTTAAATGATTGTTAATATCACTGAAAACAAGCAAATGCATGTGTCTTTTACTTAGCTTCATCTGTAATAACGTGGATTCATGTGCAATTACTGTGAATGATTGCTAATATCAATGAAAACAAGTAATTGCATGTGTATTTCATTTAGTTTCAACTATAATAACATGGATTCATGTGTAATTTGTGTGCATTAATGTTAATTTCACTGAAAACAAGCAAATGCATGCGTCTTTTAGTTAGTTTCAGCTGTAATAACGTGGATTCATGTGTAATTTGTGTGCATTAAAGTTAATATCACGAAAACAACCAAATGCATCTGTCTTTTACATTTTTTCAGCTGTAATAACGTGGTTTCATGTGCAATTACTGTGAATGAATGTTAATATCACTGAAAACAAGTAAATGCATGTGTCTTTTACTTAGTTTCAGCTGTAATAACGTGGATTCATGTGAAATTAGTGTGAATGAATGTTAATATCACTGAAAACAAGGAAATGCATGTATCTTTTATTTAGTTTCAACTATAATAACTTGGATTCATGTGCAATTGGTGCGAATGAATGTTAATATCACTGAAATCAAGCAAATGAATGTGTCTTTTACTTGGCTTCAGCTGTAATAACATGGATTCAAGTGCAATTAGTGTGAATGAATATTAATATCACTGAAAACAAGGAAATGCATATGTCTTTTACTTAGTTTCAGCTGTAATACCGTGGATTCATGTGCAATTAGTGTACATAATTGTTAATATCACTGAAAACAAGCAAATGAATGTGTCTTTTACATAGTTTTAGCTGGGATAACTTGGATTCATGTGCAAATAGTTTAAATGATTGTTAATATCACGAAAACAACCAAATGCATCTGTCTTTTACTTTTTTTCAGCTGTAATAACGTGGTTTCATGTGCAATTACTGTGAATGAATGTTAATATCACTGAAAACAAGTAAATGCATGTGTCTTTTACTTAGTTTCAGCTGTAATAACGTGGATTCATGTGAAATTAGTGTGAATGAATGTTAATATCACTGAAAACAAGGAAATGCATGTATCTTTTATTTAGTTTCAACTATAATAACGTGGATTCATGTGCAATTGGTGTGAATGAATGTTAATATCACTGAAATCAAGCAAATGAATGTGTCTTTTACTTAGCTTCAGCTGTAATAACATGGATTCAAGTGCAATTAGTGTGAATGAATATTAATATCACTGAAAACAAGGAAATGCATGTGTCTTTTACTTAGTTTCAGCTGTAATACCGTGGATTCATGTGCAATTAGTGTACATAATTGTTAATATCACTGAAAACAAGCAAATGAATGTGTCTTTTACATAGTTTTAGCTGGGATAACTTGGATTCATGTGCAAATAGTTTAAATGATTGTTAATATCAATGAAAACAAGTAATTGCATGTGTATTTCATTTAATTTCAACTATAATAACATGGATTCATGTGTAAATAGTCTGCATTAATGTTAATATCACTGAAACAAGCAAATGCATTTATCTTTTATTTAGTTTCAGCTATTATAAAGTGAATTCATCTGCAATTACAGAGAATGAATGTTAATATCACTGAAAACAAGGAAATGCATGTGTCTTTTACTTAGTTTCAGCTGTAATACAGTGGATTCATGTGCAATTAGTGTACATTATTGTTAATATTACTGAAAACAAGCAAATGCATCTGTCTTTTACATAGTTTCGGCTGGGATAACGTGGTTTTATGTGCAATTAGTTTAAATGATTGTTAATATCACTGAAAACAAGCAAATGCATGTGTCTTTTACTTGGCTTCATCTGTAATAACGTGGATTCATGTGCAATTACTGTGAATGATTGTTAATATCAATGAAAACAAGTAATTGCATGTGTATTTCACTTAGTTTCAACTATAATAACATGGATTCATGTGTAATTTGTGTGCATTAATGTTAATTTCACTGAAAACAAGCAAATGCATGCGTCTTTTAGTTAGTTTCAGCTGTAATAACGTGGATTCATGTGTAATTTGTGTGCATTAAAGTTAATATCACGAAAACAACCAAATGCATCTGTCTTTTACTTTTTTCAGCTGTAATAACGTGGTTTCATCTGCAATTACTGTGAATGAATGTTAATATCACTGAAAACAAGGAAATGCATGTGTCTTTTACTTAGTTTCAGCTGTAATACAGTGGATTCATGTGCAATTAGTGTACATTATTGTTAATATTACTGAAAACAAGCAAATGCATCTGTCTTTTACATAGTTTTGGCTGGGATAACGTGGTTTTATGTGTAATTAGTTTAAATGATTGTTAATATCACTGAAAACAAGCAAATGCATGTGTCTTTTACTTAGCTTCATCTGTAATAACGTGGATTCATGTGCAATTACTGTGAATGATTGTTAATATCAATGAAAACAAGTAATTGCATGTGTATTTCACTTAGTTTCAACTATAATAACATGGATTCATGTGTAATTTGTGTGCATTAATGTTAATTTCACTGAAAACAAGCAAATGCATGCGTCTTTTAGTTAGTTTCAGCTGTAATAACGTGGATTCATGTGTAATTTGTGTGCATTAAAGTTAATATCACGAAAACAACCAAATGCATCTGTCTTTTACTTTTTTTCAGCTGTAATAACGTGGTTTCATGTGCAATTACTGTGAATGAATGTTAATATCACTGAAAACAAGGAAATGTATGTGTCTTTTACTTAGTTTCAGCTGTAATACAGTGGATTCATGTGCAATTAGTGTACATTATTGTTAATATTACTGAAAACAAGCAAATGCTTTTGTCTTTTACATAGTTTTGGCTGGGATAACGTGGTTTTATGTGCAATTAGTTTAAATGACTGTTAATATCACTGAAAACAAGCAAATGCATGTGTCTTTTACTTAGCTTCATCTGTAATAACGTGGATTCATGTGCAATTACTGTGAATGATTGTTAATATCAATGAAAACAAGTAATTGCATGTGTATTTCACTTAGTTTCAAAAATAATAACGTGGATTCATGTGTAATTTGTGTGCATTAATGTTAATTTCACTGAAAACAAGCAAATGCATGCGTCTTTTAGTTACTTTCAGCTGTAATAACGTGGATTCATGTGTAATTTGTGTGCATTAAAGTTAATATCACGAAAACAACCAAATGCATCTGTCTTTTACTTTTTTTCAGCTGTAATAACGTGGTTTCATGTGCAATTACTGTGAATGAATGTTAATATCACTGAAAACAAGGAAATGCAAGTGTCTTTTACTTAGTTTCAGCTGTAATACAGTGGATTCATGTGCAATTAGTGTACATTATTGTTAATATTACTGAAAACAAACAAATGCATCTGTCTTTTACATAGTTTCGGCTGGGATAACGTGGTTTTATGTGCAATTAGTTTAAATGATTGTTAATATCACTGAAAACAAGCAAATGCATGTGTCTTTTACTTAGTTTCAGCTGTAATAACGTGGATTCATGTGAAATTAGTGTGAATGAATGTTAATATCACTGAAAACAAGGAAATGCATGTATCTTTTATTTAGTTTCAACTATAATAACGTGGATTCATGTGTAATTTGTGTGCATTAAAGTTAATATCACGAAAACAACCAAATGCATCTGTCTTTTACTTTTTTTCAGCTGTAATAACGTGGTTTCATGTGCAATTACTGTGAATGAATGTTAATATCACTGAAAACAAGGAAATGCAAGTGTCTTTTACTTAGTTTCAGCTGTAATACAGTGGATTCATGTGCAATTAGTGTACATTATTGTTAATATTACTGAAAACAAGAAATGCATCTGTCTTTTACATAGTTTCGGCTGGGATAACGTGGTTTTATGTGCAATTAGCTTAAATGATTGTTAATATCACTGAAAACAAGCAAATGCATGTGTCATTTACTTAGCTTCATCTGTAATAACGTGCATTCATGTGCAATTACTGTGAATGATTGTTAATATCAATGAAAACAAGTAATTGCATGTGTATTTCACTTAGTTTCAACTATAATAACATGGATTCATGTGTAATTTGTGTGCATTAATGTTAATTTCACTGAAAACAAGCAAATGCATGCGTCTTTTAGTTAGTTTCAGCTGTAATAACGTGGATTCATGTGTAATTTGTGTGCATTAAAGTTAATATCACGAAAACAACCAAATGCATCTGTCTTTTACTTTTTTTCAGCTGTAATAACGTGGTTTCATGTGCAATTACTGTGAATGAATGTTAATATCACTGAAAACAAGTAAATGCATGTGTCTTTTACTTAGTTTCAGCTGTAATAACGTGGATTCATGTGAAATTAGTGTGAATGAATGTTAATATCACTGAAAACAAGGAAATGCATGTATCTTTTATTTAGTTTCAACTATAATAACGTGGATTCATGTGCAATTGGTGTGAATGAATGTTAATATCACTGAAATCAAGCAAATGAATGTGTCTTTTACTTAGCTTCAGCTGTAATAACATGGATTCATATGCAATTAGTGTGAATGAATATTAATATCACTGAAAACAAGGAAATGCATGTGTCTTTTACTTAGTTTCAGCTGTAATACCGTGGATTCATGTGCAATTAGTGTACATAATTGTTAATATCACTGAAAACAAGCAAATGAATGTGTCTTTTACATAGTTTTAGCTGGGATAACTTGGATTCATGTGCAAATAGTTTAAATGATTGTTAATATCACGAAAACAACCAAATGCATCTGTCTTTTACTTTTTTTCAGCTGTAATAACGTGGTTTCATGTGCAATTACTGTGAATGAATGTTAATATCACTGAAAACAAGTAAATGCATGTGTCTTTTACTTAGTTTCAGCTGTAATAACGTGGATTCATGTGAAATTAGTGTGAATGAATGTTAATATCACTGAAAACAAGGAAATGCATGTATCTTTTATTTAGTTTCAACTATAATAACGTGGATTCATGTGCAATTGGTGTGAATGAATGTTAATATCACTGAAATCAAGCAAATGAATGTGTCTTTTACTTAGCTTCAGCTGTAATAACATGGATTCAAGTGCAATTAGTGTGAATGAATATTAATATCACTGAAAACAAGGAAATGCATGTGTCTTTTACTTAGTTTCAGCTGTAATACCGTGGATTCATGTGCAATTAGTGTACATAATTGTTAATATCACTGAAAACAAGCAAATGAATGTGTCTTTTACATAGTTTTAGCTGGGATAACTTGGATTCATGTGCAAATAGTTTAAATGATTGTTAATATCAATGAAAACAAGTAATTGCATGTGTATTTCATTTAATTTCAACTATATTAACATGGATTCATGTGTAAATAGTCTGCATTAATGTTAATATCACTGAAAACAGGTAAATGCATGTGTCCTTTACTTAGTTTTAGCTGTAATAACGTGGATTCATGTGCAACTAGTGTGAATGAATGTTAATATCACTGAAACAAGCAAATGCATTTATCTTTTATTTAGTTTCAGCTATTATAAAGTGAATTCATCTGCAATTACAGAGAATGAATGTTAATATCACTGAAAACAAGGAAATGCATGTGTCTTTTACTTAGTTTCAGCTGTAATACAGTGGATTCATGTGCAATTAGTGTACATTATTGTTAATATTACTGAAAACAAGCAAATGCATCTGTCTTTTACATAGTTTCGGCTGGGATAACGTGGTTTTATGTGCAATTAGTTTAAATGATTGTTAATATCACTGAAAACAAGCAAATGCATGTGTCTTTTACTTGGCTTCATCTGTAATAACGTGGATTCATGTGCAATTACTGTGAATGATTGTTAATATCAATGAAAACAAGTAATTGCATGTGTATTTCACTTAGTTTCAACTATAATAACATGGATTCATGTGTAATTTGTGTGCATTAATGTTAATTTCACTGAAAACAAGCAAATGCATGCGTCTTTTAGTTAGTTTCAGCTGTAATAACGTGGATTCATGTGTAATTTGTGCGCATTAAAGTTAATATCACGAAAACAACCAAATGCATCTGTCTCTTACTTTTTTTCAGCTGTAATAACGTGGTTTCATCTGCAATTACTGTGAATGAATGTTAATATCACTGAAAACAAGGAAATGCATGTGTCTTTTACTTAGTTTCAGCTGTAATACAGTGGATTCATGTGCAATTAGTGTACATTATTGTTAATATTACTGAAAACAAGAAATGCATCTGTCTTTTACATAGTTTCGGCTGGGATAACGTGGTTTTATGTGCAATTAGCTTAAATGATTGTTAATATCACTGAAAACAAGCAAATGCATGTGTCATTTACTTAGCTTCATCTGTAATAACGTGCATTCATGTGCAATTACTGTGAATGATTGTTAATATCAATGAAAACAAGTAATTGCATGTGTATTTCACTTAGTTTCAACTATAATAACATGGATTCATGTGTAATTTGTGTGCATTAATGTTAATTTCACTGAAAACAAGCAAATGCATGCGTCTTTTAGTTAGTTTCAGCTGTAATAACGTGGATTCATGTGTAATTTGTGTGCATTAAAGTTAATATCACGAAAACAACCAAATGCATCTGTCTTTTACTTTTTTTCAGCTGTAATAACGTGGTTTCATGTGCAATTACTGTGAATGAATGTTAATATCACTGAAAACAAGTAAATGCATGTGTCTTTTACTTAGTTTCAGCTGTAATAACGTGGATTCATGTGAAATTAGTGTGAATGAATGTTAATATCACTGAAAACAAGGAAATGCATGTATCTTTTATTTAGTTTCAACTATAATAACGTGGATTCATGTGCAATTGGTGTGAATGAATGTTAATATCACTGAAATCAAGCAAATGAATGTGTCTTTTACTTAGCTTCAGCTGTAATAACATGGATTCATATGCAATTAGTGTGAATGAATATTAATATCACTGAAAACAAGGAAATGCATGTGTCTTTTACTTAGTTTCAGCTGTAATACCGTGGATTCATGTGCAATTAGTGTACATAATTGTTAATATCACTGAAAACAAGCAAATGAATGTGTCTTTTACATAGTTTTAGCTGGGATAACTTGGATTCATGTGCAAATAGTTTAAATGATTGTTAATATCACGAAAACAACCAAATGCATCTGTCTTTTACTTTTTTTCAGCTGTAATAACGTGGTTTCATGTGCAATTACTGTGAATGAATGTTAATATCACTGAAAACAAGTAAATGCATGTGTCTTTTACTTAGTTTCAGCTGTAATAACGTGGATTCATGTGAAATTAGTGTGAATGAATGTTAATATCACTGAAAACAAGGAAATGCATGTATCTTTTATTTAGTTTCAACTATAATAACGTGGATTCATGTGCAATTGGTGTGAATGAATGTTAATATCACTGAAATCAAGCAAATGAATGTGTCTTTTACTTAGCTTCAGCTGTAATAACATGGATTCAAGTGCAATTAGTGTGAATGAATATTAATATCACTGAAAACAAGGAAATGCATGTGTCTTTTACTTAGTTTCAGCTGTAATACCGTGGATTCATGTGCAATTAGTGTACATAATTGTTAATATCACTGAAAACAAGCAAATGAATGTGTCTTTTACATAGTTTTAGCTGGGATAACTTGGATTCATGTGCAAATAGTTTAAATGATTGTTAATATCAATGAAAACAAGTAATTGCATGTGTATTTCATTTAATTTCAACTATATTAACATGGATTCATGTGTAAATAGTCTGCATTAATGTTAATATCACTGAAAACAGGTAAATGCATGTGTCCTTTACTTAGTTTTAGCTGTAATAACGTGGATTCATGTGCAACTAGTGTGAATGAATGTTAATATCACTGAAACAAGCAAATGCATTTATCTTTTATTTAGTTTCAGCTATTATAAAGTGAATTCATCTGCAATTACAGAGAATGAATGTTAATATCACTGAAAACAAGGAAATGCATGTGTCTTTTACTTAGTTTCAGCTGTAATACAGTGGATTCATGTGCAATTAGTGTACATTATTGTTAATATTACTGAAAACAAGCAAATGCATCTGTCTTTTACATAGTTTCGGCTGGGATAACGTGGTTTTATGTGCAATTAGTTTAAATGATTGTTAATATCACTGAAAACAAGCAAATGCATGTGTCTTTTACTTGGCTTCATCTGTAATAACGTGGATTCATGTGCAATTACTGTGAATGATTGTTAATATCAATGAAAACAAGTAATTGCATGTGTATTTCACTTAGTTTCAACTATAATAACATGGATTCATGTGTAATTTGTGTGCATTAATGTTAATTTCACTGAAAACAAGCAAATGCATGCGTCTTTTAGTTAGTTTCAGCTGTAATAACGTGGATTCATGTGTAATTTGTGCGCATTAAAGTTAATATCACGAAAACAACCAAATGCATCTGTCTCTTACTTTTTTTCAGCTGTAATAACGTGGTTTCATCTGCAATTACTGTGAATGAATGTTAATATCACTGAAAACAAGGAAATGCATGTGTCTTTTACTTAGTTTCAGCTGTAATACAGTGGATTCATGTGCAATTAGTGTACATTATTGTTAATATTACTGAAAACAAGCAAATGCATCTGTCTTTTACATAGTTTCGGCTGGGATAACGTGGGTTTATGTGCAATTAGTTTAAATGATTGTTAATATCACTGAAAACAAGCAAATGCATGTGTCTTTTACTTAGCTTCATCTGTAATAACGTGGATTCATGTGCAATTACTGTGAATGATTGTTAATATCAATGAAAACAAGTAATTGCATGTGTATTTCACTTAGTTTCAACTATAATAACATGGATTCATGTGTAATTTGTGTGCATTAATGTTAATTTCACTGAAAACAAGCAAATGCATGCGTCTTTTAGTTAGTTTCAGCTGTAATAACGTGGATTCATGTGTAATTTGTGTGCATTAAAGTTAATATCACGAAAACAACCAAATGCATCTGTCTTTTACTTTTTTTCAGCTGTAATAACGTGGTTTCATGTGCAATTACTGTGAATGAATGTTAATATCACTGAAAACAAGGAAATGTATGTGTCTTTTACTTAGTTTCAGCTGTAATACAGTGGATTCATGTGCAATTAGTGTACATTATTGTTAATATTACTGAAAACAAGAAATGCATCTGTCTTTTACATAGTTTCGGCTGGGATAACGTGGTTTTATGTGCAATTAGCTTAAATGATTGTTAATATCACTGAAAACAAGCAAATGCATGTGTCATTTACTTAGCTTCATCTGTAATAACGTGCATTCTTGTGCAATTACTGTGAATGATTGTTAATATCAATGAAAACAAGTAATTGCATGTGTATTTCACTTAGTTTCAACTATAATAACATGGATTCATGTGTAATTTGTGTGCATTAATGTTAATTTCACTGAAAACAAGCAAATGCATGCGTCTTTTAGTTAGTTTCAGCTGTAATAACGTGGATTCATGTGTAATTTGTGCGCATTAAAGTTAATATCACGAAAACAACCAAATGCATCTGTCTCTTACTTTTTTTCAGCTGTAATAACGTGGTTTCATCTGCAATTACTGTGAATGAATGTTAATATCACTGAAAACAAGGAAATGCATGTGTCTTTTACTTAGTTTCAGCTGTAATACAGTGGATTCATGTGCAATTAGTGTACATTATTGTTAATATTACTGAAAACAAGCAAATGCATCTGTCTTTTACATAGTTTCGGCTGGGATAACGTGGGTTTATGTGCAATTAGTTTAAATGATTGTTAATATCACTGAAAACAAGCAAATGCATGTGTCTTTTACTTAGCTTCATCTGTAATAACGTGGATTCATGTGCAATTACTGTGAATGATTGTTAATATCAATGAAAACAAGTAATTGCATGTGTATTTCACTTAGTTTCAACTATAATAACATGGATTCATGTGTAATTTGTGTGCATTAATGTTAATTTCACTGAAAACAAGCAAATGCATGCGTCTTTTAGTTAGTTTCAGCTGTAATAACGTGGATTCATGTGTAATTTGTGTGCATTAAAGTTAATATCACGAAAACAACCAAATGCATCTGTCTTTTACTTTTTTTCAGCTGTAATAACGTGGTTTCATGTGCAATTACTGTGAATGAATGTTAATATCACTGAAAACAAGGAAATGTATGTGTCTTTTACTTAGTTTCAGCTGTAATACAGTGGATTCATGTGCAATTAGTGTACATTATTGTTAATATTACTGAAAACAAGAAATGCATCTGTCTTTTACATAGTTTCGGCTGGGATAACGTGGTTTTATGTGCAATTAGCTTAAATGATTGTTAATATCACTGAAAACAAGCAAATGCATGTGTCATTTACTTAGCTTCATCTGTAATAACGTGCATTCTTGTGCAATTACTGTGAATGATTGTTAATATCAATGAAAACAAGTAATTGCATGTGTATTTCACTTAGTTTCAACTATAATAACATGGATTCATGTGTAATTTGTGTGCATTAATGTTAATTTCACTGAAAACAAGCAAATGCATGCGTCTTTTAGTTAGTTTCAGCTGTAATAACGTGGATTCATGTGTAATTTGTGTGCATTAAAGTTAATATCACGAAAACAACCAAATGCATCTGTCTTTTACTTTTTTTCAGCTGTAATAACGTGGTTTCATGTGCAATTACTGTGAATGAATGTTAATATCACTGAAAACAAGGAAATGCATGTGTCTTTTACTTAGTTTCAGCTGTAATACAGTGGATTCATGTGCAATTAGTGTACATTATTGTTAATATTACTGAAAACAAGCAAATGCATCTGTCTTTTACATAGTTTCGGCTGGGATAACGTGGTTTTATGTGCAATTAGTTTAAATGATTGTTAATATCACTGAAAACAAGCAAATGCATGTGTCTTTTACTTAGCTTCATCTGTAATAACGTGGATTCATGTGCAATTACTGTGAATGATTGTTAATATCAATGAAAACAAGTAATTGCATGTGTATTTCACTTAGTTTCAACTATAATAACATGGATTCATGTGTAATTTGTGTGCATTAATGTTAATTTCACTGAAAACAAGCAAATGCATGCGTCTTTTAGTTAGTTTCAGCTGTAATAACGTGGATTCATGTGTAATTTGTGTGCATTAAAGTTAATATCACGAAATCAACCAAATGCATCTGTCTTTTACTTTTTTTCAGCTGTAATAACGTGGTTTCATGTGCAATTACTGTGAATGAATGTTAATATCACTGAAAACAAGTAAATGCATGTGTCTTTTACTTAGTTTCAGCTGTAATAACGTGGATTCATGTGAAATTAGTGTGAATGAATGTTAATATCACTGAAAACAAGGAAATGCATGTATCTTTTATTTAGTTTCAACTATAATAACGTGGATTCATGTGCAATTGGTGTGAATGAATGTTAATATCACTGAAATCAAGCAAATGAATGTGTCTTTTACTTAGCTTCAGCTGTAATAACATGGATTCAAGTGCAATTAGTGTGAATGAATATTAATATCACTGAAAACAAGGAAATGCATGTGTCTTTTACTTAGTTTCAGCTGTAATACCGTGGATTCATGTGCAATTAGTGTACATAATTGTTAATATCACTGAAAACAAGCAAATGAATGTGTCTTTTACATAGTTTTAGCTGGGATAACTTGGATTCATGTGCAAATAGTTTAAATGATTGTTAATATCACGAAAACAACCAAATGCATCTGTCTTTTACTTTTTTTCAGCTGTAATAACGTGGTTTCATGTGCAATTACTGTGAATGAATGTTAATATCACTGAAAACAAGTAAATGCATGTGTCTTTTACTTAGTTTCAGCTGTAATAACGTGGATTCATGTGAAATTAGTGTGAATGAATGTTAATATCACTGAAAACAAGGAAATGCATGTATCTTTTATTTAGTTTCAACTATAATAACGTGGATTCATGTGCAATTGGTGTGAATGAATGTTAATATCACTGAAATCAAGCAAATGAATGTGTCTTT
Source organism: Sanderia malayensis (assembly GCA_013076295.1). Lineage (NCBI taxonomy): Eukaryota > Metazoa > Cnidaria > Scyphozoa > Semaeostomeae > Pelagiidae > Sanderia > Sanderia malayensis. The sequence goes on along the minus strand of RQOL01000472.1, from coordinate 79,195 downwards.
TACTTAGCTTCAGCTGTAATAACATGGATTCAAGTGCAATTAGTGTGAATGAATATTAATATCACTGAAAACAAGGAAATGCATGTGTCTTTTACTTAGTTTCAGCTGTAATACCGTGGATTCATGTGCAATTAGTGTACATAATTGTTAATATCACTGAAAACAAGCAAATGAATGTGTCTTTTACATAGTTTTAGCTGGGATAACTTGGATTCATGTGCAAATAGTTTAAATGATTGTTAATATCAATGAAAACAAGTAATTGCATGTGTATTTCATTTAATTTCAACTATATTAACATGGATTCATGTGTAAATAGTCTGCATTAATGTTAATATCACTGAAAACAGGTAAATGCATGTGTCCTTTACTTAGTTTTAGCTGTAATAACGTGGATTCATGTGCAACTAGTGTGAATGAATGTTAATATCACTGAAACAAGCAAATGCATTTATCTTTTATTTAGTTTCAGCTATTATAAAGTGAATTCATCTGCAATTACAGAGAATGAATGTTAATATCACTGAAAACAAGGAAATGCATGTGTCTTTTACTTAGTTTCAGCTGTAATACAGTGGATTCATGTGCAATTAGTGTACATTATTGTTAATATTACTGAAAACAAGCAAATGCATCTGTCTTTTACATAGTTTCGGCTGGGATAACGTGGTTTTATGTGCAATTAGTTTAAATGATTGTTAATATCACTGAAAACAAGCAAATGCATGTGTCTTTTACTTGGCTTCATCTGTAATAACGTGGATTCATGTGCAATTACTGTGAATGATTGTTAATATCAATGAAAACAAGTAATTGCATGTGTATTTCACTTAGTTTCAACTATAATAACATGGATTCATGTGTAATTTGTGTGCATTAATGTTAATTTCACTGAAAACAAGCAAATGCATGCGTCTTTTAGTTAGTTTCAGCTGTAATAACGTGGATTCATGTGTAATTTGTGTGCATTAAAGTTAATATCACGAAAACAACCAAATGCATCTGTCTTTTACTTTTTTTCAGCTGTAATAACGTGGTTTCATGTGCAATTACTGTGAATGAATGTTAATATCACTGAAAACAAGGAAATGTATGTGTCTTTTACATAGTTTCAGCTGTAATACAGTGGATTCATGTGCAATTAGTGTACATTATTGTTAATATTACTGAAAACAAGCAAATGCATTTGTCTTTTACATAGTTTTGGCTGGGATAACGTGGTTTTATGTGCAATTAGTTTAAATGACTGTTAATATCACTGAAAACAAGCAAATGCATGTGTCTTTTACTTAGCTTCATCTGTAATAACGTGGATTCATGTGCAATTACTGTGAATGATTGTTAATATCAATGAAAACAAGTAATTGCATGTGTATTTCACTTAGTTTCAAAATAATAACGTGGATTCATGTGTAATTTGTGTGCATTAATGTTAATTTCACTGAAAACAAGCAAATGCATGCGTCTTTTAGTTACTTTCAGCTGTAATAACGTGGATTCATGTGTAATTTGTGTGCATTAAAGTTAATATCACGAAAACAACCAAATGCATCTGTCTTTTACTTTTTTTCAGCTGTAATAACGTGGTTTCATGTGCAATTACTGTGAATGAATGTTAATATCACTGAAAACAAGGAAATGCAAGTGTCTTTTACTTAGTTTCAGCTGTAATACAGTGGATTCATGTGCAATTAGTGTACATTATTGTTAATATTACTGAAAACAAGCAAATGCATCTGTCTTTTACATAGTTTCGGCTGGGATAACGTGGTTTTATGTGCAATTAGTTTAAATGATTGTTAATATCACTGAAAACAAGCAAATGCATGTGTCTTTTACTTAGTTTCAGCTGTAATAACGTGGATTCATGTGAAATTAGTGTGAATGAATGTTAATATCACTGAAAACAAGGAAATGCATGTATCTTTTATTTAGTTTCAACTATAATAACGTGGATTCATGTGTAATTTGTGTGCATTAAAGTTAATATCACGAAAACAACCAAATGCATCTGTCTTTTACTTTTTTTCAGCTGTAATAACGTGGTTTCATGTGCAATTACTGTGAATGAATGTTAATATCACTGAAAACAAGGAAATGCAAGTGTCTTTTACTTAGTTTCAGCTGTAATACAGTGGATTCATGTGCAATTAGTGTACATTATTGTTAATATTACTGAAAACAAGAAATGCATCTGTCTTTTACATAGTTTCGGCTGGGATAACGTGGTTTTATGTGCAATTAGCTTAAATGATTGTTAATATCACTGAAAACAAGCAAATGCATGTGTCATTTACTTAGCTTCATCTGTAATAACGTGCATTCATGTGCAATTACTGTGAATGATTGTTAATATCAATGAAAACAAGTAATTGCATGTGTATTTCACTTAGTTTCAACTATAATAACATGGATTCATGTGTAATTTGTGTGCATTAATGTTAATTTCACTGAAAACAAGCAAATGCATGCGTCTTTTAGTTAGTTTCAGCTGTAATAACGTGGATTCATGTGTAATTTGTGTGCATTAAAGTTAATATCACGAAAACAACCAAATGCATCTGTCTTTTACTTTTTTTCAGCTGTAATAACGTGGTTTTATGTGCAATTACTGTGAATGAATGTTAATACCACTGAAAACAAGGAAATGCATGTGTCTTTTACTTAGTTTCAGCTGTAATACAGTGGATTCATGTGCAATTAGTGTACATTATTGTTAATATTACTGAAAACAAGCAAATGCACCTGTCTTTTACATAGTTTCGGCTGGGATAACGTGGTTTTATGTGCAATTAGTTTAAATGATTGTTAATATCACTGAAAACAAGCAAATGCATGTGTCTTTTACTTAGCTTCATCTGTAATAACATGGATTCATGTGCAATTACTGTGAATGATTGTTAATATCAATGAAAACAAGTAATTGCATGTGTATTTCACTTAGTTTCAACTATAATAACATGGATTCATGTGTAATTTGTGTGCATTAATGTTAATTTCACTGAAAACAAGCAACTGCATGCGTCTTTTAGTTAGTTTCAGCTGTAATAACGTGGATTCATGTGTAAATTGTGTGCATTAAAGTTAATATCACGAAAACAACCAAATGCATCTGTCTTTTACTTTTTTTCAGCTGTAATAACGTGGTTTCATGTGCAATTACTGTGAATGAATGTTAATATCACTGAAAACAAGTAAATGCATGTGTCTTTTACTTAGTTTCAGCTGTAATAACGTGGATTCATGTGAAATTAGTGTGAATGAATGTTAATATCACTGAAAACAAGGAAATGCATGTATCTTTTTTTTAGTTTCAACTATAATAACGTGGATTCATGTGCAATTGGTGTGAATGAATGTTAATATCACTGAAATCAAGCAAATGAATGTGTCTTTTACTTAGCTTCAGCTGTAATAACATGGATTCAAGTGCAATTAGTGTGAATGAATATTAATATCACTGAAAACAAGAAAATGCATGTGTCTTTTACTTAGTTTCAGCTGTAATACCGTGGATTCATGTGCAATTAGTGTACATAATTGTTAATATCACTGAAAACAAGCAAATGAATGTGTCTTTTACATAGTTTTAGCTGGAATAACTTGGATTCATGTGCAAATAGTTTAAATGATTGTTAATATCAATGAAAACAAGTAATTGCATGTGTATTTCATTTAATTTCAACTATAATAACATGGATTCATGTGTAAATTGTCTGCATTAATGTTAATATCACTGAAAACAGGTAAATGCATGTGTCCTTTACTTAGTTTTAGCTGTAATAACGTGGATTCATGTGCAACTAGTGTGAATGAATGTTAATATCACTGAAACAAGCAAATGCATTTATCTTTTATTTAGTTTGAGCTATTATAAAGTGAATTCATCTGCAATTACAGAGAATGAATGTTAATATCACTGAAAACAAGGAAATGCATGTGTCTTTTACTTAGTTTCAGCTGTAATACAGTGGATTCATGTGCAATTAGTGTACATTATTGTTAATATTACTGAAAACAAGCAAATGCATCTGTCTTTTACATAGTTTCGGCTGGGATAACGTGGTTTTATGTGCAACTAGTGTGAATGAATGTTAATATCACTGAAACAAGCAAATGCATTTATCTTTTATTTAGTTTCAGCTATTATAAAGTGAATTCATCTGCAATTACTGTGAATGATTGTTAATATCAATGAAAACAAGTAATTGCATGTGTATTTCACTTAGTTTCAACTATAATAACATGGATTCATGTGTAATTTGTGTGCATTAATGTTAATTTCACTGAAAACAAGCAAATGCATGCGTCTTTTAGTTAGTTTCAGCTGTAATAACGTGGACTCATGTGTAATTTGTGTGCATTAAAGTTAATATCACGAAAACAACCAAATGCATCTGTCTTTTACTTTTTTTCAGCTGTAATAACGTGGTTTCATCTGCAATTACTGTGAATGAATGTTAATATCACTGAAAACAAGGAAATGCATGTGTCTTTTACTTAGTTTCAGCTGTAATACAGTGGATTCATGTGCAATTAGTGTACATTATTGTTAATATTACTGAAAACAAGCAAATGCATCTGTCTTTTACATAGTTTCGGCTGAATAACGTGGTTTTATGTGCAATTAGTTTAAATGATTGTTAATATCACTGAAAACAAGCAAATGCATGTGTCTTTTACTTAGCTTCATCTGTAATAACGTGGATTCATGTGCAATTACTGTGAATGATTGTTAATATCAATGAAAACAAGTAATTGCATGTGTATCTCACTTAGTTTCAACTATAATAACATGGATTCATGTGTAATTTGTGTGCATTAATGTTAATTTCACGGAAAACAAGCAAATGCATGCGTCTTTTAGTTAGTTTCAGCTGTAATAACGTGGATTCATGTGTAATTTGTGTGCATTAAAGTTAATATCACGAAAACAACCAAATGCATCTGTCTTTTACTTTTTTTCAGCTGTAATAACGTGGTTTCATGTGCAATTACTGTGAATGAATGTTAATATCACTGAAAACAAGGAAATGTATGTGTCTTTTACTTAGTTTCAGCTGTAATACAGTGGATTCATGTGCAATTAGTGTACATTATTGTTAATATTACTGAAAACAAGCAAATGCATTTGTCTTTTACATAGTTTTGGCTGGGATAACGTGGTTTTATGTGCAATTAGTTTAAATGATTGTTAATATCACTGAAAACAAGCAAATGCATGTGTCTTTTACTTAGCTTCATCTGTAATAACGTGGATTCATGTGCAATTACTGTGAATGATTGTTAATATCAATGAAAACAAGTAATTGCATGTGTATTTCACTTAGTTTCAACAATAATAACATGGATTCATGTGTAATTTGTGTGCATTAATGTTAATTTCACTGAAAACAAGCAAATGCATGCGTCTTTTAGTTAGTTTCAGCTGTAATAACGTGGATTCATGTGTAATTTGTGTGCATTAAAGTTAATATCACGAAAACAACCAAATGCATCTGTCTTTTACTTTTTTTCAGCTGTAATAACGTGGTTTCATGTGCAATTACTGTGAATGAATGTTAATATCACTGAAAACAAGGAAATGCAAGTGTCTTTTACTTAGTTTCAGCTGTAATACAGTGGATTCATGTGCAATTAGTGTACATTATTGTTAATATTACTGAAAACAAGCAAATGCATCTGTCTTTTACATAGTTTCGGCTGGGATAACGTGGTTTTATGTGCAATTAGTTTAAATGATTGTTAATATCACTGAAAACAAGCAAATGCATGTGTCTTTTACTTAGTTTCAGCTGTAATAACGTGGATTCATGTGAAATTAGTGTGAATGAATGTTAATATCACTGAAAACAAGGAAATGCATGTATCTTTTATTTAGTTTCAACTATAATAACGTGGATTCATGTGTAATTTGTGTGCATTAAAGTTAATATCACGAAAACAACCAAATGCATCTGTCTTTTACTTTTTTTCAGCTGTAATAACGTGGTTTCATGTGCAATTACTGTGAATGAATGTTAATATCACTGAAAACAAGGAAATGCAAGTGTCTTTTACTTAGTTTCAGCTGTAATACAGTGGATTCATGTGCAATTAGTGTACATTATTGTTAATATTACTGAAAACAAGAAATGCATCTGTCTTTTACATAGTTTCGGCTGGGATAACGTGGTTTTATGTGCAATTAGCTTAAATGATTGTTAATATCACTGAAAACAAGCAAATGCATGTGTCATTTACTTAGCTTCATCTGTAATAACTGCATTCATGTGCAATTACTGTGAATGATTGTTAATATCAATGAAAACAAGTAATTGCATGTGTATTTCACTTAGTTTCAACTATAATAACATGGATTCATGTGTAATTTGTGTGCATTAATGTTAATTTCACTGAAAACAAGCAAATGCATGCGTCTTTTAGTTAGTTTCAGCTGTAATAACGTGGATTCATGTGTAATTTGTGTGCATTAAAGTTAATATCACGAAAACAACCAAATGCATCTGTCTTTTACTTTTTTTCAGCTGTAATAACGTGGTTTCATGTGCAATTACTGTGAATGAATGTTAATATCACTGAAAACAAGGAAATGCATGTGTCTTTTACTTAGTTTCAGCTGTAATACAGTGGATTCATGTGCAATTAGTGTACATTATTGTTAATATTACTGAAAACAAGCAAATGCACCTGTCTTTTACATAGTTTCGGCTGGGATAACGTGGTTTTATGTGCAATTAGTTTAAATGATTGTTAATATCACTGAAAACAAGCAAATGCATGTGTCTTTTACTTAGCTTCATCTGTAATAACATGGATTCATGTGCAATTACTGTGAATGATTGTTAATATCAATGAAAACAAGTAATTGCATGTGTATTTCACTTAGTTTCAACTATAATAACATGGATTCATGTGTAATTTGTGTGCATTAATGTTAATTTCACTGAAAACAAGCAACTGCATGCGTCTTTTAGTTAGTTTCAGCTGTAATAACGTGGATTCATGTGTAAATTGTGTGCATTAAAGTTAATATCACGAAAACAACCAAATGCATCTGTCTTTTACTTTTTTTCAGCTGTAATAACGTGGTTTCATGTGCAATTACTGTGAATGAATGTTAATATCACTGAAAACAAGTAAATGCATGTGTCTTTTACTTAGTTTCAGCTGTAATAACGTGGATTCATGTGAAATTAGTGTGAATGAATGTTAATATCACTGAAAACAAGGAAATGCATGTATCTTTTTTTTAGTTTCAACTATAATAACGTGGATTCATGTGCAATTGGTGTGAATGAATGTTAATATCACTGAAATCAAGCAAATGAATGTGTCTTTTACTTAGCTTCAGCTGTAATAACATGGATTCAAGTGCAATTAGTGTGAATGAATATTAATATCACTGAAAACAAGAAAATGCATGTGTCTTTTACTTAGTTTCAGCTGTAATACCGTGGATTCATGTGCAATTAGTGTACATAATTGTTAATATCACTGAAAACAAGCAAATGAATGTGTCTTTTACATAGTTTTAGCTGGAATAACTTGGATTCATGTGCAAATAGTTTAAATGATTGTTAATATCAATGAAAACAAGTAATTGCATGTGTATTTCATTTAATTTCAACTATAATAACATGGATTCATGTGTAAATTGTCTGCATTAATGTTAATATCACTGAAAACAGGTAAATGCATGTGTCCTTTACTTAGTTTTAGCTGTAATAACGTGGATTCATGTGCAACTAGTGTGAATGAATGTTAATATCACTGAAACAAGCAAATGCATTTATCTTTTATTTAGTTTGAGCTATTATAAAGTGAATTCATCTGCAATTACAGAGAATGAATGTTAATATCACTGAAAACAAGGAAATGCATGTGTCTTTTACTTAGTTTCAGCTGTAATACAGTGGATTCATGTGCAATTAGTGTACATTATTGTTAATATTACTGAAAACAAGCAAATGCATCTGTCTTTTACATAGTTTCGGCTGGGATAACGTGGTTTTATGTGCAACTAGTGTGAATGAATGTTAATATCACTGAAACAAGCAAATGCATTTATCTTTTATTTAGTTTCAGCTATTATAAAGTGAATTCATCTGCAATTACTGTGAATGATTGTTAATATCAATGAAAACAAGTAATTGCATGTGTATTTCACTTAGTTTCAACTATAATAACATGGATTCATGTGTAATTTGTGTGCATTAATGTTAATTTCACTGAAAACAAGCAAATGCATGCGTCTTTTAGTTAGTTTCAGCTGTAATAACGTGGACTCATGTGTAATTTGTGTGCATTAAAGTTAATATCACGAAAACAACCAAATGCATCTGTCTTTTACTTTTTTTCAGCTGTAATAACGTGGTTTCATCTGCAATTACTGTGAATGAATGTTAATATCACTGAAAACAAGGAAATGCATGTGTCTTTTACTTAGTTTCAGCTGTAATACAGTGGATTCATGTGCAATTAGTGTACATTATTGTTAATATTACTGAAAACAAGCAAATGCATCTGTCTTTTACATAGTTTCGGCTGGGATAACGTGGTTTTATGTGCAATTAGTTTAAATGATTGTTAATATCACTGAAAACAAGCAAATGCATGTGTCTTTTACTTAGCTTCATCTGTAATAACGTGGATTCATGTGCAATTACTGTGAATGATTGTTAATATCAATGAAAACAAGTAATTGCATGTGTATCTCACTTAGTTTCAACTATAATAACATGGATTCATGTGTAATTTGTGTGCATTAATGTTAATTTCACGGAAAACAAGCAAATGCATGCGTCTTTTAGTTAGTTTCAGCTGTAATAACGTGGATTCATGTGTAATTTGTGTGCATTAAAGTTAATATCACGAAAACAACCAAATGCATCTGTCTTTTACTTTTTTTCAGCTGTAATAACGTGGTTTCATGTGCAATTACTGTGAATGAATGTTAATATCACTGAAAACAAGGAAATGTATGTGTCTTTTACTTAGTTTCAGCTGTAATACAGTGGATTCATGTGCAATTAGTGTACATTATTGTTAATATTACTGAAAACAAGCAAATGCATTTGTCTTTTACATAGTTTTGGCTGGGATAACGTGGTTTTATGTGCAATTAGTTTAAATGATTGTTAATATCACTGAAAACAAGCAAATGCATGTGTCTTTTACTTAGCTTCATCTGTAATAACGTGGATTCATGTGCAATTACTGTGAATGATTGTTAATATCAATGAAAACAAGTAATTGCATGTGTATTTCACTTAGTTTCAACAATAATAACATGGATTCATGTGTAATTTGTGTGCATTAATGTTAATTTCACTGAAAACAAGCAAATGCATGCGTCTTTTAGTTAGTTTCAGCTGTAATAACGTGGATTCATGTGTAATTTGTGTGCATTAAAGTTAATATCACGAAAACAACCAAATGCATCTGTCTTTTACTTTTTTTCAGCTGTAATAACGTGGTTTCATGTGCAATTACTGTGAATGAATGTTAATATCACTGAAAACAAGGAAATGCAAGTGTCTTTTACTTAGTTTCAGCTGTAATACAGTGGATTCATGTGCAATTAGTGTACATTATTGTTAATATTACTGAAAACAAGCAAATGCATCTGTCTTTTACATAGTTTCGGCTGGGATAACGTGGTTTTATGTGCAATTAGTTTAAATGATTGTTAATATCACTGAAAACAAGCAAATGCATGTGTCTTTTACTTAGTTTCAGCTGTAATAACGTGGATTCATGTGAAATTAGTGTGAATGAATGTTAATATCACTGAAAACAAGGAAATGCATGTATCTTTTATTTAGTTTCAACTATAATAACGTGGATTCATGTGTAATTTGTGTGCATTAAAGTTAATATCACGAAAACAACCAAATGCATCTGTCTTTTACTTTTTTTCAGCTGTAATAACGTGGTTTCATGTGCAATTACTGTGAATGAATGTTAATATCACTGAAAACAAGGAAATGCAAGTGTCTTTTACTTAGTTTCAGCTGTAATACAGTGGATTCATGTGCAATTAGTGTACATTATTGTTAATATTACTGAAAACAAGAAATGCATCTGTCTTTTACATAGTTTCGGCTGGGATAACGTGGTTTTATGTGCAATTAGCTTAAATGATTGTTAATATCACTGAAAACAAGCAAATGCATGTGTCATTTACTTAGCTTCATCTGTAATAACGTGCATTCATGTGCAATTACTGTGAATGATTGTTAATATCAATGAAAACAAGTAATTGCATGTGTATTCCACTTAGTTTCAACTATAATAACATGGATTCATGTGTAATTTGTGTGCATTAATGTTAATTTCACTGAAAACAAGCAAATGCATGCGTCTTTTAGTTAGTTTCAGCTGTAATAACGTGGATTCATGTGTAATTTGTGTGCATTAAAGTTAATATCACGAAAACAACCAAATGCATCTGTCTTTTACTTTTTTTCAGCTGTAATAACGTGGTTTCATGTGCAATTACTGTGAATGAATGTTAATATCACTGAAAACAAGGAAATGCATGTGTCTTTTACTTAGTTTCAGCTGTAATACAGTGGATTCATGTGCAATTAGTGTACATTATTGTTAATATTACTGAAAACAAGCAAATGCACCTGTCTTTTACATAGTTTCGGCTGGGATAACGTGGTTTTATGTGCAATTAGTTTAAATGATTGTTAATATCACTGAAAACAAGCAAATGCATGTGTCTTTTACTTAGCTTCATCTGTAATAACGTGGATTCATGTGCAATTACTGTGAATGATTGTTAATATCAATGAAAACAAGTAATTGCATGTGTATTTCACTTAGTTTCAACTATAATAACATGGATTCATGTGTAATTTGTGTGCATTAATGTTAATTTCACTGAAAACAAGCAACTGCATGCGTCTTTTAGTTAGTTTCAGCTGTAATAACGTGGATTCATGTGTAAATTGTGTGCATTAAAGTTAATATCACGAAAACAACCAAATGCATCTGTCTTTTACTTTTTTTCAGCTGTAATAACGTGGTTTCATGTGCAATTACTGTGAATGAATGTTAATATCACTGAAAACAAGTAAATGCATGTGTCTTTTACTTAGTTTCAGCTGTAATAACGTGGATTCATGTGAAATTAGTGTGAATGAATGTTAATATCACTGAAAACAAGGAAATGCATGTATCTTTTTTTAGTTTCAACTATAATAACGTGGATTCATGTGCAATTGGTGTGAATGAATGTTAATATCACTGAAATCAAGCAAATGAATGTGTCTTTTACTTAGCTTCAGCTGTAATAACATGGATTCAAGTGCAATTAGTGTGAATGAATATTAATATCACTGAAAACAAGAAAATGCATGTGTCTTTTACTTAGTTTCAGCTGTAATACCGTGGATTCATGTGCAATTAGTGTACATAATTGTTAATATCACTGAAAACAAGCAAATGAATGTGTCTTTTACATAGTTTTAGCTGGAATAACTTGGATTCATGTGCAAATAGTTTAAATGATTGTTAATATCAATGAAAACAAGTAATTGCATGTGTATTTCATTTAATTTCAACTATAATAACATGGATTCATGTGTAAATTGTCTGCATTAATGTTAATATCACTGAAAACAGGTAAATGCATGTGTCCTTTACTTAGTTTTAGCTGTAATAACGTGGATTCATGTGCAACTAGTGTGAATGAATGTTAATATCACTGAAACAAGCAAATGCATTTATCTTTTATTTAGTTTGAGCTATTATAAAGTGAATTCATCTGCAATTACAGAGAATGAATGTTAATATCACTGAAAACAAGGAAATGCATGTGTCTTTTACTTAGTTTCAGCTGTAATACAGTGGATTCATGTGCAATTAGTGTACATTATTGTTAATATTACTGAAAACAAGCAAATGCATCTGTCTTTTACATAGTTTCGGCTGGGATAACGTGGTTTTATGTGCAACTAGTGTGAATGAATGTTAATATCACTGAAACAAGCAAATGCATTTATCTTTTATTTAGTTTCAGCTATTATAAAGTGAATTCATCTGCAATTACTGTGAATGATTGTTAATATCAATGAAAACAAGTAATTGCATGTGTATTTCACTTAGTTTCAACTATAATAACATGGATTCATGTGTAATTTGTGTGCATTAATGTTAATTTCACTGAAAACAAGCAAATGCATGCGTCTTTTAGTTAGTTTCAGCTGTAATAACGTGGACTCATGTGTAATTGTGTGCATTAAAGTTAATATCACGAAAACAACCAAATGCATCTGTCTTTTACTTTTTTCAGCTGTAATAACGTGGTTTCATGTGCAATTATTGTGAATGAATGTTAATATCACTGAAAACAAGGAAATGCATGTGTCTTTTACTTAGTTTCAGCTGTAATACCGTGGATTCATGTGGAATTAGTGTAAATTATTGTTAATATCACTGAAAACAAGCAAATGCATGTGTCTTTTACATAGCTTTAGCTGGGATAACTTGGATTCATGTGCAATTAGTTTAAATGATTGTTAATATCAATGAAAACAAGTAATTGCATTTGTCTTTTACTTAGTTTCAACTATAATAACGTGGATTGATGCGCAATTGGTGTGAATGAATGTTAATATCACTGAAATCAAGCAAATGCATGTGTCTTTTACTTAGTTTCAGCTGTAATAACGTGGATTCATGTGAAATTAGTGTGAATGAATGTTAATATCACTGAAAACAAGCAAATTCATGTATCTTTTATTTAGTTTCAACTATAATAACGCGGATTCATGTGCAATTGTTGTGAATGAATGTTAATATCACTGCAAACAAGTAATTACATGTGTCTTTTACTTACTTTCAGCTGTAATAACTCGGATTCATGTGCAATTGGTGTGAATGAATGTTAATACCACTGAAAACAAAGAAATGCATGTGTCTTTTACTTAGTTTCAGCTGTAATACAGTGGATTCATGTGCAATTAGTGTACATTATTGTTAATATTACTGAAAACAAGAAAATGCATCTGTCTTTTACATAGTTTCGGGTGGGATAACGTGGTTTTATGTGCAATTAGTTTAAATGATTGTTAATATCACTGAAAACAAGCCAATGCATGTGTCTTTTACTTAGTTTCAGCTGTAATAACGTGGATTCATGTGAAATTAGTGTGAATGATTGTTAATATCACTGAAAACAAGCAAATGCATGTGTCTTTTACTTAGCTTCATCTGTAATAACGTGGATTCATGTGCAATTACTGTGAATTATTGTTAATATCAATGAAAACAAGTAATTGCATGTGTATTTCACTTAGTTTCAACTATAATAACATGGATTCATGTGTAATTTGTGTGCATTAATGTTAATTTCACTGAAAACAAGCAACTGCATGCGTCTTTTAGTTAGTTTCAGCTGTAATAACGTGGATTCATGTGTAAATTGTGTGCATTAAAGTTAATATCACGAAAACAACCAAATGCATCTGTCTTTTACTTTTTTTCAGCTGTAATAACGTGGTTTCATGTGCAATTACTGTGAATGAATGTTAATATCACTGAAAACAAGTAAATGCATGTGTCTTTTACTTAGTTTCAGCTGTAATAACGTGGATTCATGTGAAATTAGTGTGAATGAATGTTAATATCACTGAAAACAAGGAAATGCATGTATCTTGTTTTTAGTTTCAACTATAATAACGTGGATTCATGTGCAATTGGTGTGAATGAATGTTAATATCACTGAAATCAAGCAAATGAATGTGTCTTTTACTTAGCTTCAGCTGTAATAACATGGATTCAAGTGCAATTAGTGTGAATGAATATTAATATCACTGAAAACAAGAAAATGCATGTGTCTTTTACTTAGTTTCAGCTGTAATACCGTGGATTCATGTGCAATTAGTGTACATAATTGTTAATATCACTGAAAACAAGCAAATGAATGTGTCTTTTACATAGTTTTAGCTGGAATAACTTGGATTCATGTGCAAATAGTTTAAATGATTGTTAATATCAATGAAAACAAGTAATTGCATGTGTATTTCATTTAATTTCAACTATAATAACATGGATTCATGTGTAAATTGTCTGCATTAATGTTAATATCACTGAAAACAGGTAAATGCATGTGTCCTTTACTTAGTTTTAGCTGTAATAACGTGGATTCATGTGCAACTAGTGTGAATGAATGTTAATATCACTGAAACAAGCAAATGCATTTATCTTTTATTTAGTTTGAGCTATTATAAAGTGAATTCATCTGCAATTACAGAGAATGAATGTTAATATCACTGAAAACAAGGAAATGCATGTGTCTTTTACTTAGTTTCAGCTGTAATACAGTGGATTCATGTGCAATTAGTGTACATTATTGTTAATATTACTGAAAACAAGCAAATGCATCTGTCTTTTACATAGTTTCGGCTGGGATAACGTGGTTTTATGTGCAACTAGTGTGAATGAATGTTAATATCACTGAAACAAGCAAATGCATTTATCTTTTATTTAGTTTCAGCTATTATAAAGTGAATTCATCTGCAATTACTGTGAATGATTGTTAATATCAATGAAAACAAGTAATTGCATGTGTATTTCACTTAGTTTCAACTATAATAACATGGATTCATGTGTAATTTGTGTGCATTAATGTTAATTTCACTGAAAACAAGCAAATGCATGCGTCTTTTAGTTAGTTTCAGCTGTAATAACGTGGACTCATGTGTAATTTGTGTGCATTAAAGTTAATATCACGAAAACAACCAAATGCATCTGTCTTTTACTTTTTTTCAGCTGTAATAACGTGGTTTCATGTGCAATTATTGTGAATGAATGTTAATATCACTGAAAACAAGGAAATGCATGTGTCTTTTACTTAGTTTCAGCTGTAATACCGTGGATTCATGTGGAATTAGTGTAAATTATTGTTAATATCACTGAAAACAAGCAAATGCATGTGTCTTTTACATAGCTTTAGCTGGGATAACTTGGATTCATGTGCAATTAGTTTAAATGATTGTTAATATCAATGAAAACAAGTAATTGCATTTGTCTTTTACTTAGTTTCAACTATAATAACGTGGATTGATGCGCAATTGGTGTGAATGAATGTTAATATCACTGAAATCAAGCAAATGCATGTGTCTTTTACTTAGTTTCAGCTGTAATAACGTGGATTCATGTGAAATTAGTGTGAATGAATGTTAATATCACTGAAAACAAGCAAATTCATGTATCTTTTATTTAGTTTCAACTATAATAACGCGGATTCATGTGCAATTGTTGTGAATGAATGTTAATATCACTGCAAACAAGTAATTACATGTGTCTTTTACTTACTTTCAGCTGTAATAACTCGGATTCATGTGCAATTGGTGTGAATGAATGTTAATACCACTGAAAACAAAGAAATGCATGTGTCTTTTACTTAGTTTCAGCTGTAATACAGTGGATTCATGTGCAATTAGTGTACATTATTGTTAATATTACTGAAAACAAGAAAATGCATCTGTCTTTTACATAGTTTCGGGTGGGATAACGTGGTTTTATGTGCAATTAGTTTAAATGATTGTTAATATCACTGAAAACAAGCCAATGCATGTGTCTTTTACTTAGTTTCAGCTGTAATAACGTGGATTCATGTGAAATTAGTGTGAATGATTGTTAATATCAATGAAAACAAGTAATTGCATGTGTATCTCACTTAGTTTCAACTATAATAACATGGATTCATGTGTAATTAGTGTGAAAGAGTGTTAATATCACTGAAAACAAGGAAATGCATGTGTCTTTTACTTAGTTTCAGCTGTAATACCGTGGATTCATGTGCAATTAGTGTAAATTATTGTTAATATCACTGAAAACAAGCAAATGCATGTGTCTTTTACATAGCTTTAGCTGGGATAACTTGGATTCATGTGCAATTAGTTTAAATGATTGTTAATATCAATGAAAACAAGTAATTGCATGTGTGTTTCACTTAATTTCAACTATAATAACATGGATTCATGTGTAAATTGTCTGCATTAATGTTAATATCACTCAAAACAAGTAAATGCATGTGTCTTTTACTTAGTTTTAGCTGTAATAACGTGGATTCATGTGAAATTAGTGTGAATGAATGTTAATATCACTGAAAACAAGCAAATGCATGTATCTTTTATTTAGTTTCAACTATAATAACGTGAATTCATGTGCAACTAGTGTGAATGAATGTTAATATCACTGAAACAAGCAAATGCATTTATCTTTTATTTAGTTTCAGCTATAATAAAGTGAATTCATCTGCAATTACTTAGAATGAATGTTAATATCACTGAAAACAAGCAAATTCATGTATCTTTTATTTAGTTTCAACTATAATAACGTGGATTGATGCGCAATTGGTGTGAATGAATGTTAATATCACTGAAATCAAGCAAATGCATGTGTCTTTTACTTAGTTTCAGCTGTAATAACGTGGATTCATGTGAAATTAGTGTGAATGAATGTTAATATCACTGAAAGCAAGCAAATGCATGTATCTTTTATTTAGTTTCAACTATAATAACGTGGATTCATGTGCAATTGGTGTGAATGAATGTTAATATCACTGCAAACAAAGAATTACATGTGTCTTTTACTTACTTTCAGCTGTAATAACTCGGATTCATGTGCAATTGGTGTGAATGAATGTTAATATCACTGAAATCAAGCAAATGAATGTGTATTTTACTTAGCTTCAGCTGTAATAACATGGATTCATGTGCAATTAGAGTGAATGAATGTTAGTATCACTGAAAACAAGGAAATGCATGTGTCTTTTACTTAGTTTCAGCTGTAATACCGTGGATTCATGTGCAATTAGTGTACATTATTGTTAATATCACTGAAAACAAGCAAATCCATGTGTCTTTTACATAGCTTTAGCTAGGATAACTTGGATTCATGTGCAATTAGTTTAACTGATTGTTAATATCACTGAAAACAAGCAATTTCATGTATCTTTTATTTAGTTTCAGCTATAATAAAGTGAATTCATCTGCAATTACTTAGTATGAATGTTAATATCACTGAAAACAAGCAAATGCATGTATCTTTTATTTAGTTTCAACTATAATAAAGTGAATTCATCTGCAATTACTTAGTATGAATGTTAATATCACTGAAACAAGCAAATGCATGTATCTTTTATTTAGTTTCAACTATAATAGCGTGGATTCATGCGGAATTGGTGTGAATGAATGTTAATATCACTGAAATCAAGCAAATGAATGTGTCTTTTACTTAGCTTCAGCTGTAATAACATGGATTCATGTGCAATTAGTGTGAAAGAGTGTTAATATCACTGAAAACAAGGAAATGCATGTGTCTTTTACTTAGTTTCAGCTGTAATACCGTGGATTCATGTGCAATTAGTGTAAATTATTGTTAATATCACTGAAAACAAGCAAATGCATGTGTCTTTTACATAGCTTTAGCTGGGATAACTTGGATTCATGTGCAATTAGTTTAAATGATTGTTAATATCAATGAAAACAAGTAATTGCATGTGTGTTTCACTTAATTTCAACTATAATAACATGGATTCATGTGTAAATTGTCTGCATTAATGTTAATATCACTCAAAACAAGTAAATGCATGTGTCTTTTACTTAGTTTTAGCTGTAATAACGTGGATTCATGTGAAATTTGTGTGAATGAATGTTAATATCACTGAAAACAAGCAAATGCATGTATCTTTTATTTAGTTTCAACTATAATAACGTGAATTCATGTGCAACTAGTGTGAATGAATGTTAATATCACTGAAACAAGCAAATGCATTTATCTTTTATTTAGTTTCAGCTATAATAAAGTGAATTCATCTGCAATTACTTAGAATGAATGTTAATATCACTGAAAACAAGCAAATTCATGTATCTTTTATTTAGTTTCAACTATAATAACGTGGATTGATGCGCAATTGGTGTGAATGAATGTTAATATCACTGAAATCAAGCAAATGCATGTGTCTTTTACTTAGTTTCAGCTGTAATAACGTGGATTCATGTGAAATTAGTGTGAATGAATGTTAATATCACTGAAAGCAAGCAAATGCATGTATCTTTTATTTAGTTTCCACTATAATAACGTGGATTCATGTGCAATTGGTGTGAATGAATGTTAATATCACTGCAAACAAAGAATTACATGTGTCTTTTACTTACTTTCAGCTGTAATAACTCGGATTCATGTGCAATTGGTGTGAATGAATGTTAATATCACTGAAATCAAGCAAATGAATGTGTATTTTACTTAGCTTCAGCTGTAATAACATGGATTCATGTGCAATTAGAGTGAATGAATGTTAGTATCACTGAAAACAAGGAAATGCATGTGTCTTTTACTTAGTTTCAGCTGTAATACCGTGGATTCATGTGCAATTAGTGTACATTATTGTTAATATCACTGAAAACAAGCAAATCCATGTGTCTTTTACATAGCTTTAGCTAGGATAACTTGGATTCATGTGCAATTAGTTTAACTGATTGTTAATATCACTGAAAACAAGCAATTTCATGTATCTTTTATTTAGTTTCAACTATAATAACGTGGATTGATGCGCAATTGGTGTGAATGAATGTTAATATCACTGAAATCAAGCAAATGCATGTGTCTTTTACTTAGTTTCAGCTGTAATAACGTGGATTCATGTGAAATTAGTGTGAATGAATGTTAATATCACTGAAACAAGCAAATGCATTTATCTTTTATTTAGTTTCAGCTATAATAAAGTGAATTCATCTGCAATTACTTAGTATGAATGTTAATATCACTGAAAACAAGCAAATGCATGTATCTTTTATTTAGTTTGAACTATAATAACGTGGATTCATGCGGAATTGGTGTGAATGAATGTTAATATCACTGAAATCAAGCAAATGAATGTGTCTTTTACTTAGCTTCAGCTGTAATAACATGGATTCATGTGCAATTAGTGTGAAAGAGTGTTGATATCACTGAAAACAAGGAAATGCATGTGTCTTTTACTTAGTTTCAGCTGTAATACCGTGGATTCATGTGCAATTAGTGTACATTATTGTTAATATCACTGAAAACAAGCAAATACATGTGTCTTTTACATAGTTTTGGCTGGGATAACTTGGATTCATGTGCAATTAGTTTAACTGATTGTTAATATCATTGAAAACAAGCAAATGCACGTGTCTTTTATTTAATTTCAGCTGTAATAACGTGGATTCATGTGCAATTAGTGTAAATGAATGTTAATATCAATGAAAACAAGGAAATGCATGTGTCTTTTACATAGTTTCAACTGTAATACCGTGGATTCATGTGCAATTAGTGTACATTATTGTTAATATCACTGAAAACAAGCAAATGCACGTGTGTTTTATATAGTTTTAGCTGGGATAACGTGGATTCATGTGCAATTAGTTTAAATGATTGTTAATACCACTGAAAACAAGTAAATGCATGGGTATTTCACTTAGTTTCAGCTGTAATAACTTGGATTCATGTGTAATTTGTGTGCATTAGGTTTAATATCACTGAAAACAAGTAAATGCATGTGTCTTTTACTTAGTTGCAGCTGTAATAACGTGCATTCGTGTGAAATTAGTGTGAATGAATGTTAATATCACTGAAACAAGCAAATGCATTTATCTTTTATTTAGTTTCAGCTATTATAAAGTGAATTCATCTGCAATTACAGAGAATGAATGTTAATATCACTGAAAACAAGGAAATGCATGTGTCTTTTACTTAGCTTCAGCTGTGATACAGTGGATTCATGTGCAATTAGTGTACATTATTGTTAATATTACTGAAAACAAGCAAATGCATCTCTCTTTTACATAGTTTCAGCTGGGATAACTTGGATTCATGTGTAAGTTGTGTGAATGAATGTTAATATCACTGAAAACAAGCAAATGCACGTCTCGTTTACATAGTTTTAGCTGGGATAACGTGGATTCATGTGCAATTAGTGTACATTATTGTTAATATCACTGAAAAAAAGCAAATGCAAGTGTCTTTTACATAGCTTTAGCTGGGATAACTTGGATTCTTGTGCAATTAGTTTAAATGATTGTTAATATCAATGAAAACAAGTAATTGCATGTGTATTTCACTTAATTTCAACTATAGTAACATGGATTCATGTGTAAATTGTCTGCATTAATGTTAATATCACTCAAAACAAGTAAATGCATGTGTCTTTTACTTAGTTTTAGCTGTAATAACGTGGATTCATGTGAAATTAGTGTGAATGAATGTTAATATCACTGAAAACAAGCAAATGCATGTATCTTTTATTTAGTCTCAACTATAATAACGTGAATTCATGTGCAACTAGTGTGAATGAATGTTAATTTCACTGAAACAAGCAAATGCATTTATCTTTTATTTAGTTTCAGCTATAATAAAGTGAATTCATCTGCAATTACTTAGAATGAATGTTAATATCACTGAAAACAAGCAAATTCATGTATCTTCTATTTAGTTTCAACAATAATAACGTGGATTGATGCGCAATTGGTGTGAATGAATGTTAATATGACTGAAATCAAGCAAATGCATTGGTCTTTTACTTAGTTTCAGCTGTAATAACGTGGATTCATGTGAAATTAGTGTGAAGAATGTTAATATCACTGAAAACAAGCAAATGCATGTATCTTTTACTTAGTTTCAACTATAATAACGTGGATTCATGTGCAATTGGTGTGAATGAATGTTAATATCACTGCAAACAAGTAATTACATGTGTTTTTATTTAGTTTCAGCTGTAATAACTCGGATTCATGTGCAATTGGTGTGAATGAATGTTGATATCACTGAGATCAAGCAAATGAATGTGTCTTTTACTTAGCTTCAGCTGTAATAACATGGATTCATGTGCACTTAGTGTGAATGAATGTTAGTATCACTGAAAACAAGGAATTGCATGTGTCTTTTACTTAGTTTCAGCTGTAATACCGTGGATTCGTGTGCAATTAGTGTAAATTATTGTTAATATCACTGAAACAAGCAAATGCATGTGTCTTTCACATAGCTTTAGCTGGGATAACTTGGATTCATGTGCAATTAGTTTAAATGATTGTTAATATCAATGAAAACAAGTAATTGCATGTGTATTTCACTTAATTTCAACTATAATAACAAGGATTCATTTGTAAATTGTCTGCATTAATGTTAATATCACTCAAAACAAGTAAATGCATGTGTCTTTTACTTAGTTTTAGCTGTAATAACGTGGATTCATGTGAAATTAGTGTGAATGAATGTTAATATCACTGAAAACAAGCAAATGCATGTATCTTTTATTTAGTTTCAACTATAATAACGTGAATTCATGTGCAACTAGTGTGAATGAATGTTAATATCACTGAAACAAGCAAATGCATTTATCTTTTATTTAGTTTCAGCTATAATAAAGTGAATTCATCTGCAATTACTTAGAATGAATGTTAATATCACTGAAAACAAGCAAATTCATGTATCTTTTATTTAGTTTCAAGTATAATAACGTGGATTGATGCGCAATTGGTGTGAATGAATGTTAATATCACTGAAATCAAGCAAATGCATGTGTCTTTTACTTAGTTTCAGCTGTAATAACGTGGATTCATGTGAAATTAGTGTGAATGAATGTTAATATCACTGAAAACAAGCAAATGCATGTATCTTTTATTTAGTTTCAACTATAATAACGTGGATTCATGTGCAATTGGTGTGAATGAATGTTAATATCACTGCAAACAAGTAATTACATGTGTCTTTTATTTAGTTTCAGCTGTAATAACTCGGATTCATGTGCAATTGGTGTGAATGAATGTTGATATCACTGAAATCAAGCAAATGAATGTGTCTTTTACTTAGCTTCAGCTGTAATAACATGGATTCATGTGCACTTAGTGTGAATGAATGTTAGTATCACTGAAAACAAGGAAATGCATGTGTCTTTTACTTAGTTTCAGCTGTAATACCGTGGATTCGTGTGCAATTAGTGTAAATTATTGTTAATATCACTGAAAACAAGCAAATGCATGTGTCTTTCACATAGCTTTAGCTGGGATAACTTGGATTCATGTGCAATTAGTTTAAATGATTGTTAATATCAATGAAAACAAGTAATTGCATGTGTATTTCACTTAATTTCAACTATAATAACAAGGATTCATTTGTAAATTGTCTGCATTAATGTTAATATCACTCAAAACAAGTAAATGCATGTGTCTTTTACTTAGTTTTAGCTGTAATAACGTGGATTCATGTGAAATTAGTGTGAATGAATGTTAATATCACTGAAAACAAGCAAATGAATGTATCTTTTATTTAGTTTCAACTATAATAACGTGAATTCATGTGCAACTAGTGTGAATGAATGTTAATATCACTGAAACAAGCAAATGCATTTATCTTTTATTTAGTTTCAGCTATAATAAAGTGAATTCATCTGCAATTACTTAGAATGAATGTTAATATCACTGAAAACAAGCAAATTCATGTATCTTTTATTTAGTTTCAACTATAATAACGTGGATTGATGCGCAATTGGTGTGAATGAATGTTAATATCACTGAAATCAAGCAAATGCATGTGTCTTTTACTTAGTTTCAGCTGTAATAACGTGGATTCATGTGAAATTAGTGTGAATGAATGTTAATATCACTGAAAACAAGCAAATGCATGTATCTTTTATTTAGTTTCAACTATAATAACGTGGATTCATGTGCAATTGGTGTGAATGAATGTTAATATCACTGCAAACAAGTAATTACATGTGTCTTTTATTTAGTTTCAGCTGTAATAACTCGGATTCATGTGCAATTGGTGTGAATGAATGTTGATATCACTGAAATCAAGCAAATGAATGTGTCTTTTACTTAGCTTCAGCTGTAATAACATGGATTCATGTGCACTTAGTGTGAATGAATGTTAGTATCACTGAAAACAAGGAAATGCATGTGTCTTTTACTTAGTTTCAGCTGTAATACCGTGGATTCATGTGCAATTAGTGTAAATTATTGTTAATATCACTGAAAACAAGCAAATGCATGTGTCTTTTACATAGCTTTAGCTGGGATAACTTGGATTCATATGCAATTAGTTTAAATGATTGTTAATATCAATGAAAACAAGTAATTGCATGTGTATTTCACTTAATTTCAACTATAATAACATGGATTCAAGTGTAAATTGTCTGCATTAATGTTAATATCACCCAAAACAAGTAAATGCATGTGTCTTTTACTTAGTTTTAGCTTTAATAACGTGGATTCATGTGAAATTAGTGTGAATGAATGTTAATATCACTGAAAACAAGCAAATGCATGTTTCTTTTATTTAGTTTCAACTATAATAACGTGGTTTCATGTGAAATTACTGTGAATGAATGTTAATATCACTGAAAACAAGTAAATGCATGTGTTTTTTACTTAGTTTCAACTATAATAACGTGGATTCATGCGCAATTGGCGTGAATGAATGTTAATATCACTGAAATGAAGCAAATGAATGTGTCTTTTACTTAGCTTCGGGTATAATAACATGGATTCATGTGCAATTAGTGTGAATGAATGTTAATATCACTGAAAACAAGGAAATGCATGTGTCTTTTACTTAGTTTCAGCTGTAATACCGTGGATTCATGTGCAATTAGTGTACATTATTTTAATATCACTGAAAACAAGCAAATGCACGTGTCTTTTAGTTAGTTTCAGCTGTAATAACGTGGATTCATGTGTAATTGGTGTGCATTAAAGTTAATATCACGAAAACAACCAAATGCATCTGTCTTTTACTTTTTTTCAGCTGTAATAACGTGGTTTATGTGCAATTACTGTGAATGAATGTTAATATCACTGAAAACAAGTAAATGCATGTGTCTTTTACTTAGTTTCAGCTGTAATAACGTGGATTCGTGTGAAATTAGTGTGAATGAATGTTAATATCACTGAAAACAAGCAAATGCATGTATCTTTTATTTAGTTTCAGCTGTAATACCGTGGATTCATGTGGAATTAGTGTAAATTATTGTTAATATCACTGAAAACAAGCAAATGCATGTGTCTTTTACATAGCTTTAGCTGGGATAACTTGGATTCATGTGCAATTAGTTTAAATGATTGTTAATATCAATGAAAACAAGTAATTGCATTTGTCTTTTACTTAGTTTCAACTATAATAACGTGGATTGATGCGCAATTGGTGTGAATGAATGTTAATATCACTGAAATCAAGCAAATGCATGTGTCTTTTACTTAGTTTCAGCTGTAATAACGTGGATTCATGTGAAATTAGTGTGAATGAATGTTAATATCACTGAAAACAAGCAAATTCATGTATCTTTTATTTAGTTTCAACTATAATAACGCGGATTCATGTGCAATTGTTGTGAATGAATGTTAATATCACTGCAAACAAGTAATTACATGTGTCTTTTACTTACTTTCAGCTGTAATAACTCGGATTCATGTGCAATTGGTGTGAATGAATGTTAATATCACTGAAATCAAGCAAATGCATTTATCTTTTATTTAGTTTCAGCTATAAGAAAGTGAATTCATCTGCAATTACTTAGTATGAATGTTAATATCACTGAAAACAAGCAAATGCATGTATCTTTTATTTAGTTTCAACTATAATAGCGTGGATTCATGCGGAATTGGTGTGAATGAATGTTAATATCACTGAAATCAAGCAAATGAATGTGTCTTTTACTTAGCTTCAGCTGTAATAACATGGATTCATGTGCAATTAGTGTGAAAGAGTGTTAATATCACTGAAAACAAGGAAATGCATGTGTCTTTTACTTAGTTTCAGCTGTAATACCGTGGATTCATGTGCAATTAGTGTAAATTATTGTTAATATCACTGAAAACAAGCAAATGCATGTGTCTTTTACATAGCTTTAGCTGGGATAACTTGGATTCATGTGCAATTAGTTTAAATGATTGTTAATATCAATGAAAACAAGTAATTGCATGTGTGTTTCACTTAATTTCAACTATAATAACATGGATTCATGTGTAAATTGTCTGCATTAATGTTAATATCACTCAAAACAAGTAAATGCATGTGTCTTTTACTTAGTTTTAGCTGTAATAACGTGGATTCATGTGAAATTAGTGTGAATGAATGTTAATATCACTGAAAACAAGCAAATGCATGTATCTTTTATTTAGTTTCAACTATAATAACGTGAATTCATGTGCAACTAGTGTGAATGAATGTTAATATCACTGAAACAAGCAAATGCATTTATCTTTATTTAGTTTCAGCTATAATAAAGTGAATTCATCTGCAATTACTTAGAATGAATGTTAATATCACTGAAAACAAGCAAATTCATGTATCTTTTATTTAGTTTCAACTATAATAACGTGGATTGATGCGCAATTGGTGTGAATGAATGTTAATATCACTGAAATCAAGCAAATGCATGTGTCTTTTACTTAGTTTCAGCTGTAATAACGTGGATTCATGTGAAATTAGTGTGAATGAATGTTAATATCACTGAAAGCAAGCAATGCATGTATCTTTTATTTAGTTTCAACTATAATAACGTGGATTCATGTGCAATTGGTGTGAATGAATGTTAATATCACTGCAAACAAAGAATTACATGTGTCTTTTACTTACTTTCAGCTGTAATAACTCGGATTCATGTGCAATTGGTGTGAATGAATGTTAATATCACTGAAATCAAGCAAATGAATGTGTATTTTACTTAGCTTCAGCTGTAATAACATGGATTCATGTGCAATTAGAGTGAATGAATGTTAGTATCACTGAAAACAAGGAAATGCATGTGTCTTTTACTTAGTTTCAGCTGTAATACCGTGGATTCATGTGCAATTAGTGTACATTATTGTTAATATCACTGAAAACAAGCAAATCCATGTGTCTTTTACATAGCTTTAGCTAGGATAACTTGGATTCATGTGCAATTAGTTTAACTGATTGTTAATATCACTGAAAACAAGCAATTTCATGTATCTTTTATTTAGTTTCAACTATAATAACGTGGATTGATGCGCAATTGGTGTGAATGAATGTTAATATCACTGAAATCAAGCAAATGCATGTGTCTTTTACTTAGTTTCAGCTGTAATAACGTGGATTCATGTGAAATTAGTGTGAATGAATGTTAATATCACTGAAACAAGCAAATGCATTTATCTTTTATTTAGTTTCAGCTATAATAAAGTGAATTCATCTGCAATTACTTAGTATGAATGTTAATATCACTGAAAACAAGCAAATGCATGTATCTTTTATTTAGTTTGAACTATAATAACGTGGATTCATGCGGAATTGGTGTGAATGAATGTTAATATCACTGAAATCAAGCAAATGAATGTGCCTTTTACTTAGCTTCAGCTGTAATAACATGGATTCATGTGCAATTAGTGTGAAAGAGTGTTGATATCACTGAAAACAAGGAAATGCATGTGTCTTTTACTTAGTTTCAGCTGTAATACCGTGGATTCATGTGCAATTAGTGTACATTATTGTTAATATCACTGAAAACAAGCAAATACATGTGTCTTTTACATAGTTTTGGCTGGGATAACTTGGATTCATGTGCAATTAGTTTAACTGATTGTTAATATCATTGAAAACAAGCAAATGCACGTGTCTTTTATTTAATTTCAGCTGTAATAACGTGGATTCATGTGCAATTAGTGTACATTATTGTTAATATCACTGAAAACAAGCAAATGCACGTGTGTTTTATATAGTTTTAGCTGGGATAACGTGGATTCATGTGCAATTAGTTTAAATGATTGTTAATACCACTGAAAACAAGTAAATGCATGGGTATTTCACTTAGTTTCAGCTGTAATAACTTGGATTCATGTGTAATTTGTGTGCATTAGGTTTAATATCACTGAAAACAAGTAAATGCATGTGTCTTTTACTTAGTTGCAGCTGTAATAACGTGCATTCGTGTGAAATTAGTGTGAATGAATGTTAATATCACTGAAACAAGCAAATGCATTTATCTTTTATTTAGTTTCAGCTATTATAAAGTGAATTCATCTGCAATTACAGAGAATGAATGTTAATATCACTGAAAACAAGGAAATGCATGTGTCTTTTACTTAGCTTCAGCTGTGATACAGTGGATTCATGTGCAATTAGTGTACATTATTGTTAATATTACTGAAAACAAGCAAATGCATCTCTCTTTTACATAGTTTCAGCTGGGATAACTTGGATTCATGTGTAAGTTGTGTGAATGAATGTTAATATCACTGAAAACAAGCAAATGCATGTATCTTTTATTTAGTTTCAGCTGGAATACCGTGGATTCATGTGCAATTAGTTTACATTATTGTTAATATCACTGAAAACAAGCAAATGCACGTCTCGTTTACATAGTTTTAGCTGGGATAACGTGGATTCATGTGCAATTAGTGTACATTATTGTTAATATCACTGAAAAAAAGCAAATGCAAGTGTCTTTTACATAGCTTTAGCTGGGATAACTTGGATTCTTGTGCAATTAGTTTAAATGATTGTTAATATCAATGAAAACAAGTAATTGCATGTGTATTTCACTTAATTTCAACTATAGTAACATGGATTCATGTGTAAATTGTCTGCATTAATGTTAATATCACTCAAAACAAGTAAATGCATGTGTCTTTTACTTAGTTTTAGCTGTAATAACGTGGATTCATGTGAAATTAGTGTGAATGAATGTTAATATCACTGAAAACAAGCAAATGCATGTATCTTTTATTTAGTCTCAACTATAATAACGTGAATTCATGTGCAACTAGTGTGAATGAATGTTAATTTCACTGAAACAAGCAAATGCATTTATCTTTTATTTAGTTTCAGCTATAATAAAGTGAATTCATCTGCAATTACTTAGAATGAATGTTAATATCACTGAAAACAAGCAAATTCATGTATCTTCTATTTAGTTTCAACAATAATAACGTGGATTGATGCGCAATTGGTGTGAATGAATGTTAATATGACTGAAATCAAGCAAATGCATTGGTCTTTTACTTAGTTTCAGCTGTAATAACGTGGATTCATGTGAAATTAGTGTGAAGAATGTTAATATCACTGAAAACAAGCAAATGCATGTATCTTTTACTTAGTTTCAACTATAATAACGTGGATTCATGTGCAATTGGTGTGAATGAATGTTAATATCACTGCAAACAAGTAATTACATGTGTCTTTTATTTAGTTTCAGCTGTAATAACTCGGATTCATGTGCAATTGGTGTGAATGAATGTTGATATCACTGAGATCAAGCAAATGAATGTGTCTTTTACTTAGCTTCAGCTGTAATAACATGGATTCATGTGCACTTAGTGTGAATGAATGTTAGTATCACTGAAAACAAGGAAATGCATGTGTCTTTTACTTAGTTTCAGCTGTAATACCGTGGATTCGTGTGCAATTAGTGTAAATTATTGTTAATATCACTGAAAACAAGCAAATGCATGTGTCTTTCACATAGCTTTAGCTGGGATAACTTGGATTCATGTGCAATTAGTTTAAATGATTGTTAATATCAATGAAAACAAGTAATTGCATGTGTATTTCACTTAATTTCAACTATAATAACAAGGATTCATTTGTAAATTGTCTGCATTAATGTTAATATCACTCAAAACAAGTAAATGCATGTGTCTTTTACTTAGTTTTAGCTGTAATAACGTGGATTCATGTGAAATTAGTGTGAATGAATGTTAATATCACTGAAAACAAGCAAATGCATGTATCTTTTATTTAGTTTCAACTATAATAACGTGAATTCATGTGCAACTAGTGTGAATGAATGTTAATATCACTGAAACAAGCAAATGCATTTATCTTTTATTTAGTTTCAGCTATAATAAAGTGAATTCATCTGCAATTACTTAGAATGAATGTTAATATCACTGAAAACAAGCAAATTCATGTATCTTTTATTTAGTTTCAACTATAATAACGTGGATTGATGCGCAATTGGTGTGAATGAATGTTAATATCACTGAAATCAAGCAAATGCATGTGTCTTTTACTTAGTTTCAGCTGTAATAACGTGGATTCATGTGAAATTAGTGTGAATGAATGTTAATATCACTGAAAACAAGCAAATGCATGTATCTTTTATTTAGTTTCAACTATAATAACGTGGATTCATGTGCAATTGGTGTGAATGAATGTTAATATCACTGCAAACAAGTAATTACATGTGTCTTTTATTTAGTTTCAGCTGTAATAACTCGGATTCATGTGCAATTGGTGTGAATGAATGTTGATATCACTGAAATCAAGCAAATGAATGTGTCTTTTACTTAGCTTCAGCTGTAATAACATGGATTCATGTGCACTTAGTGTGAATGAATGTTAGTATCACTGAAAACAAGGAAATGCATGTGTCTTTTTACTTAGTTTCAGCTGTAATACCGTGGATTCATGTGCAATTAGTGTAAATTATTGTTAATATCACTGAAAACAAGCAAATGCATGTGTCTTTTACATAGCTTTAGCTGGGATAACTTGGATTCATATGCAATTAGTTTAAATGATTGTTAATATCAATGAAAACAAGTAATTGCATGTGTATTTCACTTAATTTCAACTATAATAACATGGATTCAAGTGTAAATTGTCTGCATTAATGTTAATATCACCCAAAACAAGTAAATGCATGTGTCTTTTACTTAGTTTTAGCTTTAATAACGTGGATTCATGTGAAATTAGTGTGAATGAATGTTAATATCACTGAAAACAAGCAAATGCATGTTTCTTTTATTTAGTTTCAACTATAATAACGTGGTTTCATGTGAAATTACTGTGAATGAATGTTAATATCACTGAAAAACAAGTAAATGCATGTGTTTTTTACTTAGTTTCAACTATAATAACGTGGATTCATGCGCAATTGGCGTGATGAATGTAATATCACTGAAATGAAGCAAATGAATGTGTCTTTTACTTAGCTTCGGGTATAATAACATGGATTCATGTGCAATTAGTGTGAATGAATGTTAATATCACTGAAAACAAGGAAATGCATGTGTCTTTTACTTAGTTTCAGCTGTAATACCGTGGATTCATGTGCAATTAGTGTACATTATTTTAATATCACTGAAAACAAGCAAATGCACGTGTCTTTTAGTTAGTTTCAGCTGTAATAACGTGGATTCATGTGTAATTGGTGTGCATTAAAGTTAATATCACGAAAACAACCAAATGCATCTGTCTTTTACTTTTTTTCAGCTGTAATAACGTGGTTTATGTGCAATTACTGTGAATGAATGTTAATATCACTGAAAACAAGTAATGCATGTGTCTTTTACTTAGTTTCAGCTGTAATAACGTGGATTCGTGTGAAATTAGTGTGAATGAATGTTAATATCACTGAAAACAAGCAAATGCATGTATCTTTTATTTAGTTTCAGCTGTAATACCGTGGATTCATGTGCAATTAGTTTACATTATTGTTAATATCACTGAAAACAAGCAAATGCACGTCTCGTTTACATAGTTTTAGCTGGGATAACGTGGATTCATGTGCAATTAGTTTAAATGATTGTTAATATCACTGAAAACATTAAATGCATGGGTATTTCACTTAGTTTCAGCTGTAATAACGTGGATTCATGTGCAATTGGTGTGAATGAATGTTAATATCACTGAAATCAAGCAAATGAATGTGTCTTTTACTTAGGTTCAGCTGTAATACCGTGGATTCATGTGCAATTAGTGTACATTATTGTTAATATCACTGAAAACAAGCAAATGCAAGCGTCTTTTACATAGCTTTAGCTGGGAAAACTTGGATTCTTGTGCAATTAGTTTAAATGATTGTTAATATCAATGAAAACAAGTAATTGCATGTGTATTTCACTAAATTTCAACTATAATAACATGGATTCATGTGTAAATTGTCTGCATTAATGTTAATATCCCTCAAAACAAGTAAATGCATGTGTCTTTTACTTAGTTTTAGGTGTAATAACGTGGATTCATGTGAAATTAGTGTGAATGAATGTTAATATCACTGAAAACAAGCAAATGCATGTATCTTTTATTTAGTTTCAACTATAATAACGTGAATTCATGTGCAACTAGTGTGAATGAATGTTAATATCACTGAAACAAGCAAATGCATTTATCTTTTATTTAGTTTCAGCTATAATAAAGTGAATTCATCTGCAATTACTTAGAATGAATGTTAATATCACTGAAAACAAGCAAATTCATGTATCTTTTATTTAGTTTCAACTATAATAACGTGGATTGATGCGCAATTGGTGTGTATGAATGTTAATATCACTGAAATCAAGCAAATGCATGTGTCTTTTACTTAGTTTTAGCTGTAATAACGTGGATTCATGTGAAATTAGTGTGAATGAATGTTAACATCACTGAAAACAAGCAAATGCATGTATCTTTTATTTAGTCTCAACTATAATAACGTGAATTCATGTGCAACTAGTTTGAATGAATGTTAATATCACTGAAATCAAGCAAATGCATGTGTCTTTTACTTAGTTTTAGCTGTAATAACGTGGATTCATGTGAAATTAGTGTGAATGAATGTTAATATCACTGAAAACAAGCAAATGCATGTATCTTTTATTTAGTCTCAACTATAATAACGTGAATTCATGTGCAACTAGTGTGAATGAATGTTAATATCACTGAAACAAGCAAATGCATTTATCTTTTATTTAGTTTCAGTTATAATAAAGTGAATTCATCTGCAATTACTTAGAATGAATGTTAATATCACTGAAAACAAGCAAATTCATGTATCTTTTATTTAGTTTCAACTATAATAACGTGGATTGATGCGCAATTGGTGTGAATGAATGTTAATATCACTGAAATCAAGCAAATGCATGTGTCTTTTACTTAGTTTCAGCTGTAATAACGTGGATTCATGTGAAATTAGTGTGAATGAATGTTAATATCACTGAAAACAAGCAAATGCATGTATCTTTTATTTAGTTTCAACTATAATAACGTGGATTCATGTGCAATTGGTGTGAATGAATGTTAATATCACTGCAAACAAGTAATTACATGTGTCTTTTATTTAGTTTCAGCTGTTATAACTCGGATTCATGTGCAATTGGTGTGAATGAATGTTGATATCACTGAAATGAAGCAAATGAATGTGTCTTTTACTTAGCTTCAGCTGTAATAACATGGATTCATGTGCACTTAGTGTGAATGAATGTTAGTATCACTGAAAACAAGGAAATGCATGTGTCTTTTACTTAGTTCAGCTGTAATACCGTGGATTCATGTGCAATTAGTGTAAATTATTGTTAATATCACTGAGAACAAGCAAATGCATGTATCTTTTATTTAGTTTCAACTATAATAACGTGAATTCATGTGCAACTAGTGTGAATGAATGTTAATATCACTGAAACAAGCAAATGCATTTATCTTTTATTTAGTTTCAGCTATAATAAAGTGAATTCATCTGCAATTACTTAGAATGAATGTTAATATCACTGCAAACAAGCAAATTCATGTATCTTTTATTTAGTTTCAACTATAATAACGTGGATTGATGCGCAATTGGTGTGAATGAATGTTAATATCACTGAAATCAAGCAAATGCATGTGTCTTTTACTTAGTTTCAGCTGTAATAACGTGGATTCATGTGAAATTAGTGTGAATGAATGTTAATATCACTGAAAGCAAGCAAATGCATGTATCTTTTATTTAGTTTCAACTATAATAACGTGGATTCATGTGCAATTGGTGTGAATGAATGTTAATATCACTGCAAACAAAGAATTACATGTGTCTTTTACTTACTTTCAGCTGTAATAACTCGGATTCATGTGCAATTGGTGTGAATGAATGTTAATATCACTGAAATCAAGCAAATGAATGTGTACTTTACTTAGCTTCAGCTGTAATAACATGGATTCATGTGCAATTAGAGTGAATGAATGTTAGTATCACTGAAAACAAGGAAATGCATGTGTCTTTTACTTAGTTTCAGCTGTAATACCGTGGATTCATGTGCAATTAGTGTACATTATTGTTAATATCACTGAAAACAAGCAAATCCATGTGTCTTTTACATAGCTTTAGCTGGGATAACTTGGATTCTTGTGCAATTAGTTTAAATGATTGTTAATATCAATGAAAACAAGTAATTGCATGTGTATTTCACTTAATTTCAACTATAATAACATGGATTCATGTGTAAATTGTCTGCATTAATGTTAATATCACTGAAACAAGCAAATGCATTTATCTTTTATTTAGTTTCAGCTATAATAAAGTGAATTCATCTGCAATTACTTAGTATGAATGTTAATATCACTGAAAACAAGCAAATGCATGTATCTTTTATTTAGTTTGAACTATAATAACGTGGATTCATGCGGAATTGTTGTGAATGAATGTTAATATCACTGAAATCAAGCAAATGAATGTGTCTTTTACTTAGCTTCAGCTGTAATAACATGGATTCATGTGCAATTAGTGTGAAAGAGTGTTGATATCACTGAAAACAAGGAAACGCATGTGTCTTTTACTTAGTTTCAGCTGTAATACCGTGGATTCATGTGCAATTAGTGTACATTATTGTTAATATCACTGAAAACAAGCAAATACATGTGTCTTTTACATAGTTTTGGCTGGGATAACTTGGATTCATGTGCAATTAGTTTAACTGATTGTTAATATCATTGAAAACAAGCAAATGCACGTGTCTTTTATTTAATTTCAGCTGTAATAACGTGGATTCATGTGCAATTAGTGTAAATGAATGTTAATATCAATGAAAAACAAGGAAATGCATGTGTCTTTTACATAGTTTCAACTGTAATACCGTGGATTCATGTGCAATTAGTGTACATTATTATTAATATCACTGAAAACAAGCAAATGCACGTGTGTTTTATATAGTTTTAGCTGGGATAACGTGGATTCATGGGCAATTAGTTTAAATGATTGTTAAAACCACTGAAAACAAGTAAATGCATGGGTATTTCACTTAGTTTCAGCTGTAATGACGTGGATTCATGTGTAATTTGTGTGCATTAGGTTTAATATCACTGAAAACAAGTAAATGCATGTGTCTTTTACTTAGTTTCAGCTGTAATAACGTGCATTCGTGTGAAATTAGTGTGAATGAATGTTAATATCACTGAAAACAAGCAGATGCATGTATCTTTTATTTAGTTTCAACTATAATAACGTGGAATCATGTGCAATTGGTGTGAATGAATGTTAATATCACTGCAAACAAGTAATTACATGTGTCTTTTACTTAGTTTCAGCTGTAATAACGTGGATTCATCTGCAATTAGTGTGAATGAATGTTAATATCACTGAAACAAGCAAATGCATTTATCTTTTATTTAGTTTCAGCTATTATAAAGTGAATTCATCTGCAATTACAGAGAATGAATGTTAATATCACTGAAAACAAGGAAATGCATGTGTCTTTTACTTAGTTTCAGCTGTAATACAGTGGATTCATGTGCAATTAGTGTACATTATTGTTAATATTACTGAAAACAAGCAAATGCATCTCTCTTTTACATAGTTTCAGCTGGGATAACGTGGACTTATGTGCAATTAGTTTAAATGATTGTTAATATCACTGAAAACAAGCAAATGCATGTATCTTTTACTTAGTTTCATCTGTAATAACGTGGATTCATGTGCAATTACTGTGAACGATTGTTTATATCAATGAAAACAAGTAATTGCATGTGTATTTCACTTAGTTTCAACTATAATAAGATGGATTCATGTGTAATTTGTGTGAATGAATGTTAATATCACTGAAAACAAGCAAATGCATGTATCTTTTATTTAGTTTCAGCTGTAATACCGTGGATTCATGTGCAATTAGTTTACATTATTGTTAATATCACTGAAAACAAGCAAATGCACGTCTCGTTTACATAGTTTTAGCTGGGATAACGTGGATTCATGTGCAATTAGTGTACATTATTGTTAATATCACTGAAAACAAGCAAATGCAAGTGTCTTTTACATAGCTTTAGCTGGGATAACTTGGATTCTTGTGCAATTAGTTTAAATGATTGTTAATATCAATGAAAACAAGTAATTGCATGTGTATTTCACTTAATTTCAACTATAGTAACATGGATTCATGTGTAAATTGTCTGCATTAATGTTAATATCACTCAAAACAAGTAAATGCATGTGTCTTTTACTTAGTTTTAGCTGTAATAACGTGGATTCATGTGAAATTAGTGTGAATGAGTGTTAATATCACTGAAAACAAGCAAATGCATGTATCTTTTATTTAGTCTCAACTATAATAACGTGAATTCATGTGCAACTAGTGTGAATGAATGTTAATTTCACTGAAACAAGCAAATGCATTTATCTTTTATTTAGTTTCAGCTATAATAAAGTGAATTCATCTGCAATTACTTAGAATGAATGTTAATATCACTGAAAACAAGCAAATTCATGTATCTCTATTTAGTTTCAACAATAATAACGTGGATTGATGCGCAATTGGTGTGAATGAATGTAAATATGACTGAAATCAAGCAAATGCATTGGTCTTTTACTTAGTTTCAGCTGTAATAACGTGGATTCATGTGAAATTAGTGTGAAGAATGTTAATATCACTGAAAACAAGCAAATGCATGTATCTTTTACTTAGTTTCAACTATAATAACGTGGATTCATGTGCAATTGGTGTGAATGAATGTTAATATCACTGCAAACAAGTAATTACATGTGTCTTTTATTTAGTTTCAGCTGTAATAACTCGGATTCATGTGCAATTGGTGTGAATGAATGTTGATATCACTGAGATCAAGCAAAGAATGTGTCTTTTACTTAGCTTCAGCTGTAATAACATGGATTCATGTGCACTTAGTGTGAATGAATGTTAGTATCACTGAAAACAAGGAAATGCATGTGTCTTTTACTTAGTTTCAGCTGTAATACCGTGGATTCGTGTGCAATTAGTGTAAATTATTGTTAATATCACTGAAAACAAGCAATGCATGTGTCTTTCACATAGCTTTAGCTGGGATAACTTGGATTCATGTGCAATTAGTTTAAATGATTGTTAATATCAATGAAAACAAGTAATTGCATGTGTATTTCACTTAATTTCAACTATAATAACAAGGATTCATTTGTAAATTGTCTGCATTAATGTTAATATCACTCAAAACAAGTAAATGCATGTGTCTTTTACTTAGTTTTAGCTGTAATAACGTGGATTCATGTGAAATTAGTGTGAATGAATGTTAATATCACTGAAAACAAGCAAATGCATGTATCTTTTATTTAGTTTCAACTATAATAACGTGAATTCATGTGCAACTAGTGTGAATGAATGTTAATATCACTGAAACAAGCAAATGCATTTATCTTTTATTTAGTTTCAGCTATAATAAAGTGAATTCATCTGCAATTACTTGGAATGAATGTTAATATCACTGAAAACAAGCAAATTCATGTATCTTTTATTTAGTTTCAACTAAAATAACGTGGATTGATGCGCAATTGGTGTGAATGAATGTTAATATCACTGAAATCAAGCAAATGCATGTGTCTTTTACTTAGTTTCAGCTGTAATAACGTGGATTCATGTGAAATTAGTGTGAATGAATGTTAATATCACTGAAAACAAGCAAATGCATGTATCTTTTATTTAGTTTCAACTATAATAACGTGGATTCATGTGCAATTGGTGTGAATGAATGTTAATATCACTGCAAACAAGTAATTACATGTGTCTTTTATTTAGTTTCAGCTGTAATAACTCGGATTCATGTGCAATTGGTGTGAATGAATGTTGATATCACTGAAATCAAGCAAATGAATGTGTCTTTTACTTAGCTTCAGCTGTAATAACATGGATTCATGTGCACTTAGTGTGAATGAATGTTAGTATCACTGAAAACAAGGAAATGCATGTGTCTTTTACTTAGTTTCAGCTGTAATACCGTGGATTCATGTGCATTTAGTGTAAATTATTGTTAATATCACTGAAAACAAGCAAATGCATGTGTCTTTTACATAGCTTTAGCTGGGATAACTTGGATTCATATGCAATTAGTTTAAATGATTGTTAATATCAATGAAAACAAGTAATTGCATGTGTATTTCACTTAATTTCAACTATAATAACATGGATTCAAGTGTAAATTGTCTGCATTAATGTTAATATCACCCAAAACAAGTAAATGCATGTGTCTTTTACTTAGTTTTAGCTTTAATAACGTGGATTCATGTGAAATTAGTGTGAATGAATGTTAATATCACTGAAAACAAGCAATGCATGTATCTTTTATTTAGTTTCAACTATAATAACGTGGTTTCATGTGAAATTACTGTGAATGAATGTTAATATCACTGAAAACAAGTAAATGCATGTGTTTTTTACTTAGTTTCGGGTATAATAACATGGATTCATGTGCAATTAGTGTGAATGAATGTTAATATCACTGAAAACAAGGAAATGCATGTGTCTTTTACTTAGTTTCAGCTGTAATACCGTGGATTCATGTGCAATTAGTGTACATTATTTTAATATCACTGAAAACAAGCAAATGCACGTGTCTTTTAGTTAGTTTCAGCTGTAATAACGTGGATTCATGTGTATTGGTGTGCATTAAAGTTAATATCACGAAAACAACCAAATGCATCTGTCTTTTACTTTTTTTCAGCTGTAATACGTGGTTTATGTGCAATTACTGTGAATGAATGTTAATATCACTGAAAACAAGTAAATGCATGTGTCTTTTACTTAGTTTCAGCTGTAATAACGTGGATTCGTGTGAAATTAGTGTGAATGAATGTTAATATCACTGAAAACAAGCAAATTCATGTATCTTTCATTTAGTTTCAACTATAATAACGTGGATTGATGCGCAATTGGTGTGAATGAATGTTAATATCACTGAAATCAAGCAAATGCATGTGTCTTTTACTTAGTTTTAGCTTTAATAACGTGGATTCATGTGAAATTAGTGTGAATGAATGTTAATATCACTGAAAACAAGCAAATGCATGTATCTTTTATTTAGTTTCAACTATAATAACGTGGTTTCATGTGAAATTACTGTGAATGAATGTTAATATCACTGAAAACAAGTAAATGCATGTGTTTTTACTTAGTTTCGGGTATAATAACATGGATTCATGTGCAATTAGTGTGAATGAATGTTAATATCACTGAAAACAAGGAAATGCATGTGTCTTTTACTTAGTTTCAGCTGTAATACCGTGGATTCATGTGCAATTAGTGTACATTATTTTAATATCACTGAAAACAAGCAAATGCACGTGTCTTTTAGTTAGTTTCAGCTGTAATAACGTGGATTCATGTGTAATTGGTGTGCATTAAAGTTAATATCACGAAAACAACCAAATGCATCTGTCTTTTACTTTTTTTCAGCTGTAATAACGTGGTTTATGTGCAATTACTGTGAATGAATGTTAATATCACTGAAAACAAGTAAATGCATGTGTCTTTTACTTAGTTTCAGCTGTAATAACGTGGATTCGTGTGAAATTAGTGTGAATGAATGTTAATATCACTGAAAACAAGCAAATGCATGTATCTTTTATTTAGTTTCAGCTGTAATACCGTGGATTCATGTGCAATTAGTTTACATTATTGTTAATATCACTGAAAACAAGCAAATGCACGTCTCGTTTACATAGTTTTAGCTGGGATAACGTGGATTCATGTGCAATTAGTTTAAATGATTGTTAATATCACTGAAAACATTAAATGCATGGGTATTTCACTTAGTTTCAGCTGTAATAACGTGGATTCATGTGCAATTGGTGTGAATGAATGTTAATATCACTGAAATCAAGCAAATGAATGTGTCTTTTACTTAGTTTCAGCTGTAATACCGTGGATTCATGTGCAACTAGTGTGAATGAATGTTAATATCACTGAAACAAGCAAATGCATTTATCTTTTATTTAGTTTCAGCTATAATAAAGTGAATTCATCTGCAATTACTTAGAATGAATGTTAATATCACTGAAAACAAGCAAATTCATGTATCTTTTATTTAGTTTCAACTATAATAACGTGGATTGATGCGCAATTGGTGCGAATGAATGTTAATATCACTGAGATCAAGCAAATGCATGTGTCTTTTACTTAGTTTCAGCTGTAATAACGTGGATTCATGTGCAATTAGTTTAAATGATTGTTAATATCACTGAAAACATTAATTGCATGGGTATTTCACTTAGTTTCAGCTCTAATAACGTGGATTCATGTGCAATTGGTGTGAATGAATGTTAATATCACTGAAACAAGCAAATGCATTTATCTTTTATTTAGTTTCAGCTATAATAAAGTGAATTCATCTGCAATTACTTGGAATGAATGTTAATATCACTGAAAACAAGCAAATTCATGTATCTTTTATTTAGTTTCAACTATAATAACGTGGATTGATGGGTAATTGGTGTGAATGAATGTTAATATCACTGAAATCAAGCAAATGCATGTGTCTTTTACTTAGTTTCAGCTGTAATAACGTGGATTCATGTGCAATTAGTTTAAATGATTGATAATATCACTGAAAACATTAAATGCATGGGTATTTCACTTAGTTTCAGCTGTAATAACGTGGATTCATGTGCAATTGGTGTGAATGAATGTTAATATCACTGAAATCAAGCAAATGAATGTGTCTTTTACTTAGTTTCAGCTGTAATACCGTGGATTCATGTGCAATTAGTGTACATTATTGTTAATATCACTGAAAACAAGCAAATGCAAGTGTCTTTTACATAGCTTTAGCTGGGATAACTTGGATTCTTGTGCAATTAGTTTAAATGATTGTTAATATCAATGAAAACAAGTAATTGCATGTGTATTTCACTTAATTTCAACTATAGTAACATGGATTCATGTGTAAATTGTCTGCATTAATGTTAATATCACTCAAAACAAGTAAATGCATGTGTCTTTTACTTAGTTTTAGCTGTAATAACGTGGATTCATGTGAAATTAATGTGAATGAATGTTAATATCACTGAAAACAAGCAAATGCATGTATCTTTTCTTTAGTCTCAACTATAATAACGTGAATTCATGTGCAACTAGTGTGAATGAATGTTAATATCACTGAAACAAGCAAATGCATTTATCTTTTATTTAGTTTCAGCTATAATAACGTGGATTGATGCGCAATTGGTGTGAATGAATGTTAATATCACTGAAATCAAGCAAATGCATGTGTCTTTTACTTAGTTTCAGCTGTAATAACGTGGATTCATGTGAAATTAGTGTGAATGAATGTTAATATCACTGAAAACAAGCAAATGCATGTATCTTTTATTTAGTTTCAACTATAATAACGTGGATTCATGTGCAATTGGTGTGAATGAATGTTAATATCACTGCAAACAAGTAATCATGTGTTTTTATTTAGTTTCAGCTGTAATAACTCGGATTCATGTGCAATTGGTGTGAATGAA
Source organism: Sanderia malayensis (assembly GCA_013076295.1). Classification (NCBI taxonomy): domain Eukaryota; kingdom Metazoa; phylum Cnidaria; class Scyphozoa; order Semaeostomeae; family Pelagiidae; genus Sanderia; species Sanderia malayensis. The sequence goes on along the minus strand of RQOL01000472.1, from coordinate 38,757 downwards.
TGTTGATATCAATGAAATCAAGCAAATGAATGTGTCTTTTACTTAGCTTCAGCTGTAATAACATGGATTCATGTGCACTTAATGTGAATGAATGTTAGTATCACTGAAAACAAGGAAATGCATGTGTCTTTTACTTAGTTTCAGCTGTAATACCGTGGATTCATGTGCAATTAAAGTAAATTATTGTTAATATCACTGAAAACAAGCAAATGCATGTGTATTTTACATAGCTTTAGCTGGGATAACTTGGATTCATGTGCAATTAGTTTAAATGATTGTTAATATCAATGAAAACAAGTAATTGCATGTGTATTTCACTTAAATTCAACTATAATAACATGGATTCAAGTGTAAATTGTCTGCATTAATGTTAATATCACTCAAAACAAGTAAATGCATGTGTCTTTTACTTAGTTTTAGCTTTAATAACGTGGATTCGTGTGAAATTAGTGTGAATGAATGTTAATATCACTGAAAACAAGCAAATGCATGTATCTTTTATTTAGTTTCAACTATAATAACGTGGTTTCATGTGCAATTACTGTGAATGAATGTTAATATCACTGAAAACAAGTAAATGCATGTGTTTTTTACTTAGTTTCAACTATAATAAGGTGGATTCATGCGCAATTGGCGTGAATGAATGTTAATATCACTGAAATGAAGCAAATGAATGTGTCTTTTACTTAGCTTCGGGTATAATAACATGGATTCATGTGCAATTAGTGTGAATGAATGTTAATATCACTGAAAACAAGGAAATGCATGTGTCTTTTACTTAGTTTCAGCTGTAATACCGTGGATTCATGTGCAATTAGTGTACATTATTGTTAATATCACTGAAAACAAGCAAATGCACGTGTCTTTTAGTTAGTTTCAGCTGTAATAACGTGGATTCATGTGTAATTGGTGTGCATTAAAGTTAATATCACGAAAACAAGCAAATGCATCTGTCTTTTACTTTTTTTCAGCTGTAATAACGTGGTTTATGTGCAATTACTGTGAATGAATGTTAATATCACTGAAAACAAGTAAATGCATGTGTCTTTTACTTAGTTTCAGCTGTAATAACGTGGATTCGTGTGAAATTAGTGTGAATGAATGTTAATATCACTGAAAACAAGCAAATGCATGTATCTTTTATTTAGTTTCAGCTGTAATACCGTGGATTCATGTCCAATTAGTTTACATTATTGTTAATGTCACTGAAAACAAGCAAATGCACGTCTCGTTTACTTAGTTTTAGCTGGGATATCGTGGATTCATGTGCAATTAGTTTAAATGATTGTTAATATCACTGAAAACATTAAATGCATGGGTATTTCACTTAGTTTCAGCTGTAATAACGTGGATTCATGTGCAATTGGTGTGAATGAATGTTAATATCACTGAAATCAAGCAAATGAATGTGTCTTTTACTTAGTTTCAGCTGTAATACCGTGGATTCATGTGCAATTAGTGTACATTATTGTTAATATCACTGAAAACAAGCAAATGCAAGTGTCTTTTACATAGCTTTAGCTGGGATAACTTGGATTCTTGTGCAATTAGTTTAAATGATTGTTAATATCAATGAAAACAAGTAATTGCATGTGTATTTCACTTAATTTCAACTATTATAACATGGATTCATGTGTAAATTGTCTACATTAATGTTAATATCACTCAAAACAAGTAAATGCATGTGTCTTTTACTTAGTTTTAGCATAAATAACGTGGATTCATGTGAAATTAGTGTGAATGAATGTTAATATCACTGAAAACAAGCAAATGCATGTATCTTTTATTTAGTTTCAACTATAATAACGTGGATTGATGCGCAATTGGTGTGAATGAATGTTAATATCACTGAAATCAAGCAAATGCATGTGTCTTTTACTTAGTTTCAGCTATAATAAAGTGAATTCATCTGCAATTACTTGGAATGAATGTTAATATCACTGAAAACAAGCAAATTCATGTATCTTTTATTTAGTTTCAACTAAAATAACGTGGATTGATGCGCAATTGGTGTGAATGAATGTTAATATCACTGAAATCAAGCAAATGCATGTGTCTTTTATTTAGTTTCAGCTGTAATAACTCGGATTCATGTGCAATTGGTGTGAATGAATGTTGATATCACTGAGATCAAGCAAAGAATGTGTCTTTTACTTAGCTTCAGCTGTAATAACATGGATTCATGTGCACTTAGTGTGAATGAATGTTAGTATCACTGAAAACAAGGAAATGCATGTGTCTTTTACTTAGTTTCAGCTGTAATACCGTGGATTCGTGTGCAATTAGTGTAAATTATTGTTAATATCACTGAAAACAAGCAAATGCATGTGTCTTTCACATAGCTTTAGCTGGGATAACTTGGATTCATGTGCAATTAGTTTAAATGATTGTTAATATCAATGAAAACAAGTAATTGCATGTGTATTTCACTTAATTTCAACTATAATAACAAGGATTCATTTGTAAATTGTCTGCATTAATGTTAATATCACTCAAAACAAGTAAATGCATGTGTCTTTTACTTAGTTTTAGCTGTAATAACGTGGATTCATGTGAAATTAGTGTGAATGAATGTTAATATCACTGAAAACAAGCAAATGCATGTATCTTTTATTTAGTTTCAACTATAATAACGTGAATTCATGTGCAACTAGTGTGAATGAATGTTAATATCACTGAAACAAGCAAATGCATTTATCTTTTATTTAGTTTCAGCTATAATAAAGTGAATTCATCTGCAATTACTTGGAATGAATGTTAATATCACTGAAAACAAGCAAATTCATGTATCTTTTATTTAGTTTCAACTAAAATAACGTGGATTGATGCGCAATTGGTGTGAATGAATGTTAATATCACTGAAATCAAGCAAATGCATGTGTCTTTTACTTAGTTTCAGCTGTAATAACGTGGATTCATGTGAAATTAGTGTGAATGAATGTTAATATCACTGAAAACAAGCAAATGCATGTATCTTTTATTTAGTTTCAACTATAATAACGTGGATTCATGTGCAATTGGTGTGAATGAATGTTAATATCACTGCAAACAAGTAATTACATGTGTCTTTTATTTAGTTTCAGCTGTAATAACTCGGATTCATGTGCAATTGGTGTGAATGAATGTTGATATCACTGAAATCAAGCAAATGAATGTGTCTTTTACTTAGCTTCAGCTGTAATAACATGGATTCATGTGCACTTAGTGTGAATGAATGTTAGTATCACTGAAAACAAGGAAATGCATGTGTCTTTTACTTAGTTTCAGCTGTAATACCGTGGATTCATGTGCATTTAGTGTAAATTATTGTTAATATCACTGAAAACAAGCAAATGCATGTGTCTTTTACATAGCTTTAGCTGGGATAACTTGGATTCATATGCAATTAGTTTAAATGATTGTTAATATCAATGAAAACAAGTAATTGCATGTGTATTTCACTTAATTTCAACTATAATAACATGGATTCAAGTGTAAATTGTCTGCATTAATGTTAATATCACCCAAAACAAGTAAATGCATGTGTCTTTTACTTAGTTTTAGCTTTAATAACGTGGATTCATGTGAAATTAGTGTGAATGAATGTTAATATCACTGAAAACAAGCAAATGCATGTATCTTTTATTTAGTTTCAACTATAATAACGTGGTTTCATGTGAAATTACTGTGAATGAATGTTAATATCACTGAAAACAAGTAAATGCATGTGTTTTTTACTTAGTTTCGGGTATAATAACATGGATTCATGTGCAATTAGTGTGAATGAATGTTAATATCACTGAAAACAAGGAAATGCATGTGTCTTTTACTTAGTTTCAGCTGTAATACCGTGGATTCATGTGCAATTAGTGTACATTATTTTAATATCACTGAAAACAAGCAAACGCACGTGTCTTTTAGTTAGTTTCAGCTGTAATAACGTGGATTCATGTGTAATTGGTGTGCATTAAAGTTAATATCACGAAAACAACCAAATGCATCTGTCTTTTACTTTTTTTCAGCTGTAATAACGTGGTTTATGTGCAATTACTGTGAATGAATGTTAATATCACTGAAAACAAGTAAATGCATGTGTCTTTTACTTAGTTTCAGCTGTAATAACGTGGATTCGTGTGAAATTAGTGTGAATGAATGTTAATATCACTGAAAACAAGCAAATTCATGTATCTTTCATTTAGTTTCAACTATAATAACGTGGATTGATGCGCAATTGGTGTGAATGAATGTTAATATCACTGAAATCAAGCAAATGCATGTGTCTTTTACTTAGTTTTAGCTTTAATAACGTGGATTCATGTGAAATTAGTGTGAATGAATGTTAATATCACTGAAAACAAGCAAATGCATGTATCTTTTATTTAGTTTCAACTATAATAACGTGGTTTCATGTGAAATTACTGTGAATGAATGTTAATATCACTCAAAACAAGTAAATGCATGTGTTTTTTACTTAGTTTCGGGTATAATAACATGGATTCATGTGCAATTAGTGTGAATGAATGTTAATATCACTGAAAACAAGGAAATGCATGTGTCTTTTACTTAGTTTCAGCTGTAATACCGTGGATTCATGTGCAATTAGTGTACATTATTTTAATATCACTGAAAACAAGCAAATGCACGTGTCTTTTAGTTAGTTTCAGCTGTAATAACGTGGATTCATGTGTAATTGGTGTGCATTAAAGTTAATATCACGAAAACAACCAAATGCATCTGTCTTTTACTTTTTTCAGCTGTAATAACGTGGTTTATGTGCAATTACTGTGAATGAATGTTAATATCACTGAAAACAAGTAAATGCATGTGTCTTTTACTTAGTTTCAGCTGTAATAACGTGGATTCGTGTGAAATTAGTGTGAATGAATGTTAATATCACTGAAAACAAGCAAATGCATGTATCTTTTATTTAGTTTCAGCTGTAATACCGTGGATTCATGTGCAATTAGTTTACATTATTGTTAATATCACTGAAAACAAGCAAATGCACGTCTCGTTTACATAGTTTTAGCTGGGATAACGTGGATTCATGTGCAATTAGTTTAAATGATTGTTAATATCACTGAAAACATTAAATGCATGGGTATTTCACTTAGTTTCAGCTGTAATAACGTGGATTCATGTGCAATTGGTGTGAATGAATGTTAATATCACTGAAATCAAGCAAATGAATGTGTCTTTTACTTAGTTTCAGCTGTAATACCGTGGATTCATGTGCAACTAGTGTGAATGAATGTTAATATCACTGAAACAAGCAAATGCATTTATCTTTTATTTAGTTTCAGCTATAATAAAGTGAATTCATCTGCAATTACTTAGAAGGAATGTTAATATCACTGAAAACAAGCAAATTCATGTATCTTTTATTTAGTTTCAACTATAATAACGTGGATTGATGCGCAATTGGTGCGAATGAATGTTAATATCACTGAGATCAAGCAAATGCATGTGTCTTTTACTTAGTTTCAGCTGTAATAACGTGGATTCATGTGCAATTAGTTTAAATGATTGTTAATATCACTGAAAACATTAATTGCATGGGTATTTCACTTAGTTTCAGCTCTAATAACGTGGATTCATGTGCAATTGGTGTGAATGAATGTTAATATCACTGAAACAAGCAAATGCATTTATCTTTTATTTAGTTTCAGCTATAATAAAGTGAATTCATCTGCAATTACTTGGAATGAATGTTAATATCACTGAAAACAAGCAAATTCATGTATCTTTTATTTAGTTTCAACTATAATAACGTGGATTGATGGGTAATTGGTGTGAATGAATGTTAATATCACTGAAATCAAGCAAATGCATGTGTCTTTTACTTAGTTTCAGCTGTAATAACGTGGATTCATGTGCAATTAGTTTAAATGATTGATAATATCACTGAAAACATTAAATGCATGGGTATTTCACTTAGTTTCAGCTGTAATAACGTGGATTCATGTGCAATTGGTGTGAATGAATGTTAATATCACTGAAATCAAGCAAATGAATGTGTCTTTTACTTAGTTTCAGCTGTAATACCGTGGATTCATGTGCAATTAGTGTACATTATTGTTAATATCACTGAAAACAAGCAAATGCAAGTGTCTTTTACATAGCTTTAGCTGGGATAACTTGGATTCTTGTGCAATTAGTTTAAATGATTGTTAATATCAATGAAAACAAGTAATTGCATGTGTATTTCACTTAATTTCAACTATAGTAACATGGATTCATGTGTAAATTGTCTGCATTAATGTTAATATCACTCAAAACAAGTAAATGCATGTGTCTTTTACTTAGTTTTAGCTGTAATAACGTGGATTCATGTGAAATTAATGTGAATGAATGTTAATATCACTGAAAACAAGCAAATGCATGTATCTTTTCTTTAGTCTCAACTATAATAACGTGAATTCATGTGCAACTAGTGTGAATGAATGTTAATATCACTGAAACAAGCAAATGCATTTATCTTTTATTTAGTTTCAGCTATAATAACGTGGATTGATGCGCAATTGGTGTGAATGAATGTTAATATCACTGAAATCAAGCAAATGCATGTGTCTTTTACTTAGTTTCAGCTGTAATAACGTGGATTCATGTGAAATTAGTGTGAATGAAAGTTAATATCACTGAAAACAAGCAAATGCATGTATCTTTTATTTAGTTTCAACTATAATAACGTGGATTCATGTGCAATTGGTGTGAATGAATGTTAATATCACTGCAAACAAGTAATCATGTGTTTTTTATTTAGTTTCAGCTGTAATAACTCGGATTCATGTGCAATTGGTGTGAATGAATGTTGATATCAATGAAATCAAGCAAATGAATGTGTCTTTTACTTAGCTTCAGCTGTAATAACATGGATTCATGTGCACTTAATGTGAATGAATGTTAGTATCACTGAAAACAAGGAAATGCATGTGTCTTTTACTTAGTTTCAGCTGTAATACCGTGGATTCATGTGCAATTAAAGTAAATTATTGTTAATATCACTGAAAACAAGCAAATGCATGTGTATTTTACATAGCTTTAGCTGGGATAACTTGGATTCATGTGCAATTAGTTTAAATGATTGTTAATATCAATGAAAACAAGTAATTGCATGTGTATTTCACTTAAATTCAACTATAATAACATGGATTCAAGTGTAAATTGTCTGCATTAATGTTAATATCACTCAAAACAAGTAAATGCATGTGTCTTTTACTTAGTTTTAGCTTTAATAACGTGGATTCGTGTGAAATTAGTGTGAATGAATGTTAATATCACTGAAAACAAGCAAATGCATGTATCTTTTATTTAGTTTCAACTATAATAACGTGGTTTCATGTGCAATTACTGTGAATGAATGTTAATATCACTGAAAACAAGTAAATGCATGTGTTTTTTACTTAGTTTCAACTATAATAAGGTGGATTCATGCGCAATTGGCGTGAATGAATGTTAATATCACTGAAATGAAGCAAATGAATGTGTCTTTTACTTAGCTTCGGGTATAATAACATGGATTCATGTGCAATTAGTGTGAATGAATGTTAATATCACTGAAAACAAGGAAATGCATGTGTCTTTTACTTAGTTTCAGCTGTAATACGTGGATTCATGTGCAATTAGTGTACATTATTGTTAATATCACTGAAAACAAGCAAATGCACGTGTCTTTTAGTTAGTTTCAGCTGTAATAACGTGGATTCATGTGTAATTGGTGTGCATTAAAGTTAATATCACGAAAACAAGCAAATGCATCTGTCTTTTACTTTTTTTCAGCTGTAATAACGTGGTTTATGTGCAATTACTGTGAATGAATGTTAATATCACTGAAAACAAGTAAATGCATGTGTCTTTTACTTAGTTTCAGCTGTAATAACGTGGATTCGTGTGAAATTAGTGTGAATGAATGTTAATATCACTGAAAACAAGCAAATGCATGTATCTTTTATTTAGTTTCAGCTGTAATACCGTGGATTCATGTCCAATTAGTTTACATTATTGTTAATGTCACTGAAAACAAGCAAATGCACGTCTCGTTTACTTAGTTTTAGCTGGGATATCGTGGATTCATGTGCAATTAGTTTAAATGATTGTTAATATCACTGAAAACATTAAATGCATGGGTATTTCACTTAGTTTCAGCTGTAATAACGTGGATTCATGTGCAATTGGTGTGAATGAATGTTAATATCACTGAAATCAAGCAAATGAATGTGTCTTTTACTTAGTTTCAGCTGTAATACCGTGGATTCATGTGCAATTAGTGTACATTATTGTTAATATCACTGAAAACAAGCAAATGCAAGTGTCTTTTACATAGCTTTAGCTGGGATAACTTGGATTCTTGTGCAATTAGTTTAAATGATTGTTAATATCAATGAAAACAAGTAATTGCATGTGTATTTCACTTAATTTCAACTATTATAACATGGATTCATGTGTAAATTGTCTACATTAATGTTAATATCACTCAAAACAAGTAAATGCATGTGTCTTTTACTTAGTTTTAGCATAAATAACGTGGATTCATGTGAAATTAGTGTGAATGAATGTTAATATCACTGAAAACAAGCAAATGCATGTATCTTTTATTTAGTTTCAACTATAATAACGTGGATTGATGCGCAATTGGTGTGAATGAATGTTAATATCACTGAAATCAAGCAAATGCATGTGTCTTTTACTTAGTTTTAGCTGTAATAACGTGGATTCATGTGAAATTAGTGTGAATGAATGTTAATATCACTGAAAACAAGCAAATGCATGTATCTTTTATTTAGTCTCAACTATAATAACGTGAATTCATGTGCAACTAGTGTGAATGAATGTTAATATCACTGAAACAAGCAAATGCATTTATCTTTTATTTAGTTTCAGCTATAATAAAGTGAATTCATCTACAATTACTTAGAATGAATGTCAATATCACTGAAAACAAGCAAATTCATGTATCTTTTATTTAGTTTCAACTATAATAACGTGGATTGATGCGCAATTGGTGTGAATGAATGTTAATATCACTGAAATCAAGCAAATGCATGTGTCTTTTACTTAGTTTCAGCTGTAATAACGTGGATTCAAGTGAAATTAGTGTGAATGAATGTTAATATCACTGAAAACAAGCAAATGCATGTATCTTTTATTTAGTTTCAACTATAATTACGTGGATTCATGTGCAATTGGTGTGATTGAATGTTAATATCACTGCAAACAAGTAATTACATGTGTCTTTTATTTAGTTTCAGCTGTAATAACTCGGATTCATGTGCAATTGGTGTGAATGAATGTTGATATCACTGAAATCAAGCAAATGAATGTGTCTTTTACTTAGTTTCAGCTGTAATAACGTGGATTCATGTGCAATTACTGTGAATGAATGTTAATATCACTGAAATCAAGCAAATGAATGTGTCTTTTACTTAGTTTCAGCTGTAATACCGTGGATTCATGTGCAATTAGTGTACATTATTGTTAATATCACTGAAAACAAGCAAATGCATGTGTCTTTTACATAGTTTTAGCTGGGATAACGTGGATTCATGTGCAATTGGTTTAAATGATTGTTAATATCACTGAAAACAAGCAAATGCATGTGTCTTTTACTTAGTTTCAGCTGTAATAACGTGGATTCATGTGTAATTACTGTGAATGATTGTTAATATCAATGAAAACAAGTAAATGCATGTGTCTTTTACTTAGTTTTAGCTGTAATAACGTGGATTCATGTGCAACTAGTGTGAATGAATGTTAATATCACTGAAACAACCAAATGCATTTATCTTTTATTTAGTTTCAGCTATAACAAAGTGAATTCATCTGCAATTACTTAGAATGAATGTTAATATCTATGAAAGCAAGCAAATGCATGTATCTTTTATTTAGTTTCAACTATAATAACGTGGATTCATGCGCAATTGGTGTGAATCAATGTTAATATCACTGAAATCAAGTAAATGAATGTGTCTTTTACTTAGTTTCAGCTGTAATAACGTGGATTCATTTGCAATTACTGTGAATGAATGTTAATATCACTCAAACCAAGGAAATGCATGTGTCTTTTACTTAGTTTCAGCTGTAATATCGTGGATTCATGTGCAATTAGTGTACATTATTGTTAATATCACTGAAAACAAGCAAATGCATGTGTCTTTAATTTAGTTTCAGCTATAATGACGTGGATTCATGTGCAATTTGTTTAAATTATTGTTAATATCACTGAAAACAAGTTAATGCATGGGTATTTCACTTAGTTTCAGCTGTAATAACGTGCATTCATGTGCAATTAGTGTACATTATTGTTAATATCACTGAAAACAAGCAAATGCATGTGTCTTTTACATAGCTTTAGCTGGGATAACTTGGATTCATGCGCAATTAGTTTAAATGATTGTTAATATCAATGAAAACAAGTAATTGCATGTGTATTTCACTTAATTTCAACTATAATAACATGGATTCATGTGCAATTAGTGTGAATGAATGTTAGTATCACTGAAAACAAGTAAATGCATGTGTCTTTTTACTTAGTTTAGCTGTAATAACGTGGATTCATGCGCAATTACTGTTGAATGAATGTTAATATCACTCAAACCAAGGAAATGCATGTGTCTTTTACTTAGTTTCAGCAGTAATACCGTGGATTCATGTGTACTTTGTGTGCATTAAAGTTGATATCACTGAAAACAATCAAATGCATGTGTCTTTTACTTTGTTTCAGATGTAATAACGTGGTTTCATGTGCAATTACTTAGAGTGAATGTTAATATCACTGAAAACATGTAAATGCATGGGTATTTCACTTAGTTTCAGCTGTAATAACGTGGATTCATGTGCAATTACTGTGAATTAATGTTAATATCACTCAATCCAAAATGCATGTGTCTTTTACTTAGTTTCAGCTGTAATACCGTGGATTCATGTGCAATTAGTGTACATTATTGTTAATATCACTGAAAACAAGCAAATGCATGTGTCTTTAATTTAGTTTCAGCTATAATGACGTGGATTCATGTGCAATTTGTTTAAATTATTGTTAATATCACTGAAAACAAGTTAATGCATGGTATTTTACTTAGTTTCAGCTGTAATACGTGCATTCATGTGCAATTAGTGTACATTATTGTTAATATCACTGAAAACAAGCAAATGCATGTGTTTTACATAGTTTAGCTGGGATAACGTGGATTCATGTGCAATTAGTTTAAATGATGTTAATCTCACTGGAAAACAAGTATAACATGAATGTGTCTTTTACTTAGTTTCAGCTGTAATAACGTGGATTCATGTGCAATTAGTGTGAATGAATGTTAATATCACTGAAACAAGCAAATGCATGTATCTTTTCTTTAGTTTCCACTATAAAAACGTGGACTCATGTGTAATTTGTGTGTATTAATGATAATATCACTGAAAACAAGGAAATGCATGTGTCCTTACATATTTTCAGCTGTAGTAACGTGGATTCATGTGTACTTTGTGTGCATTAAGTTGATATCACTGAAAACAATCAAATGCATGTGTCTTTTACTTTGTTTCAGATGTAATAACGTGGTTTCATGTGCAATTACTTAGAGTGAATGTTAATATCACTGAAAACATGTAAATGCATGGGTATTTCACTTAGTTTCAGCTGTAATAACGTGGATTCATGTTCAATTACTGTGAATTAATGTTAATATCACTCAATCCAAGGAAATGCATGTGTCTTTTACTTAGTTTCAGCTGTAATACCGTGGATTCATGTGCAATTAGTTTACATTAGTGTTAATATCACTGAAAACAAGCAAATGCACGTGTCTTTTACATAGTTTTAGCCGGGATAACGTGGATTCATGTGCAATTAGTTTAAATGATGTTAATATCACTGAAACAAGTAAATGCATGGGTATTTCACTTAGTTTTCAGCTGTAATAACGTGGATTCATGTGTAATTTGTGTGCATTAAGTTTAATATCACTGAAAACAAGTAAATGCATGTGTCTTTTACTTAGTTTCAGCTGTGATAACGTGGATTCGTGTGAAATTAGTGTGAATGAATGTTAATATCACTGAAAACAAGCCAAATGCATGTATCTTTTATTTAGTTTCAACTATAATAACGTGGATTCATCTGCAATTTGTTTAAATTATTGTTAATATCACTGAAAACAAGTTAATGCATGGGTATTTCACTTAGTTTCAGCTGTAATAACGTGCATTCATGTGCAATTAGTGTACATATTGTTAATATCACTGAAAACAAGCAAATGCATGTGTCTTTACATAGTTTTAGCTGGGATAACGTGGATTCATGTGCAATTGGTTTAAATGATTGTTAATATCACTGAAAACAAGCAAATGCATGTGTCTTTTACTTAGTTTCAGCTGTAATAACGTGGATTCATGTGTAATTACTGTGAATGATTGTTAATATCAATGAAAACAAGTAAATGCATGTGTCTTTTACTTAGTTTTAGCTGTAATAACGTGGATTCATGTGCAACTAGTGTGAATGAATGTTAATATCACTGAAACAACCAAATGCATTTATCTTTTATTTAGTTTCAGCTGTAATACGTGGATTCATGTGCAATTACTGTGAATGAATGTTAATATCACTCAAACCAGGAAATGCATGTGTCTTTTACTTAGTTTCAGCTGTAATAACGTGGATTCATGCGTAATTTGTGTGCATTAAGTTAATATCACTGAAAACAAGCAAATGCATGTGTCTTTTACATAGTTTTAGCTGGGATAACGTGGATTCATGTGCAATTAGTTTAAATGATTGTTAATATCACTGAAAACAAGTAAATAAATGTGTCTTTTACTTAGTTTCAGCTGTAATAACGTGGATTCATGTGCAATTAGTGTGAATGAATGTTAATATCACTGAAAACAAGCAAATGCATGTATCTTTTCTTTAGTTTCCACTATAAAAAACGTGGACTCATGTGTATTTGTGTGTATTAATGATAATATCACTGAAAACAAGGAAATGCATGTGTCCTTTACATATTTTCAGCTGTAGTAACGTGGATTCATGTGTACGTTGTGTGCATTAAAGTTGATATCACTGAAAACAATCAAATGCATGTGTCTTTTACTTTGTTTCAGATGTAATAACGTGGTTTCATGTGCAATTACTTAGAGTGAATGTTAATATCACTGAAAACATGTAAATGCATGGGTATTTCACTTAGTTTCAGCTGTAATAACGTGGATTCATGTGCAATTACTGTGAATTAATGTTAATATCACTCAATCCAAGGAAATGCATGTGTCTTTTACTTAGTTTCAGCTGTAATACCGTGGATTCATGTGCAATTAGTTTACATTAGTGTTAATATCACTGAAAACAAGCAAATGCACGTGTCTTTTACATAGTTTTAGCCGGGATAACGTGGATTCATGTGCAATTAGTTTAAATGATTGTTAATATCACTGAAAACAAGTAAATGCATGGGTATTTCACTTAGTTTCATCTGTAATAACGTGGATTCATGTGTAATTTGTGTGCATTAAGTTTAATATCACTGAAAACAAGTAAATGCATGTGTCTTTTACTTAGTTTCAGCTGTGATAACGTGGATTCGTGTGAAATTAGTGTGAATGAATGTTAATATCACTGAAAACAAGCAAATGCATGTATCTTTTATTTAGTTTCAACTATAATAACGTGGATTCATGTGCAATTTGTTTAAATTATTGTTAATATCACTGAAAACAAGTTAATGCATGGGTATTTCACTTAGTTTCAGCTGTAATAACGTGCATTCATGTGCAATTAGTGTACATTATTGTTAATATCACTGAAAACAAGCAAATGCATGTGTCTTTTACATAGCTTTAGCTGGGATAACTTGGATTCATGCGCAATTAGTTTAAATGATTGTTAATATCAATGAAAACAAGTAATTGCATGTGTATTTCACTTAATTTCAACTATAATAACATGGATTCATGTGCAATTAGTGTGAATGAATGTTAGTATCACTGAAAACAAGTAAATGCATGTGTCTTTTACTTGGTTTTAGCTGTAATAACGTGGATTCATGCGCAATTACTGTGAATGAATGTTAATATCACTCAAACCAAGGAAATGCATGTGTCTTTTACTTAGTTTCAGCAGTAATACCGTGGATTCATGTGCAATTAGTGTACATTATTGTTAATATCACTGAAAACAAGCAAATGCATGTGTCTTTTACATAGCTTTAGCTGGGATAACTTGAATTCATGCGCAATTAGTTTAAATGATTGTTAATATCAATGAAAACAAGTAATTGCATATGTATTTCACTTAATTTCAACTATAATAACATGGATTCATGTGCAATTAGTGTGAATGAATGTTAGTATCACTGAAAACAAGTAAATGCATGTGTCTTTTACTTAGTTTTAGCTGTAATAACGTGGATTCATGTGCAACTAGTGTGAATGAATGTTAATATCACTGAAACAACCAAATGCATTTATCTTTTATTTAGTTTCAACTATAATAACGTGGATTCATGCGCAATTGGTGTGAATCAATGTTAATATCACTGAAATCAAGCAAATGAATTTGTCTTTTACTTAGCTTCAGCTGTAATAACATGGATTCGTGTGAAATTAGTGTGAATGAATTTTAATATCACTGAAAACAAGCAAATGAATGTGTCTTTTACTTAGTTTCAGCTGTAATAACGTGGATTCATGTGCAATTACTGTGAATGAATGTTAATATCACTGAAATCAAGCAAATGAATGTGTCTTTTACTTAGTTTCAGCTGTAATAACGTGGATTCATGTGCAATTACTGTGAATGAATGTTAATATCACTCAAACCAAGGAAATGCATGTGTCTTTTACTTAGTTTCAGCTGTAATAACGTGGATTCATGTGTAATTTGTGTGCATTAAAGTTAATATCACTGAAACAAGCAAATGCATGTGTCTTTTACATAGTTTTTAGCTGGGATAACGTGGATTCATGTGCAATTAGTTTAAATGATTGTTAATATCACTGAAAACAAGTAAATGAATGTGTCTTTTACTTAGTTTCAGCGGTAATAACGTGGATTCATGTGCAATTAGTGTGAATGAATGTTAATATCACTGAAAACAAGCAAATGCATGTATCTTTTCTTTAGTTTCCACTATAAAAACGTGGACTCATGTGTAATTTGTGTGTATTAATGATAATATCACTGAAAACAAGGAAATGCATGTGTCCTTTACATATTTTCAGCTGTAGTAACGTGGATTCATGTGTACTTTGTGTGCATTAAAGTTGATATCACTGAAAACAATCAAATGCATGTGTCTTTTACTTTGTTTCAGATGTAATAACGTGGTTTCATGTGCAATTACTTAGAGTGAATGTTAATATCACTGAAAACATGTAACTGCATGGGTATTTCACTTAGTTTCAGCTGTAATAACGTGGATTCATGTGCAATTACTGTGAATTAATGTTAATATCACTCAATCCAAGGAAATGCATGTGTCTTTTACTTAGTTTCAGCTGTAATACCGTGGATTCATGTGCAAATAGTTTACATTATTGTTAATATCACTGAAAACAAGCAAATGCACGTGTCTTTTACATAGTTTTAGCGGGATAACGTGGATTCATGTGCAATTAGTTTAAATGATTGTTAATATCACTGAAAACAAGTAAATGCATGGGTATTTCACTTAGTTTCAGCTGTAATAACGTGGATTCATGTGTAATTTGTGTGCATTAAGTTTAATATCACTGAAAACAAGTAAATGCATGTGTCTTTTACTTAGTTTCAGCTGTGATAACGTGGATTCGTGTGAAATTAGTGTGAATGAATGTTAATATCACTGAAAACAAGCAAATGCATGTATCTTTTATTTAGTTTCAACTATAATAACGTAGAATCATCTGCAATTGGTGTGAATGAATGTTAATATCACTGCAAACAAGTAATTACATGTGTCTTTTACTTAGTTTCAGCTGTAATAAGTCGGATTCATGTGCAATTGGTGTGAATGAATGTGAATATCACTAAAATCAAGCAAATGAATGTGTCTTTTACTTAGTTTCAGCTGTAATAACGTGGATTCATGTGCAATTAGTGTGAATGAATGTTAATATCACTGAAATCAAGCAAATGAATGTGTCTTTTACTTAGTTTCAGCTGTAATAACGTGGATTCATGTGCAATTACTGTGAATGAATGTTAATATCACTGAAAACAAGCAAATGCATGTGTCTTTTACTTAGTTTCAGCTGTAATAACGTGGATTCATGTGTAATTACTGTGAATGATTGTTAATATCACTGAAAACATGTAAATGCATAGGTGTTTCACTTAGTTTCAGCTGTAATAACGTGGATTCATGTGTAATTTATGTGCATTAAGTTTAATATCACTGAAAACAAGTAAATGCATGTGTCCTTTACATATTTTCAGCTGTAGTAACGTGGATTCATGTGTACTTTGTGTGCATTAAAGTTGATATCACTGAAAACAATCAAATGCATGTGTCTTTTACTTTGTTTCAGATGTAATAACGTGGTTTCATGTGCAATTACTTAGAGTGAATGTTAATATCACTGAAAACATGTAAATGCATGGGTATTTCACTTAGTTTCAGCTGTAATAACGTGGATTCATGTGCAATTACTGTGAATTAATGTTAATATCACTCAATCCAAGGAAATGCATGTGTCTTTTTCTTAGTTTCAGCTGTAATACCGTGGATTCATGTGCAATTAGTTTACATTAGTGTTAATATCACTGAAAACAAGCAAATGCACGTGTCTTTTACATAGTTTTAGCCGGGATAACGTGGATTCATGTGCAATTAGTTTAAATGATTGTTAATATCACTGAAAACAAGTAAATGCATGGGTATTTCACTTAGTTTCAGCTGTAATAACGTGGATTCATGTGTAATTTGTGTGCATTAAGTTTAATATCACTGAAAACAAGTAAATGCATGTGTCTTTTACTTAGTTTCAGCTGTGATAACGTGGATTCGTGTGAAATTAGTGTGAATGAATGTTAATATCACTGAAAACAAGCAAATGCATGTATCTTTTATTTAGTTTCAACTATAATAACGTGGATTCATGTGCAATTTGTTTAAATTATTGTTAATATCACTGAAAACAAGTTAATGCATGGGTATTTCACTTAGTTTCAGCTGTAATAACGTGCATTCATGTGCAATTAGTGTACATTATTGTTAATATCACTGAAAACAAGCAAATGCATGTGTCTTTTACATAGCTTTAGCTGGGATAACTTGGATTCATGCGCAATTAGTTTAAATGATTGTTAATATCAATGAAAACAAGTAATTGCATGTGTATTTCACTTAATTTCAACTATAATAACATGGATTCATGTGCAATTAGTGTGAATGAATGTTAGTATCACTGAAAACAAGTAAATGCATGTGTCTTTTACATAGTTTTAGCTGTAATAACGTGGATTCATGCGCAATTACTGTGAATGAATGTTAATATCACTCAAACCAAGGAAATGCATGTGTCTTTTACTTAGTTTCAGCAGTAATACCGTGGATTCATGTGCAATTAGTGTACATTATTGTTAATATCACTGAAAACAAGCAAATGCATGTGTCTTTTACATAGCTTTAGCTGGGATAACTTGGATTCATGCGCAATTAGTTTAAATGATTGTTAATATCAATGAAAACAAGTAATTGCATATGTATTTCACTTAATTTCAACTATAATAACATGGATTCATGTGCAATTAGTGTGAATGAATGTTAGTATCACTGAAAACAAGTAAATGCATGTGTCTTTTACTTAGTTTTAGCTGTAATAACGTGGATTCATGTGCAACTAGTGTGAATGGATGTTAATATCACTGAAACAACCAAATGCATTTATCTTTTATTTAGTTTCAACTATAATAACGTGGATTCATGCGCAATTGGTGTGAATCAATGTTAATATCACTGAAATCAAGCAAATGAATTTGTCTTTTACTTAGCTTCAGCTGTAATAACATGGATTCGTGTGAAATTAGTGTGAATGAATTTTAATATCACTGAAAACAAGCAAATGAATGTGTCTTTTACTTAGTTTCAGCTGTAATAACGTGGATTCATGTGCAATTACTGTGAATGAATGTTAATATCACTGAAATCAAGCAAATGAATGTGTCTTTTACTTAGTTTCAGCTGTAATAACGTAGATTCATGTGCAATTACTGTGAATTAATGTTAATATCACTCAATCCAAGGAAATGCATGTGTCTTTTACTTAGTTTCAGCTGTAATACCGTGGATTCATGTGCAATTAGTTTACATTAGTGTTAATATCACTGAAAACAAGCAAATGCACGTGTCTTTTACATAGTTTTAGCCGGGATAACGTGGATTCATGTGCAATTAGTTTAAATGATTGTTAATATCACTGAAAACAAGTAAATGCATGGGTATTTCACTTAGTTTCAGCTGTAATAACGTTGATTCATGTGTAATTTGTGTGCATTAAGTTTAATATCACTGAAAACAAGTAAATGCATGTGTCTTTACTTAGTTTCAGCTGTGATAACGTGGATTCGTGTGAAATTAGTGTGAATGAATGTTAATATCACTGAAAACAAGCAAATGCATGTATCTTTTATTTAGTTTCAACTATAATAACGTGGATTCATGTGCAATTTGTTTAAATTATTGTTAATATCACTGAAAACAAGTTAATGCATGGGTATTTCACTTAGTTTCAGCTGTAATAACGTGCATTCATGTGCAATTAGTGTACATTATTGTTAATATCACTGAAAACAAGCAAATGCATGTGTCTTTTACATAGCTTTAGCTGGGATAACTTGGATTCATGCGCAATTAGTTTAAATGATTGTTAATATCAATGAAAACAAGTAATTGCATGTGTATTTCACTTAATTTCAACTATAATAACATGGATTCATGTGCAATTAGTGTGAATGAATGTTAGTATCACTGAAAACAAGTAAATGCATGTGTCTTTTACTTAGTTTTAGCTGTAATAACGTGGATTCATGCGCAATTACTGTGAATGAATGTTAATATCACTCAAACCAAGGAAATGCATGTGTCTTTTACTTAGTTTCAGCAGTAATACCGTGGATTCATGTGCAATTAGTGTACATTATTGTTAATATCACTGAAAACAAGCAAATGCATGTGTCTTTTACATAGCTTTAGCTGGGATAACTGGGATTCATGCGCAATTAGTTTAAATGATTGTTAATATCAATGAAAACAAGTAATTGCATATGTATTTCACTTAATTTCAACTATAATAACATGGATTCATGTGCAATTAGTGTGAATGAATGTTAGTATCACTGAAAACAAGTAAATGCATGTGTCTTTTACTTAGTTTTAGCTGTAATAACGTGGATTCATGTGCAACTAGTGTGAATGAATGTTAATATCACTGAAACAACCAAATGCATTTATCTTTTATTTAGTTTCAACTATAATGACGTGGATTCATGCGCAATTGGTGTGAATCAATGTTAATATCACTGAAATCAAGCAAATGAATTTGTCTTTTACTTAGCTTCAGCTGTAATAACATGGATTCGTGTGAAATTAGTGTGAATGAATTTTAATATCACTGAAAACAAGCAAATGAATGTGTCTTTTACTTAGTTTCAGCTGTAATAACGTGGATTCATGTGCAATTACTGTGAATGAATGTTAATATCACTGAAATCGAGCAAATGAATGTGTCTTTTACTTAGTTTCAGCTGTAATAACGTGGATTCATGTGCAATTACTGTGAATGAATGTTAATATCACTCAAACCAAGGAAATGCATGTGTCTTTTACTTAGTTTCAGCTGTAATAACGTGGATTCATGTGTAATTTGTGTGCATTAAAGTTAATATCACTGAAAACAAGCAAATGCATGTGTCTTTTACATAGTTTTAGCTGGGATAACGTGGATTCATGTGCAATTAGTTTAAATGATTGTTAATATCACTGAAAACAAGTAAATGAATGTGTCTTTTACTTAGTTTCAGCTGTAATAACGTGGATTCATGTGCAATTAGTGTGAATGAATGTTAATATCACTGAAAACAAGCAAATGCATGTATCTTTTCTTTAGTTTCCACTATAAAAACGTGGACTCATGTGTAATTTGTGTGTATTAATGATAATATCACTGAAAACAAGGAAATGCATGTGTCCTTTACATATTTTCAGCTGTAGTAACGTGGATTCATGTGTACTTTGTGTGCATTAAAGTTGATATCACTGAAAACAATCAAATGCATGTGTCTTTTACTTTGTTTCAGATGTAATAACGTGGTTTCATGTGCAATTACTTAGAGTGAATGTTAATATCACTGAAAACATGTAAATGCATGGGTATTTCACTTAGTTTCAGCTGTAATAACGTGGATTCATGTGCAATTACTGTGAATTAATGTTAATATCACTCAATCCAAGGAAATGCATGTGTCTTTTACTTAGTTTCAGCTGTAATACCGTGGATTCATGTGCAATTAGTTTACATTATTGTTAATATCACTGAAAACAAGCAAATGCACGTGTCTTTTACATAGTTTTAGCCGGGATAACGTGGATTCATGTGCAATTAGTTTAAATGATTGTTAATATCACTGAAAACAAGTAAATGCATGGGTATTTCACTTAGTTTCAGCTGTAATAACGTGGATTCATGTGTAATTTGTGTACATTAAGTTTAATATCACTGAAAACAAGTAAATGCATGTGTCTTTTACTTAGTTTCAGCTGTGATAACGTGGATTCGTGTGAAATTAGTGTGAATGAATGTTAATATCACTGAAAACAAGCAAATGCATGTATCTTTTATTTGGTTTCAACTATAATAACGTAGAATCATCTGCAATTGGTGTGAATGAATGTTAATATCACTGCAAACAAGTAATTACATGTGTCTTTTACTTAGTTTCAGCTGTAATAAGTCGGATTCATGTGCAATTGGTGTGAATGAATGTGAATATCACTAAAATCAAGCAAATGAATGTGTCTTTTACTTAGTTTCAGCTGTAATAACGTGGATTCATGTGCAATTAGTGTGAATGAATGTTAATATCACTGAAATCAAGCAAATGAATGTGTCTTTTACTTAGTTTCAGCTGTAATAACGTGGATTCATGTGCAATTACTGTGAATGAATGTTAATATCACTGAAAACAAGCAAATGCATGTGTCTTTTACTTAGTTTCAGCTGTAATAACGTGGATTCATGTGTAATTACTGTGAATGATTGTTAATATCACTGAAAACATGTAAATGCATAGGTGTTTCACTTAGTTTCAGCTGTAATAACGTGGATTCATGTGTAATTTGTGTGCATTAAGTTTAATATCACTGAAAACAAGTAAATGCATGTGTCTTTTACTTAGTTTCAGCTGTAATAACGTGGATTCATGTGCAATTAGTGTGAATGAATGTTAATATCACTGAAAACAAGGAAATGAATGTGTCTTTTACTTAGTTTTAGCTGTAATACCGTGGGTTCATGTGCCATTAGTGTACATTATTGTTAATATCACTGAAAACAAGCAAATGCATGTGTCTTTTACTTAGTTTTAACTGGGATAACGTGGATTCATGTGAAATTAGTGTGAATGAATGTTAATATCACTGAAAACAAGCAAATGCATGTATCTTTTATTTAGTTTCAACTATAATAACGTGGATTAATGTGCAATTGGTGTGAATGAATGTTAATATCAGTGCAAACAAGTAATTATATGTGTCTTTTACTTAGTTTCAGCTGTAATAACTCGGATTCGTGTGCAATTGGTGTGAATGAATGTTAATATCTCTGAAATCAAGCAAATGAATGTGTCTTTTACTTAGCTTCAGCTGTAATAACATGGATTTATGTGCAATTAGTGTGAATGAATGTTAATATCATTGAAAACAAGGAAATGCATGTGTCTTTTACTTAGTTTCAGCTGTAATACCGTGGATTCATGTGCAATTAGTGTACATTATTGTTAATATCACTGAAAACAAGCAAATGCATGTGTCTTTTACATAGTTTTAGCTGGGATAACTTGGATTCATGCGCAATTAGTTTGAATGAATGTTAATATCATTGAAAACAAGGAAATGCATGTGTCTTTTACTTAGTTTTAGCTGTAATACCGTGGGTTCATGTGCCATTAGTGTACATTATTGTTAATATCACTGAAAACAAGCAAATGCATCTGTCTTTTACTTAGTTTTAGCTGTAATAACGTGGATTCATGTGCAACTAGTGTGAATGAATGTTAATATCACTGAAACAAGCAAATGCATTTATCTTTTATTTAGTTTCAGCTATAACAAAGTGAATTCATCTGCAATTACTTAGAATGAATGTTAATATCACTGAAAACAAGCAAATGCATGTATCTTTTATTTAGTTTCAACTTTAATAACGTGGATTCATGCGCAATTGGTGTGAATGAATGTTAATATCACTGAAATCAGGCAAATGAATGTGTCTTTTTCTTAGCTTCAGCTGTAATAACATGGATTCCTGTGCAATTAGTGTGAATGAATGTTAATATAACTGAAAACAAGGAAATGCATGTGTCTTTTACTTAGTTTCAGCTGTAATACCGTGGATTCATGTGCCATTAGTGTACATTATTGTTAATATCACTGAAAACAAGCAAATGCATGTGTCTTTTACATAGTTTTAACTGGGATAATGTGGATTCATGTGAAATTAGTGTGAATGAATGTTAATATCACTGAAAACAAGCAAATGCATGTATCTTTTATTTAGTTTCAACTATAATAACGTGGATTAATGTGCAATTGGTGTGAATGAATGTTAATATCAGTGCAAACAAGTAATTATATGTGTCTTTTACTTAGTTTCAGCTGTAATAACTCGGATTCGTGTGCAATTGGTGTGAATGAATGTTAATATCTCTGAAATCAAGCAAATGAATGTGTCTTTTACTTAGCTTCAGCTGTAATAACATGGATTTATGTGCAACTAGTGTGAATGAATGCTAATATCACTGAAAACAAGGAAATGCATGTGGCTTTTACTTAGTTTCAGCTGTAATACAATGGATTCATGTGCAATTAGTGTACATTATTGTTAATATCACTGAAAACAAGCAAATGCATGTGTCTTTTACATAGTTTTAGCTGGGATAACTTGGATTCATGCGCAATTAGTTTAAATGATTGTTAATATTAATGAAACAAGTAAATGCATGTGTATTTCACTTAATTTCAACTATAATAACATGGATTCATGTGTAAATTGTCTGCATTAATGTTAATATCACTGAAAACAAGTAAATGCATCTGTCTTTTACTTAGTTTTAGCTGTAATAACTTGGATTCATGTGCAACTAGTGTGAATGAATGTTAATATCACTGAAACAAGCAAATGCATTTATCTTTTATTTAGTTTCAGCTATAACAAAGTGAATTCATCTGCAATTACTTAGAATGAATGTTAACATCACTGAAAACAAGCAAATGCATGTATCTTTTATTTAGTTTCAACTATAATAACGTGGATTCATGCGCAATTGGTGTGAATGAATGTTAATATCACTGAAATCAGGCAAATGAATGTGTCTTTTTCTTAGCTTCAGCTGTAATAACATGGATTCCTGTGCAATTAGTGTGAATGAATGTTAATATAACTGAAAACAAGGAAATGCATGTGTCTTTTACTTAGTTTCAGCTGTAATACCCTGGATTCATGTGCAATTAGTGTACATTATTGTTAATATCACTGAAAACAAGCAAATGCATGTGTCTTTTACATAGTTTTAGCTGGGATAACTTGGATTCATGTGCAATTAGTGTGAATGAATGTTAATATAACTGAAAACAAGGAAATGCATGTGTCTTTTACTTAGTTTCAGCTGTAATACCCTGGATTCATGTGCAATTAGTGTACATTATTGTTAATATCACTGAAAACAAGCAAATGCATGTGTCTTTTACATAGTTTTAACTGGGATAATGTGGATTCATGTGAAATTAGTGTGAATGAATGTTAATATCACTGAAAACAAGCAAATGCATGTATCTTTTATTTAGTTTCAACTATAATAACGTGGATTAATGTGCAATTGGTGTGAATGAATGTTAATATCAGTGCAAACAAGTAATTATATGTGTCTTTTACTTAGTTTCAGCTGTAATAACTCGGATTCGTGTGCAATTGGTGTGAATGAATGTTAATATCTCTGAAATCAAGCAAATGAATGTGTCTTTTACTTAGCTTCAGCTGTAATAACATGGATTTATGTGCAACTAGTGTGAATGAATGCTAATATCACTGAAAACAAGGAAATGCATGTGGCTTTTACTTAGTTTCAGCTGTAATACCATGGATTCATGTGCAATTAGTGTACATTATTGTTAATATCACTGAAAACAAGCAAATGCATGTGTCTTTTACATAGTTTTAGCTGGGATAACTTGGATTCATGCGCAATTAGTTTAAATGATTGTTAATATTAATGAAAACAAGTAAATGCATGTGTATTTCACTTAATTTCAACTATAATAACATGGATTCATGTGTAAATTGTCTGCATTAATGTTAATATCACTGAAAACAAGTAAATGCATCTGTCTTTTACTTAGTTTTAGCTGTAATAACTTGGATTCATGTGCAACTAGTGTGAATGAATGTTAATATCACTGAAACAAGCAAATGCATTTATCTTTTATTTAGTTTCAGCTATAACAAAGTGAATTCATCTGCAATTACTTAGAATGAATGTTAACATCACTGAAAACAAGCAAATGCATGTATCTTTTATTTAGTTTCAACTATAATAACGTGGATTCATGCGCAATTGGTGTGAATGAATGTTAATATCACTGAAATCAGGCAAATGAATGTGTCTTTTCTTAGCTTCAGCTGTAATAACATGGATTCCTGTGCAATTAGTGTGAATGAATGTTAATATAACTGAAAACAAGGAAATGCATGTGTCTTTTACTTAGTTTCAGCTGTAATACCCTGGATTCATGTGCAATTAGTGTACATTATTGTTAATATCACTGAAAACAAGCAAATGCATGTGTCTTTTACATAGTTTTAGCTGGGATAACTTGGATTCATGTGCAATTAGTTTAAATGATTGTTATTATCAATGAAAACAAGTAATTGCATGTGTATTTCACTTAATTGCAACTATAATAACATGGATTCATGTGTAAATTGTCTGCATTAATGTTAATTTCACTGAAAACAAGTAAATGCATGTGTCTTTTACTTAGCTTCAGCAGTAATACAGTGGATTCATGTGCAATTAGTGTACATTATTGTTAATATTACAGAAAACAAGCAAATGCATCTGTCTTTTACATAGTTTCAGCTGTAATAACGTGGGTTCATGTGAAATTAGTGTGAATGAATGTTAATATCACTGAAAACAAGCAAATGCATGTATCTTTTATTTAGTTTCAACTATAATAACGTGGATTAATGTGCAATTGGTGTGAATTAATGTTAATATCACTGCAAACAAGTAATTACATGTGTCTTTTACTTAGTTTCAGCTGTAATAAGTCGGATTCATGTGCAATTGGTGTGAATGAATGTGAATATCACTAAAATCAAGCAAATGAATGTGTCTTTTACTTAGTTTCAGCTGTAATAACGTGGATTCATGTGCAATTAGTGTGAATGAATGTTAATATCACTGAAATCAAGCAAATGAATGTGTCTTTTACTTAGTTTCAGCTGTAATAACGTGGATTCATGTGCAATTACTGTGAATGAATGTTAATATCACTGAAAACAAGCGAATGCATGTGTCTTTTACTTAGTTTCAGCTGTAATAACGTGGATTCATGTGTAATTTGTGTGCATTAAAGTTAATATCACTGAAAACAAGCAAATGCATGTGTCTTTTACATAGTTTTAGCTGGGATAACGTGGATTCATGTGCAATTAGTTTAAATGATTGTTATTATCACTGAAAACAAGTAAATGAATGTGTCTTTTACTTAGTTTCAGCTGTAATAACATGGATTCGTGTGAAATTAGTGTGAATGAATTTTAATATCACTGAAAACAAGCAAATGAATGTGTCTTTTACTTAGTTTCAGCTGTAATAACATGGATTCATGTGCAATTACTGTGAATGAATGTTAATATCACTGAAATCAAGCAAATGAATGTGTCTTTTACTTAGTTTCAGCTGTAATAACGTGGATTCATGTGCAATTACTGTGAATGAATGTTAATATCACTCAAACCAAGGAAATGCATGTGTCTTTTACTTAGTTTCAGCTGTAATAACGTGGATTCATGTGTAATTTGTGTGCATTAAAGTTAATATCACTGAAAACAAGCAAATGCATGTGTCTTTTACATAGTTTTAGCTGGGATAACGTGGATTCATGTGCAATTAGTTTAAATGATTGTTAATATCACTGAAAACAAGTAAATGAATGTGTCTTTTACTTAGTTTCAGCTGTAATAACGTGGATTCATGTGCAATTAGTGTGAATGAATGTTAATATCACTGAAAACAAGCAAATGCATGTATCTTTTTTTAGTTTCCACTATAAAAACGTGGACTCATGTGTAATTTGTGTGTATTAATGATAATATCACTGAAAACAAGGAAATGCATGTGTCCTTTACATATTTTCAGCTGTAGTAACGTGGATTCATGTGTACTTTGTGTGCATTAAAGTTGATATCACTGAAAACAATCAAATGCATGTGTCTTTTACTTTGTTTCAGATGTAATAACGTGGTTTCATGTGCAATTACTTAGAGTGAATGTTAATATCACTGAAAACATGTAAATGCATGGGTATTTCACTTAGTTTCAGCTGTAATAACGTGGATTCATGTGCAATTACTGTGAATTAATGTTAATATCACTCAATCCAAGGAAATGCATGTGTCTTTTACTTAGTTTCAGCTGTAATACCGTGGATTCATGTGCAATTAGTTTACATTATTGTTAATATCACTGAAAACAAGCAAATGCACGTGTCTTTTACATAGTTTTAGCCGGGATAACGTGGATTCATGTGCAATTAGTTTAAATGATTGTTAATATCACTGAAAACAAGTGAATGCATGGATATTTCACTTAGTTTCAGCTGTAATAACGTGGATTCATGTGTAATTTGTGTGCATTAAGTTTAATATCACTGAAAACAAGTAAATGCATGTGTCTTTTACTTAGTTTCAGCTGTGATAACGTGGATTCGTGTGAAATTAGTGTGAATGAATGTTAATATCACTGAAAACAAGCAAATGCATGTATCTTTTATTTAGTTTCAACTATAATAACGTAGAATCATGTGCAATTGGTGTGAATGAATGTTAATATCACTGCAAACAAGTAATTACATGTGTCTTTTACTTAGTTTCAGCTGTAATAAGTCGGATTCATGTGCAATTGGTGTGAATGAATGTGAATATCACTAAAATCAAGCAAATGAATGTGTCTTTTACTTAGTTTCAGCTGTAATAACGTGGATTCATGTGCAATTAGTGTGAATGAATGTTAATATCACTGAAATCAAGCAAATGAATGTGTCTTTTACTTAGTTTCAGCTGTAATAACGTGGATTCATGTGCAATTACTGTGAATGAATGTTAATATCACTGAAAACAAGCAAATGCATGTGTCTTTTACTTAGTTTCAGCTGTAATAACGTGGATTCATGTGTAATTACTGTGAATGATTGTTAATATCACTGAAAACATGTAAATGCATGGGTGTTTCACTTAGTTTCAGCTGTAATAACGTGGATTCATGTGTAATTTGTGTGCATTAAGTTTAATATCACTGAAAACAAGTAAATGCATGTGTCTTTTACTTAGTTTCAGCTGTAATAACGTGGATTCATGTGCAATTAGTGTGAATGAATGTTAATATCACTGAAAACAAGCAAATGCATATATCTTTTCTTTAGTTTCCACTATAATAACGTGGACTCATGTGTAATTTGTGTGTATTAATGATAATATCACTGAAAAAAGGAAATGCATGTGTCCTTTACATATTTTCAGCTGTAGTAACGTGGATTCATGTGTACTTTGTGTGCATTAAAGTTGATATCACTGAAAACAAACAAATGCATGTGTCTTTTACTTTGTTTCAGATGTAATAACGTTGTTTCATGTGCAATTACTTAGAATCAATGTTAATATCACTGAAAACATGTAAATGCATGTCTTTTTTACTTAGTTTCAGCTGTAATAACTTGGATTCATGTGCAATTAGTGTGACTGAATGTTAGTATCACTGAAAACAAGGAAATGAATGTGTCTTTTACTTAGTTTTAGCTGTAATACCGTGGGTTCATGTGCCATTAGTGTACATTATTGTTAATATCACTGAAAACAAGCAAATGCATGTGTCTTTTACTTAGTTTTAACTGGGATAACGTGGATTCATGTCAAATTAGTGTGAATGAATGTTAATATCACTGAAAACAAGGAAATGCATGTGTCTTTTACTTAGTTTCAGCTGTAATACCGTGGATTCATGTGCAATTAGTGTACATTATTGTTAATATCACTGAAAACAAGCAAATGCATGTGTCTTTTACATAGTTTTAGCTGGGATAACTTGGATTCATGCGCAATTAGTTTGAATGAATGTTAATATCATTGAAAACAAGGAAATGCATGTGTCTTTTACTTAGTTTTAGCTGTAATACCGTGGGTTCATGTGCCATTAGTGTACATTATTGTTAATATCACTGAAAACAAGCAAATGCATCTGTCTTTTACTTAGTTTTAGCTGTAATAACGTGGATTCATGTGCAACTAGTGTGAATGAATGTTAATATCACTGAAACAAGCAAATGCATTTATCTTTTATTTAGTTTCAGCTATAACAAAGTGAATTCATCTGCAATTACTTAGAATGAATGTTAATATCACTGAAAACAAGCAAATGCATGTATCTTTTATTTAGTTTCAACTATAATAACGTGGATTCATGCGCAATTGGTGTGAATGAATGTTAATATCACTGAAATCAGGCAAATGAATGTGTCTTTTTCTTAGCTTCAGCTGTAATAACATGGATTCCTGTGCAATTAGTGTGAATGAATGTTAATATAACTGAAAACAAGGAAATGCATGTGTCTTTTACTTAGTTTCAGCTGTAATACCGTGGATTCATGTGCCATTAGTGTACATTATTGTTAATATCACTGAAAACAAGCAAATGCATGTGTCTTTTACATAGTTTTAACTGTAATAAGTCGGATTCATGTGCAATTGGTGTGAATGAATGTGAATATCACTAAAATCAAGCAAATGAATGTGTCTTTTACTTAGTTTCAGCTGTAATAACGTGGATTCATGTGCAATTAGTGTGAATGAATGTTAATATCACTGAAATCAAGCAAATGAATGTGTCTTTTACTTAGTTTCAGCTGTAATAACGTGGATTCATGTGCAATTACTGTGAATGAATGTTAATATCACTGAAAACAAGCAAATGCATGTGTCTTTTACTTAGTTTCAGCTGTAATAACGTGGATTCATGTGTAATTACTGTGAATGATTGTTAATATCACTGAAAACATGTAAATGCATGGGTGTTTCACTTAGTTTCAGCTGTAATAACGTGGATTCATGTGTAATTTGTGTGCATTAAGTTTAATATCACTGAAAACAAGTAAATGCATGTGTCTTTTACTTAGTTTCAGCTGTAATAACGTGGATTCATGTGCAATTAGTGTGAATGAATGTTAATATCACTGAAAACAAGCAAATGCATATATCTTTTCTTTAGTTTCCACTATAATAACGTGGACTCATGTGTAATTTGTGTGTATTAATGATAATATCACTGAAAAAAAGGAAATGCATGTGTCCTTTACATATTTTCAGCTGTAGTAACGTGGATTCATGTGTACTTTGTGTGCATTAAAGTTGATATCACTGAAAACAAACAAATGCATGTGTCTTTTACTTTGTTTCAGATGTAATAACGTTGTTTCATGTGCAATTACTTAGAATCAATGTTAATATCACTGAAAACATGTAAATGCATGTCTTTTTTACTTAGTTTCAGCTGTAATAACTTGGATTCATGTGCAATTAGTGTGACTGAATGTTAGTATCACTGAAAACAAGGAAATGAATGTGTCTTTTACTTAGTTTTAGCTGTAATACCGTGGGTTCATGTGCCATTAGTGTACATTATTGTTAATATCACTGAAAACAAGCAAATGCATGTGTCTTTTACTTAGTTTTAACTGGGATAACGTGGATTCATGTGAAATTAGTGTGAATGAATGTTAATATCACTGAAAACAAGCAAATGCATGTATCTTTTATTTAGTTTCAACTATAATAACGTGGATTAATGTGCAATTGGTGTGAATGAATGTTAATATCAGTGCAAACAAGTAATTATATGTGTCTTTTACTTAGTTTCAGCTGTAATAACTCGGATTCGTGTGCAATTGGTGTGAATGAATGTTAATATCTCTGAAATCAAGCAAATGAATGTGTCTTTTACTTAGCTTCAGCTGTAATAACATGGATTTATGTGCAATTAGTGTGAATGAATGTTAATATCATTGAAAACAAGGAAATGCATGTGTCTTTTACTTAGTTTCAGCTGTAATACCGTGGATTCATGTGCAATTAGTGTACATTATTGTTAATATCACTGAAAACAAGCAAATGCATGTGTCTTTTACATAGTTTTAGCTGGGATAACTTGGATTCATGCGCAATTAGTTTGAATGAATGTTAATATCATTGAAAACAAGGAAATGCATGTGTCTTTTACTTAGTTTTAGCTGTAATACCGTGGGTTCATGTGCCATTAGTGTACATTATTGTTAATATCACTGAAAACAAGCAAATGCATCTGTCTTTTACTTAGTTTTAGCTGTAATAACGTGGATTCATGTGCAACTAGTGTGAATGAATGTTAATATCACTGAAACAAGCAAATGCATTTATCTTTTATTTAGTTTCAGCTATAACAAAGTGAATTCATCTGCAATTACTTAGAATGAATGTTAATATCACTGAAAACAAGCAAATGCATGTATCTTTTATTTAGTTTCAACTATAATAACGTGGATTCATGCGCAATTGGTGTGAATGAATGTTAATATCACTGAAATCAGGCAAATGAATGTGTCTTTTTCTTAGCTTCAGCTGTAATAACATGGATTCCTGTGCAATTAGTGTGAATGAATGTTAATATAACTGAAAACAAGGAAATGCATGTGTCTTTTACTTAGTTTCAGCTGTAATACCGTGGATTCATGTGCCATTAGTGTACATTATTGTTAATATCACTGAAAACAAGCAAATGCATGTGTCTTTTACATAGGTTTAACTGGGATAATGTGGATTCATGTGAAATTAGTGTGAATGAATGTTAATATCACTGAAAACAAGCAAATGCATGTATCTTTTATTTAGTTTCAACTATAATAACGTGGATTAATGTGCAATTGGTGTGAATGCATGTTAATATCAGTGCAAACAAGTAATTATATGTGTCTTTTACTTAGTTTCAGCTGTAATAACTCGGATTCGTGTGCAATTGGTGTGAATGAATGTTAATATCTCTGAAATCAAGCAAATGAATGTGTCTTCTACTTAGCTTCAGCTGTAATAACATGGGTTTATGTGCAACTAGTGTGAATGAATGTTAATATCACTGAAAACAAGGAAATGCATGTGTCTTTTACTTAGTTTCAGCTGTAATACCATGGATTCATGTGCAATTAGTGTACATTATTGTTAATATCACTGAAAACAAGCAAATGCATGTGTCTTTTACATAGTTTTAGCTGGGATAACTTGGATTCATGCGCAATTAGTTTAAATGATTGTTAATACTAATGAAAACAAGTAAATGCATGTGTATTTCATTTAATTTCAACTATAATAACATGGATTCATGTGTAAATTGTCTGCATTAATGTTAATATCACTGAAAACAAGTAAATGCATCTGTCTTTTACTTAGTTTTAGCTGTAATAACGTGGATTCATGTGCAACTAGTGTGAATGAATGTTAATATCACTGAAACAAGCAAATGCATTTATCTTTTATTTAGTTTCAGCTATAACAAAGTGAATTCATCTGCAATTACTTAGAATGAATGTTAATATCACTGAAAACAAGCAAATGCATGTATCTTTTATTTAGTTTCAACTATAATAACGTGGATTCATGCGCAATTGGTGTGAATGAATGTTAATATCACTGAAATCAGGCAAATGAATGTGTCTTTTTCTTAGCTTCAGCTGTAATAACATGGATTCCTGTGCAATTAGTGTGAATGAATGTTAATATAACTGAAAAGAAGGAAATGCATGTGTCTTTTACTTAGTTTCAGCTGTAATACCCTGGATTCATGTGCAATTAGTGTACATTATTGTTAATATCACTGAAAACAAGCAAATGCATGTGTCTTTTACATAGTTTTAGCTGGGATAACTTGGATTCATGTGCAAATAGTTTAAATGATTGTTATTATCAATGAAAACAAGTAATTGCATGTGTATTTCACTTAATTGCAACTATAATAACATGGATTCATGTGTAAATTGTCTGCATTAATGTTAATTTCACTGAAAACAAGTAAATGCATGTGTCTTTTACTTAGCTTCAGCTGTAATACAGTGGATTCATGTGCAATTAGTGTACATTATTGTTAATATTACAGAAAACAAGCAAATGCATCTGTCTTTTACATAGTTTCAGCTGTAATAACGTGGATTCATGTGAAATTAGTGTGAATGAATGTTAATATCACTGAAAACAAGCAAATGCATGTATCTTTTATTTAGTTTCAACTATAATAACGTGGATTAATGTGCAATTGGTGTGAATTAATGTTAATATCACTGCAAACAAGTAATTACATGTGTCTTTTACTTAGTTTCAGCTGTAAAAAGTCGGATTCATGTGCAATTGGTGTGAATGAATGTGAATATCACTAAAATCAAGCAAATGAATGTGTCTTTTACTTAGTTTCAGCTGTAATAACGTGGATTCATGTGCAATTAGTGTGAATGAATGTTAATATCACTGAAATCAAGCAAATGAATGTGTCTTTTACTTAGTTTCAGCTGTAATAACGTGGATTCATGTGCAATTACTGTGAATGAATGTTAATATCACTGAAAACAAGCAAATGAATGTGTCTTTTACTTAGTTTCAGCTGTAATAACGTGGATTCATGTGCAATTACTGTGAATGAATGTTAATATCACTGAAATCAAGCAAATGAATGTGTCTTTTACTTAGTTTCAGCTGTAATAACGTGGATTCATGTGCAATTACTGTGAATGAATGTTAATATCACTCAAACCAAGGAAATGCATGTGTCTTTTACTTAGTTTCAGCTGTAATAACGTGGATTCATGTGCAATTACTGTGAATGAATGTTAATATCACTGAAAACAAGCGAATGCATGTGTCTTTTACTTAGTTTCAGCTGTAATAACGTGGATTCATGTGTAATTTGTGTGCATTAAAGTTAATATCACTGAAAACAAGCAAATGCATGTGTCTTTTACATAGTTTTAGCTGGGATAACGTGGATTCATGTGCAATTAGTTTAAATGATTGTTAATATCACTGAAAACAAGTAAATGAATGTGTCTTTTACTTAGTTTCAGCTGTAATAACATGGATTCGTGTGAAATTAGTGTGAATGAATTTTAATATCACTGAAAACAAGCAAATGAATGTGTCTTTTACTTAGTTTCAGCTGTAATAACGTGGATTCATGTGCAATTACTGTGAATGAATGTTAATATCACTGAAATCAAGCAAATGAATGTGTCTTTTACTTAGTTTCAGCTGTAATAACGTGGATTCATGTGCAATTACTGTGAATGAATGTTAATATCACTCAAACCAAGGAAATGCATGTGTCTTTTACTTAGTTTCAGCTGTAATTACGTGGATTCATGTGTAATTTGTGTGCATTAAAGTTAATATCACTGAAAACAAGCAAATGCATGTGCCTTTTACATAGTTTTAGCTGGGATAACGTGGATTCATGTGCAATTAGTTTAAATGATTGTTAATATCACTGAAAACAAGTAAATGAATGTGTCTTTTACTTAGTTTCAGCTCTAATAACGTGGATTCATGTGCAATTAGTGTGAATGAATGTTAATATCACTGAAAACAAGGAAATGCATGTATCTTTTCTTTAGTTTCCACTATAAAACGTGGACTCATGTGTAATTTGTGTGTATTAATGATAAAATCACTGAAAACAAGGAAATGCATGTGTCCTTTACATATTTTCAGCTGTAGTAACGTGGATTCATGTGTACTTTGTGTGCATTAAAGTTGATATCACTGAAAACAATCAATGCATGTGTCTTTTACTTTGTTTCAGATGTAATAACGTGGTTTCATGTGCAATTACTTAGAGTGAATGTTAATATCACTGAAAACATGTAAATGCATGGGTATTTCACTTAGTTTCAGCTGTAATAACGTGGATTCATGTGCAATTACTGTGAATTAATGTTAATATCACTCAATCCAAGGAAATGCATGTGTCTTTTACTTAGTTTCAGCTGTAATACCGTGGATTCATGTGCAATTAGTTTACATTATTGTTAATATCACTGAAAACAAGCAAATGCACGTGTCTTTTACATAGTTTTAGCCGGGATAACGTGGATTCATGTGCAATTAGTTTAAATGATTGTTAATATCACTGAAAACAAGTAAATGCATGGGTATTTCACTTAGTTTCAGCTGTAATAGCGTGGATTCATGTGTAATTTGTGTGCATTAAGTTTAATATCACTGAAAACAAGTAAATGCATGTGTCTTTTACTTAGTTTCAGCTGTGATAACGTGGATTCGTGTGAAATTAGTGTGAATGAATGTTAATATCACTGAAAACAAGCAAATGCATGTATCTTTTATTTAGTTTCAACTATAATAACGTAGAATCATGTGCAATTGGTGTGAATGAATGTTAATATCACTGCAAACAAGTAATTACATGTGTCTTTTACTTAGTTTCAGCTGTAATAAGTCGGATTCATGTGCAATTGGTGTGAATGAATGTGAATATCACTAAAATCAAGCAAATGAATGTGTCTTTTACTTAGTTTCAGCTGTAATAACGTGGATTCATGTGCAATTAGTGTGAATGAATGTTAATATCACTGAAATCAAGCAAATGAATGTGTCTTTTACTTAGTTTCAGCTGTAATAACGTGGATTCATGTGCAATTACTGTGAATGAATGTTAATATCACTGAAAACAAGCAAATGCATGTGTCTTTTACTTAGTTTCAGCTGTAATAACGTGGATTCATGTGTAAGTTGTGTGCATTAAGTTTAATATCACTGAAAACAAGTAAATGCATGTGTCTTTTACTTAGTTTCAGCTGTAATAACCTGGATTCATGTGCAATTAGTGTGAATGAATGTTAATATCACTGAAAACAAGCAAATGCATATATCTTTTCTTCAGTTTCCACTATAATAACGTGGACTCATGTGTAATTTGTGTGTATTAATGATAATATCACTGAAAAAAAGGAAATGCATGTGTCCTTTACATATTTTCAGCTGTAGTAACGTGGATTCATGTGTACTTTGTGTGCATTAAAGTTGATATCACTGAAAACAAACAAATGCATGTGTCTTTTACTTTGTTTCAGATGTAATAACGTTGTTTCATGTGCAATTACTTAGAATCAATGTTAATATCACTGAAAACATGTAAATGCATGTCTTTTTTACTTAGTTTCAGCTGTAATAACTTGGATTCATGTGCAATTGGTGTGAATGAATGTTAATATCTCTGAAATCAAGCAAATGAATGTGTCTTTACTTAGCTTCAGCTGTAATAACATGGATTTATGTGCAATTAGTGTGAATGAATGTTAATATCATTGAAAACAAGGAAATGCATGTGTCTTTTACTTAGTTTCAGCTGTAATACCGTGGATTCATGTGCAATTAGTGTACATTATTGTTAATATCACTGAAAACAAGCAAATGCATGTGTCTTTTACATAGTTTTAGCTGGGATAACTTGGATTCATGCGCAATTAGTTTGAATGAATGTTAATATCATTGAAAACAACGAAATGCATGTGTCTTTTACTTAGTTTTAGCTGTAATACCGTGGGTTCATGTGCCATTAGTGTACATTATTGTTAATATCACTGAAAACAAGCAAATGCATCTGTCTTTTACTTAGTTTTAGCTGTAATAACGTGGATTCATGTGCAACTAGTGTGAATCAATGTTAATATCACTGAAACAAGCAAATGCATTTATCTTTTATTTAGTTTCAGCTATAACAAAGTGAATTCATCTGCAATTACTTAGAATGAATGTTAATATCACTGAAAACAAGCAAATGCATGTATCTTTTATTTAGTTTCAACTATAATAACGTGGATTCATGCGCAATTGGTGTGAATGAATGTTAATATCACTGAAATCAGGCAAATGAATGTGTCTTTTTCTTAGCTTCAGCTGTAATAACATGGATTCCTGTGCAATTAGTGTGAATGAATGTTAATATAACTGAAAACAAGGAAATGCATGTGTCTTTTACTTACTTTCAGCTGTAATACCGTGGATTCATGTGCCATTAGTGTACATTATTGTTAATATCACTGAAAACAAGCAAATGCATGTGTCTTTTACATAGTTTTAACTGGGATAATGTGGATTCATGTGAAATTAGGGTGAATGAATGTTAATATCACTGAAAACAAGCAAATGCATGTATCTTTTATTTAGTTTCAACTATAATAACGTGGATTAATGTGCAATTGGTGTGAATGAATGTTAATATCACTGAAAACAAGCAAATGCATGTATCTTTTATTTAGTTTCAACTATAATAACGTAGAATCATGTGCAATTGGTGTGAATGAATGTTAATATCACTGCAAACAAGTAATTACATGTGTCTTTTACTTAGTTTCAGCTGTAATAAGTCGGATTCATGTGCAATTGGTGTGAATGAATGTGAATATCACTAAAATCAAGCAAATGAATGTGTCTTTTACTTAGTTTCAGCTGTAATAACGTGGATTCATGTGCAATTAGTGTGAATGAATGTTAATATCACTGAAATCAAGCAAATGAATGTGTCTTTTACTTAGTTTCAGCTGTAATAACGTGGATTCATGTGCAATTACTGTGAATGAATGTTAATATCACTGAAAACAAGCAAATGCATGTGTCTTTTACTTAGTTTCAGCTGTAATAACGTGGATTCATGTGTAATTACTGTGAATGCTTGTTAATATCACTGAAAACATGTAAATGCATGGGTGTTTCACTTAGTTTCAGCTGTAATAACGTGGATTCATGTGTAAGTTGTGTGCATTAAGTTTAATATCACTGAAAACAAGTAAATGCATGTGTCTTTTACTTAGTTTCAGCTGTAATAACCTGGATTCATGTGCAATTAGTGTGAATGAATGTTAATATCACTGAAAACAAGCAAATGCATATATCTTTTCTTCAGTTTCCACTATAATAACGTGGACTCATGTGTAATTTGTGTGTATTAATGATAATATCACTGAAAAAAAGGAAATGCATGTGTCCTTTACATATTTTCAGCTGTAGTAACGTGGATTCATGTGTACTTTGTGTGCATTAAAGTTGATATCACTGAAAACAAACAAATGCATGTGTTTTTTACTTTGTTTCAGATGTAATAACGTTGTTTCATGTGCAATTACTTAGAATCAAT
The DNA here is from genome assembly GCA_013076295.1 of Sanderia malayensis. NCBI lineage: Eukaryota > Metazoa > Cnidaria > Scyphozoa > Semaeostomeae > Pelagiidae > Sanderia > Sanderia malayensis. The sequence continues at coordinate 1,094 of RQOL01000472.1, read as the reverse complement.
GTTAATATCACTGAAAACATGTAAATGCATGTCTTTTTTACTTAGTTTCAGCTGTAATAACTTGGATTCATGTGCAATTGGTGTGAATGAATGTTAATATCTCTGAAATCAAGCAAATGAATGTGTCTTTTACTTAGCTTCAGCTGTAATAACATGGATTTTATGTGCAATTAGTGTGAATGAATGTTAATATCATTGAAAACAAGGAAATGCATGTGTCTTTTACTTAGTTTCAGCTGTAATACCGTGGATTCATGTGCAATTAGTGTACATTATGTTAATATCACTGAAAACAAGCAATGCATGTGTCTTTTACATAGTTTTAGCTGGGATAACTTGGATTCATGCGCAATTAGTTTGAATGAATGTTAATATCATTGAAAACAACGAAATGCATGTGTTTTTACTTAGTTTTAGCTGTAATACGTGGGTTCATGTGCCATTAGTGTACATTATTGTTAATATCACTGAAAACAAGCAAATGCATCTGTCTTTTACTTAGTTTTAGCTGTAATAACGTGGATTCATGTGCAACTAGTGTGAATCAATGTTAATATCACTGAAACAAGCAAATGCATTTATCTTTTATTTAGTTTCAGCTATAACAAAGTGAATTCATCTGCAATTACTTAAATGAATGTTAATATCACTGAAAACAAGCAAATGCATGTATCTTTTATTTAGTTTCAACTATAATAACGTGGATTCATGCGCAATTGGTGTGAATGAATGTTAATATCACTGAATCAGGCAAATGAATGTGTTTTTTTTAGCTTCAGCTGTAATAACATGGATTCCTGTGCAATTAGTGTGAATGAATGTTAATATAAACTGAAAACAAGGAAATGCATGTGTCTTTTACTTACTTTCAGCTGTAATACCGTGGATTCATGTGCATTATGTACATTATTGTTAATATCACTGAAAACAAGCAAATGCATGTGTCTTTTACATAGTTTTAACTGGATAATGTGGATTCATGTGAAATTAGTGTGAATGAATGTTAATATCACTGAAAACAAGCAAATGCATGTATCTTTTATTTAGTTAACTATAATAAGTGGATTAATGTGCAATTGGTGTGAATGAATGTT
>RQOL01000471.1:0-27707 GCA_013076295.1 Sanderia malayensis | reverse complement strand
TTACGGTCGGTGATTCCGACAAACTCCGTCCACAGAACATGTAGTGTGACCCCACGAATCCCGAACGTAAAGACTACAACTTATCATACTCATTTCTTAACTTTAATCCTACTTAATCCTACTTGGCTTCGGAGCTAACAATTCCTCCCCTCTCCCCAAACAATAACCCTTAGCAAAAGGCAGATCAGGAACAAATGGCTAAGCAAAAATTAATGTGCAATCAAAAAATCATAATGGAGGCACCCAACTGACGACACCACCGGGCAGCCGCCGGTGACCTCCTAAGGAAAATAAAAGCCAAAATACAGGCTGTAGGCATAAGGCCACACGAGCCCAAAAGGCATGGCATTGCACGGTGGTGCTTAAGCTGTACCTAAGACGAGGTACCAAACACTGTACCTTCAACGAGGTACTAACGCTGTACCAACCAGGTACTAAACACTGTACCTACCACGAGGTACCAAACACTGTACCTTCAACGAGGTACTAAGCGCTGTACCTACCATGAGGTACTAAACGCTGTACCTACCACGAGGTACTAAACACTGTACCTACCACGAGGTACTAAACACTGTACCTAAAACGAGGTACTAACACTGTACCTACAACGAGGTACTAACACTGCACCTACCACAAGGTACTAAACACTGTACCTACAGCGAGGTACTAGCACTGCATCTGCAACGAGGTACTAAACGGTGCCCCTACAACGAGGTACTAACACTGCACCTTCAACGAACTGCTGAACGCTGTACCTACAACAGGGTACTAAACACTGTGCTTACAACGAGGTACCAGCACTGCGCCTTCACTTATTTTTTTTGATGTTGTTGTTGTTGTTGTTGTTGCTGTTCAGTTCCTTCAACGAGGTCTGAACGCTTTGCATTTTGTTGTTCAGTTCCTGCAACGAAGTAGGATGTATTTGTTGTTCAGTACCTCCAACGACGCCCAAACGCTCGATTAGTGATATTATTTACCATGCATTTGGTGGGTCAGTACCTTCAACGAAGGCCCGCACGCTTGATTGGAAATATTATTTACCATGCATTGTGTTGTTCAGTACCTTCAATAAGGTCCGAGCATTGAATTAGTAATACTGTTACCAGGCATGTTGTTGTTGTTCAGTACCTCCACTGAGGCCCAAACGCTTGATTAGTAATATTTACCATGCATTTTGTTGTTCAGTGCCTCCAATGAGGCCCGAACGTTTGATTAGTGATATTTACCATGCATTTTGTTGTTCAGTACCTCCAATTAGGCCCAAACGCTTGATTAGTAATATTTACCATGCATTTTGTTGTTCAGTACCTCCAATGAGGCCCGAACGTTTGATTAGTAATATTTACCATGCATTTTGTTGTTCAGTACCTCCAATGGGGCCCAAACGCTTGGTTAGTAATATTTACCATGCCTTTTGTTGTTCAGTACGTCCAATGAGGCCCAAACGCTTGATTAGTAATATTTACCATGCAATTTGTTGTGGTTCCTTCCACAAGGCCCAGACGCAATTAAAGGGCTACTCGCACCATATACGCATTTTGTTCTATTTAGTTCCTTTCTGAGTAGTTTTTGACGTAAAAACAGGTCCTGCACTATTTAAATTTCGAAATCCGCTCATTAGCCCTCTCTCCACGGCTCCAAAAGTGCGAGTACCAGTGTTAATCCATTCAGGGAGCCGCTGGTGGAAACCCCATACGATGCTTCAATCAGCTGGCATTGCGGTTTAATATAAACTTTGTTGCCATTGGCACTGTTCGACCAACGGCTGAAGGCTTGAATTAAAGTGGCAAGCCAATATAGGTGGCAGCTGTTGCGGCCCCTACGCGAAAATATGCACTGAAACTGGCTATTAACATTGTCAATGAGTGCTGCCGTGATGTTGATGTAAAACCGATAATCAGGACTAAGGCATCTAGCATTTCATTAAAACGATGTTTTGAAATGAGTGCTTTAAAAAAATAATAATAATGATATGAAGAGGGGCTGCTTAGCGTACTTGGAAGCCTAGCTATCGATGATGTGATTGAACTTTGGCCTTTGTGATTGACATACATTTGAAAATGACACTCGGTAATAACAATTACGTTTCATAGCTGGACCTGGGTATTTCAGCAATAATAGATTTCAGCAAACCAATCTCAAGAGCAAGTGCACGCCCAGCCCGAGAGCAAAGATAACCTTCAAATCCCTGTTCTTGAACACGAAGACAAAACAATATCAAATACAGATGAGTAAATGAAACAAAAGAAAACTAAATCAATGGACATAATCATCAACAATTTGAAATTTGAGGACCAGGCAAGCCAAAATATCGTTTCCAAATGGTTCTAAAACGTCTCACTGCAATGACACAGACAAACACGCAAACGGGTCCGTGTCTGAAATCCTGCAGGGTGGCAAAAGACTTTGGAGCCAGCTGCCCTATATTTATGAAGGGCAGTGACGTATGCAACGTAAAGCAAATGTTGGCCTGGGTGTTACCTATCGAACTGTAGAGAATTGAAGGAAAAACTCACACTTATCAGAATTGATCCAATACTTATAAACGGAAACAGCGCCTCCGACAAAACAGCGCCGAAATCGTGCCCAATTGCAGATTATGCTAGATTTAATGCCAAAAGACAATTGCTGTTCAAAACTATACCATAGCACAAAACTAAGCAAGGCCTAGTCACGGTTTGGAATTGTATGGGACACTCGCGTGAACCAGCTTGGTGGGGAACCGTTTCTGTTTCCGCCAGCAACCAGGACAAATACGGCCTTAAAAATAAGGAACATGAACCAAATGGAGGTAAACCCCCTGCGGTTGATAAAACCCCTGCGACAAGTGCGACAAATTTTTGACCACTGGTTCCATCCACGCTGTCATACTTTCAGAATTTGAAGAAAACCAGAAAAACAGGGCCACTGTACAGAGCTTATGGCTAGTAGTAAAGTATAATGGCATTTGGCCGTAATACAAAGGGGACGGCGTTAAGTGAAACATATGATAAGCGTACAGTGTTTCGAGATACCAGGAGGGAGGCGATAAAACAACACCAGCCCAGTGGCCATGGATAGCAGGAGGGTAGAAACATAGGCCTTTACAAATTGGTTACTACGCTTACAACCCTTATAATAATAGGCAAGGTCAAAATCGCAAGCAGATATATTGACGAGGTGGACAGAAAGTAAGCTGAGCAAAGCGCAATGATGCAGGTGCAGTAAACAATTCATATCCAACTATAGAGTATTAAGGAACGACCTCACCGGGATAACTTGTAAATATGTATCCAAAAGGTAGATATGGAAGACATCGGCCAGATGGGCGTCATATTGGCATCAGCAGCAACGCACTTCGCAAAAAACTTCTCGTAAGATTGGAGAAAACAAGACATGAAGAAATTGTGCTACTCCTATGAACTCCAGCGAGAAATTGTGCTTGCTCCACGCAGTCTAACAAAGAGTGATTGAAGATGCTAAATTCTGTACACCTATATACCCCAAGGGTTTCTCGATAAAGGTGCCGCCGAAATCTAAATATTGATTCGATATTCTTCTATACCCAGTTGTGAAGAATGTTGATGAACTGTGTATAAGGACTCATATCCGTCTAGTCATAAGGATAATCAGTTTGGCAACTGTGCATATCAAAGCAACAATTTCTTGACCATTAACCCTGCTTAATTTTGGATTAATTGGATTAAATTGGATTACCAGCATGAAAAATGGATAATTTTACTTTACATTTTGCGTTAATGTAGTGGTTTTGATTTTATGATTGTCTCTTTCATGCATGGTCAAAAACAGGACATGTGTAAATTAGTTGAGAAACTATTCATTAACTATTTTACACATGTCCTGCATAATTTTTGCAGCCCTTTGGGTGGGCATGGCCACCATCAAAGTTCTAGAAAATTTTTGGGAAAACTTCCCACCCTTTTTCTCGTGTTTTGCCTTTCTTTGGCCTTTGCCAATCCTGACAAAGGCCTCCTTCTGTGATCTGTGAATACACAATTATGTTATAGGTTGTTTTTCTGGTGAAAGGATATCATGCGATATTTGGAATATGTCAATTACACAACTGAGCTGCAAATACAGAAGGCATACTTACATTATTTCTTTGGCGCGGAGTCTTTTCCCTTCCTTGTCATGGAGGGAGAATTTTTTGTGCTGCCCAATTCTTTGAATTGGGCAGCACAAATGACATTCCCTCTTCAAACTGCAAATTTTTTGTATGTTATTTCCTAGGATGCAAAAGCAAACAATGAAAGAAAGCAAACAATTGAAAGCAAACAATGAAAGAAAGCAAACAATGAAAGCAAACAATTTTCCACAAAAACAATAGCCATTAAATATGAAATAATTATTGTAGATTGTGCAAAAAAACTGATTAATAATGAATTAATATATATTTGCTATAATTACTTTTGCTTCGTCACCTAGCCAGATTACCATTTTTTTTCTGGCTCAGGCTTTTTTGTTGCACTTTCGTACTTTGAAGCCATGATAACCTTAAAGCAAACAAATTATAGTTGTTTTTTTTAATAAGAATAATTGGTGTGTGGAAAACAAAACATGTTTGCATGAAGTGGTACTGATACAAAATAACATAATATGACACAAATTCAAAGGAGAACTGCTAAACTGCCAATACTGAAAAAGCAATAATATAATAGTGATTTTATTGGCAAGCAGTAAGTTATACATATGCTTGGTGAAGACAATAATAATGGAGAATCTCATTATCCAAGTAATATTGAACTGAAAGTACATACCGAAAATGTGTTAAACAAAATAAAAATCAATGGGCAGGGCAACCGCCAAACTGCAAATACGGAAAAAAGAATAAGATAATTGTGATTTCTATGGTAAGTAGTAAGATATACATATGCTTGGTGAAGACAATAGTAATGGAGAATCTCATTATGCAAGTAACATTGAACTGAAAGTACATACCGAAAATGTGTTAAACAAAATAACAATCAATGGGCAGGGCAACTGCCAAACTGCAAATACTGGAAAAATAATAAGATAATTGTTATTTATATGGTAAGTAGTAAGATATACATATGCTTGGTGATCATAATAGTAAAGGAAAATCTCATTATCCAAGTAGCATTGAACTGAAAGTACATACCGAAAATCTGAACGAAATAAAGATCAATGGACAACCGCCAAACTGCAAATTCTGGAAAAAGAATAAGATAATTGTGATTTATATGGTAAGTAGTAAGATATACTTTAATCGGAGAAACTTTCGCGTGCAGAAACTTTCGCGAGGCAAGAAAAACGCGAAATTTATGGAATTAACTTTCGCGTTTCAGGCAAAATCGGATATTTTGCGCGAATAAACTTTCGCGTTTCAGCTAAGTCGAAATTTTTGCGCGAATAAACTTTCGCGAAAAGTCTAAACAGAAACTTTTAACAGAAATCTTGAAGTAGTTTTTATTCAAAGTGAAACTTTTTTCATAAATTGTTTTCAATTTTTAAAAACGTAAACAGAATTATTTATCATCAAAATTCTCAAGGGCGTCAGCTCCGTTTCCATTTTCAATCTGCCAATCAGAATCGGAATCAGAATCATCTGTCTGAGGACAACAAAGCCGCATTTCCTCCACAGGGAGATTGCAAACTGCTTGCAAGATGTTGTTGTGAACATCAGGCTCTGATGAAAGCAGTGGGTCAATATCGTGAAATGGATCAATTGTTGGCAGATTTTTCAACCCAAGTCGCACCGCGTCTTTAATCCCTGCTGCACGCCATCCACTGCTAATGATTTCTTTACCTTTCGCGGATGTCATTTCGTTGTACAGTGCAACAAGCCAGCCTGCATGTAGTGGCTTTAGGGTAGAGAGGCGAAGCTTGACATCTACGTTTTCCAGCTTGTTCCCTTCTTGAAGCTGTTTGGTTATTTGCTGCGCATACCATTCATTAAACTTATTTTTTGTAAAACGTTTTGCATACCCATTCACGGTTAAATCAAGTGGCTGATAATATTTTGTCATATTTGGCGGCACATTAACAATGCATATATTGTGTTCCATGAAGAGTGCCAGTACTTCAGATGTCATCTGACCAGTGAAAACATCCATTATGACAAGGGCTTTATGGTCAGCTGCCAATTTATTTGAAGCACGTTCCTGCTTAATATAAGGTACAAGAACTTTATTGATAAACTTCAAGGACTCTTCTGTATTGGAATAGTGCTTTGGATTAACACTTAGGCAAAAACTTTGAGGGAACTTATATCTTGGCAAACTTTGATTTGTTTTTCTGCCATAGATTAACTGCATTGGTAGAAAATCCCCACGTAGTGTTATTGCAAATGTTGCAGTTATGGTTCGTTTATCAGAACTTCCTGCGACTATAACATTGCAGCTGTTCTTTTGGGCTAGTGTTGTGTTTCCAACAGGAACATACTTCGATGGCGTCTGATCCAGGTTGATTATCAGAGAGGGTGGTATATTAAATTTCTCAATCGTGGTCACAATTTCATTGTGGAACAGGTACTCAATCTCTTTTCTAGCACCATCTGGTATATCCACCTTGGCTGAAGTCTTCATCCATTTGACAAAACCCATTCTTCTGAAAAGACTTTGGGCCCAGGTAGATGATTCTATGTCGATATTACCAACAGTGTCTGGGTACTTTTGAATGAGGGCTTTTGCTGTTGATATTGCAACACATGAACTTATTACTGCACCTCGTTGGCTGCAAGCTCTAAGGTAGCTTTGAACCATAGCATCCAGCTCTCCAAGCAGAAGTGGTCGTCCTGTGGGAATACTGTACTTGGGTATTTCTTTAGGTGAAGGGCGATTTTCTTTTCTGGCTTTTTTTAGCTCATTTTCAGCTCGTTTTTTGAATTCACGAACAGTGCTTTCATTGAGATTTTTAAACTGGCTTTTGTATCTTCTTACTGCTGCGGCATTTCCCATTTGTAAGGCATATTTTCCAATATTGAAGCGATCTTGGGCATCCCATTTATAGTACGTTTTTCTGGGACGAGCTTCTGTCTCTAATCTCTGTTGTTGAATTGAACTTATGTCCAGAGCTCCAAGACCTGTTTCCTGCTCACTTGGCCGATTTGAATCTATTAGAAAAACAAGTACATTCTCACTACGAGAAATCAATCTTATTTTCATTTGTCATTGTCAGGTGTTATTCAAAGCGAAGATATCATTTCTTACTCGATTTCTTACACAATCGCTGGCAAAACATACCTGTGTTGGCTAACAATAATGTTGTATCCGTTGCAATCTCTTCCTCTTTCTTCTTCTCTAACGCAACGGCTGATGCTTTACTAGCCTTTTGCTTTTCTTTTAGTCTCAGAAATGACATGGTACACGTTAAACAGTCTTTGTTTTACTGACTTTCTTTACAAAACTGACTTCTCTCAGGTTTGATTACTGTTGAAATATGGTAATACTTTTTAAATTCTCTTTTCTTGTTATATGAAATGTCGGAAACAACACTGGTTTGCAATATTTTCTGTGACCTCACCGGATGGTCACAACCTTTTCTAAACAATGCAAACCCCCATTCAGGTCGTGTTTCGTTAATCCGTGGACAACCATACTAATTTGTGGAAATTGGAAGCCTTGCCAAATAAACTGCACAGAATAACACATTGTATTTTAGTAAATAGTACATATTCGTAGAATGGCTAGTATGGAGAACACCTTTCAGTTTCATACGGCAGTTAGAGGATATCATTATTACAGAAAGTATTGGTGCCCTTCTGAGTCAGAAAAATTAAACTGCTGCCACGAGCATGACAACCCCTTCGATAGATTTGCTATAAAAGTCGTATCAAAACATGGTTCAATCGTGGGACATTTGCCAAAAGAAATTTCCAGGATTTCAAAGTTCTTGTTGGATCGAGGAGCAACAATGTGTGTTCAGCTATCATCTGTTTATTATCGTCGTTCTCCTCTTGTCCAGGGAGGGCTTGAAATAGCTTGCATCGGGCATGTGAACATGCCATCAACAGTAAAGAATCGAGCCATCGTGAAAAGGTATCAGGAACTAGTGGAAGAGTTTTATGCAGAACCAAAAGATGAGGTGATCGTTGGAACTTTCATTACAAGTCAGCAACCAATTTCTGCTCTTACTCCCCCAGTCAAGAAAAAAATGCTTAATGATACTACTTCATCACGCAAACCTAGACAAGACAGAGACATAAGAACTATGTTTTTTAGTAAAACTATAAAAGAAAAAGAAACTAAAGCAGCATTAGAAACTGACGCCATTATAATTGATTGACCAATGAAACTAAATAATGAAATGAATAAGTGTTTTTCTTTGTTAATCGCCTCTCACTCTGGGATTACCATTTTTCACAATAGCGTTTTTGCGAGAATAAACTTTCGCGAATTTCCAATTTTGAAATTTTAATCAAGGATAAACTTTCGCAAATTTCATATTTTAGAAAATTTCGCGCAATAAACTTTTGCGAATTTTGGCCAAAAACGCGAAAATCGCGAAAGTTTCTGCACGCGAAAGTTTCTCCGATTAAAGTACATATGCTTGGTGATCATAATAGTAAAGGAAAATCTCATTATCCAAGTAGCATTGAACTGAAAGTTCATACCGAAGTCTTTATTTCTTCAGTAGGTAGGTCGAACGAAAACAATTTGAAAACCAAACAAAGACTGGAAAAGGAAGTGATTAAATACATGGAAATAGTTGTGCATGTAATAAAAAATTCGGGTATTATTTGTAATTATCTTTATTAATATTTCAGGTATAAAATATTAGTAATGAGGTAAAAACATTTCACCTGTTGACTGTGGCTGTGGCTCTGCTTTTGGAAAATGAATGGACGGACAGAAAATATTTTTGGCGCGTTGCGTTGTGAAGATAATTTTGAATATGAACACCATATCAACAGATTGAAGATGGCCTCGTAATAAAATATAGATAGCTGAAATCGAGGCCTCCTGGAAATGTCACAGAATGATATTGTTAGTATATGGGTGGAAACACCCTGGTAGTGGCCTGATAGTCTGAAATTTAGTTATGAGAAATGACTACAGAAAATATAGACTTTTCAAGAGAAGCATATGTAATGTTGCACCCTTCACTGGTAAATTATATTCAGGTAAATAGTACATTTATGTTGTAAGATATGCAGATTTTGTTGCAACTATAAAATTTATAAGTTGAAGTCATCTCCTTTCAACCTTTGTTGTGTGTGTTCTTAATATTCTATCATCAATCATGCATCTTCTTCATTCTCTGTGTATTTATCAATGAGGGGTACTGCAAAGCATAGAAACATATTAACAAATTGGAGAACATATGATTGCCTACAAAGACTAAAAAACTGCTTGAACATACTATTCAATGCAACATGAAATATAAAAATATAAATGCAATGCTACATCATACCCAAAAATACTATACATGACCATGCAATACTAAACTATCTGATATCTGATATCAATAATCATGCAATACTATCTTGTATCACACTATATATGTTGCATATTAGCAAGAAACATAGACTGATAGGGCGCACCTCGTGCACTGCATTCGCTCACGATCATGCCCCTTTGAGCTCCACATTACTCGCTCAACTCGCTGTGGTCGCCTGTCTATCTATTATCAAGAAACATTGGCTGATGGGGCACACTTCGTGCGCTGCATTCGCTTACGCTCATGCCCCTGTGAACCCCAATTACAATGGGTTAGCTCGCTGCGCTTGCCTCTCTATCTATCATCAAGAAATATTGGCTGATAAGGCGCCCTTTTTGCACTGCATTCGCTAACGCTCATGCCCCTGTGAACCCGACTTATAATGGGATTGCTCGCTGTGCTCGCCTGTCTATCTGTTATAAAGAAACATTGGCTGATAGGGCGCACTGCGTGCACTGCATTCGCTTACGCTCATGCCCATACCTACGGTGGTGGTGTATATGGTGGTGTAGCCTAGTGGTTAAGGCGCTGGGCTTGATCCTTTAGAGGCGATGCCTTCACTGGTTCAAACCCACGTATGGTCGGAACCACAAACTACAAGCCGTCAGCCAAGTCAGCTGTCCATCCTTCCGAGGTTGGTGAATGAGTACCCAGAATTTCTGGCGGTAAGGGTTTATACCAACTGGACCCACATTGATAACAGCTATCACAGCTGAAGTGGCTATCCAGTATAAATATTCGTACTTACTTACTTACATACATACATACATACATACCGACATACATACATACCTACTATAAACCTACTATACGTACCTACTATAAACCTACTATAAACCTGCTATAAAAACATACTACCTATACCTACTATACCTACTATACAAGCATACTTTACCTACTATGCCTACTATAAAAACATACCATACATACTATAACTACTATACAAACATACTATACCTACTATAAAAACACTATACAAAAATACCATACCTACTATACCTACATACTATACAAACATACAAACAGTTGTAGAAAGTTTAAATGAGGAAAATCATGCAAATAGCGCCTGAAAAATTCATAACTTTGACTTTGTTTTCATTGGGCCTAAGCGTTGCAAGGATGCCGAAGCAACAATGGCGGTCGCCTACTACCTAAACTACAACTATCTCACTCAAAACACAAAACAAAGCTATCAGCTGTGTTCTCAATTGTTTCTTGTAATTTTCCAGAGGTCTCTCAAACAATTAGCAAGTCTTTACAAAGATAATTCATGTGATAAAACACTTTGAAAGGCGTCGAGTTATCCTTTGTGTTCAAAACAAAAACACAAGTCTTCTCCAAAAGTACCTGCTGTTCAACCTGAGGGCAAATTTGCATGATAACGAAATACGCATGACAGTTCACGTGAAGTCGCGAAAGAGCCAATCAAATTACAGCAAAAGGCGAAGCAGGTCCCATGAACAGCGAATACTTTGTTCGAAAATAGAGTTTGTGACGCGAATGTGGATGTTTCGCCACCGTAAACCTTATTTTTTTCGTGATAGCACAATTAGCAGAATAATTAGTGGCATAATTCAAAAATTCGGTAGAAAATCGAAAATCAAAATCCATTACCATGGTTAAAATAATAAACTAAACATTCAGTGTGAAATACATTGCCATATACCCTCAAACAAAAACGCCTAACCACCAACAGACCATCCGGCCAGCAAACAGACCAACCGGTCTTTTTTGTCAAGACTTGTGTAAACCCTTCCTCGGATGAATTCTGTCAACACCAAATTGTCCATGGGAAAGTTAATATAGCCATTCCGTTCCAACCCCCGTATAAAAGAAATGTTTGGGATTATTGTAAGGCCGATATATTGAATATAAGAAGTGTTTTAAGAAATGTAAATTGGCATCTTTGCTTCCATGGCATGGACTCTAATGAAATGGTAGAAAAATTTTACGAAATATTGAAGTCTACTTTTTGGAAAACATACCCAATAAAATTCTCAGATTTAATGACAAAGGCCCTCCTTGGATAACCCGAGAGGTAAAAAGTGCAGTAAAGCGAGAGCATTGAGTTTATCAGAAGTTTGTTCAAAGGGGTAGAAGAGTAGAGGACTGGGAAAATGTAAAGGAAGCTCGTAAATCAGCTTCGAAGTTAATCGCTGATGCCAAGGAAAACTATTATCAGAAATTAGGCAGAAAACTCTCAGACCCTAAAACTGGTGCTAAAACATTTTGGTCATCACTAAACAGACTGACTGGTAATAAAAAACACCCCAGTATTCCCCCGTTACTTGAAAATGGGCTTTTTGTGGTGAACTTTGAAAATAAAGGAAATTTACATACATACATACATACATGAGCCGGGTTCGGTCGCTTCGCTCCCTCCCCGGAGCCCGTCAAGTCAACAATTCTTAATCTGGTTGGCACGCTTCGCGCGCTGCATTCGCCACCGCTCATGCCCATACATACATACATACATACATACATACATACATACATACTACATACATATCCTACAATACATACCCTACAATAGATACCCTACATAAATACCCTACAATACATACCATACAATACATACCCTACATAAATACCCTACAATACATCCGATAAAAATATTAAAATTTCTTAACAGTGTTGTTTTGAATTTCAAGAGAGTATTTAGTGCAGCCCAACACAAAAGCCGTGAAAAAATTTATTCATCAGCCAACTTTAAAAACACAAAAATTCCCCTAGCTCGGTCAAAATTGGTCCATTTGAACTCAAATTACACCAACATGTAATACCTTGGCGAATAAGTATCGAAAGTACTTGGGTGCATATGAAATGCTTTTCCCAAATTTAGTTGGGTATTTTTGAAGTTCAAGACATGATTTTGTTGATAAAAAATAGCCGTGAAATCAAACCCGTGCAAAAAATAGCATTTAAAACACGATTCACCAACTTTCAAATTAAATTAACGTAGCCAATTTTTGTCTTACAGAACCCACGAAAATATCAAAATGAAGCCCATAGCCTGTAGAACATTTATCGAGAGTATTTGGGTAAAAAAAAAATTTTGGCAGGTTAAAATTTAATTTTCGGGAATACAAAACACACGCGTGTTGCGGGAAAATTTCGTGTTTTCCAGCAAAACCCAAACTCGGCTAAAAATGTCTAAAAACAAAAGAAAATCGACAAAACAAAAAAACAAAGGCAGATAACTTTAGTTCTCGTGTAAATAAACAGTTATCGAAAGCTGAAATGGACAAAATCGGCCCAGAACGACGTGAGGTGAAACAAAAGAAAACTTGTGCTATTTCCACCCAAAAACAATTCAATAAAAGAAATACCTTGAAATAATTGTCCACCAATTGTCTCCACAGGTCTTGACAACAATTGACAGGTCTTTAAAATTGATTTCCGGCACGTATTCGTGCTTAAACCCAAGCAACTTGCCGCCCGTTCAACTAAAAAAGCACGTGCTTCTCCCTGCTGGTTTTGCATCTCATTAACTCGGTCCTCGGAACTTTCTAGAAAGTCGGAACACAAAATGGGCCATAACTCCCAAACCGCTGGGGTTAGAAATTAGCGGAAAGCTTTAGTTTCATCAGCACAATGCAGCGATCATTTGTATACCAATTTGCACCCTTATTGAATCCCAGAAGAAAAGCATTTCAGTGGCAACGCCCGCTCCTTTGCTCCCATTGTTTGGTCGAACGTTGATTGTTCAAGAAACAATAGGTCATTGTTCACAGTCGGCGGTCACGTGTAGACGTAGATTATAGAATAGAGACTAGCCGGGGGCACTCGCTACGCTCGCTTCCCGGAGCCCGTCAAGTACAAAAAGTTTAATGTGGTTGGAACGCATCGCATGCTGCATTCGCTAACGCTCATGCCCTTTCCCACCCCACGTACATTGTTTTGGCTCGCCCTGGCTCCCCTGTCTATCTATTGTCACGATTGTAGTATTTAACATGCATGAAAATTAGTTTTAGCGATCAGCCTCGTTTTCATTTGAAAATCGTCGTTTTCATCAGGTAAGCCTTGTACTGATGGTACAGTAGATAAGATGCAAGATCAAAGTTTGTTTTGTTTTAGGGAGAACAACAATTAGTCTGCTATTAGTTGAGTGCATGCATTGACACTTGGCTGTGGTACGTTGTCAACCTAATACAAACAATAAAGGAACATCTGTGATGAGCATCCAGAATTTAAATTAATGTTGACTTACAGAGGTATGGTTTTGTTTCCATGATAAGATGATACTGATGCACTGGATTTTGACAAATCAATGGGCATGAAGTCTCCAATACTTGCATTTGTACAATGATGTAGATCAGTAGATCTACAAAGTGAAAGAGACAAATTATATTGTATTACTATCCATGGTAAAAACTAATTGGATTTGGATAAGATAGCCCTTGGGAGCTGAATAAGTTGATAGCGAAAAATGGCTTTTTCATAATTAGTGAATTTGTTTAACTGGAATAACAATTGGGACTTTCTTGACTGTATTGTAACGTAGTATTAAGAATATATTAAAAGTCCTCATAGCAAAAATTAAGTGTGACTTAAGCAAGAATAGTTTCCTTTCTTTCACATGATTAAGAGGGTCCATTTAGCGTGGATGAATAAATATAAATGAGGAATTTGAAAAAGGTTGCCTTACAGCATGTGCTGTTTACAGGCGTTGTTAATATAGGATAGTAATCAGCACTTGGTAAACAATAGGATACAATAGCAAGGTGGAGAAACTTATGTACCTGCCTGAATAGAGGTTACAGAGACCATGACATCTTAAGTTCAGAAATTATCTTAAATGAAGAGAGAATCTGTCGAGTTTAATTTTCCGTTGATGTTGATTTAATGTATGTCAATATGAAAAGAAATAAAGAAATTAATATTTATCAGTATGACATGACATTATAGTAGGTATGACATTACAGAGAAAACCGATCATACAACTGGCCTAAGAAATTTGTAGTTAAAATGTCAACTTGAATGGGGTGATACTAAAAGTAAACTCTACTTACCCTTCAGCTACGGCAAAATGAATGTTTCTCTCAGCTTTATTTTGTCTTATTTTAGCATCAAGTTCCGTTGCGATCTAAGATTTTGGAAACGAATATTGGGACAGCACAACCACCAATATGAAAAATTGCTACGTTGATGAAAGACAACATAAATCAAAATCATACACCAAATTCTATTGTTATGCAGTCTCGCTTTGGCGTAATTTTCTGATTGAGCTGGATTGGACTGAACGAAGAACATGCTGGCAATGCGTCCTTCCTTTCATCTTTCTGTTCTGTGAGTGGGTCACTGGCGATGGTAAGTAGGTTTTCCAGATCGTATTATATCATTGCGATCTTTCAGGTTACATCTTTAAAATAATCTGTAGCGTTTCTGTGAAGGTTTTGATTCATTTTTCTAGCGTATAAGACTTAGCAAATATAGTATTTGACCACGAATCCCTTGAGAATAGGCCACATTTGAGAAAATCGGATGCTAGAGATAAGATACATTGTTCGCATTGGAAATTGAGATACGATTCTGTGCTAGTTACGTTTTATTACATGTATTATTCGTGAATTTTAGGTACTCTCTGTGCTACTCTCTTCGTATGGGATTTGTGTGGTGCGATGTCAATGGAGGCAATTTTTGACTGTTCTTCAGGTAAGTATATTGAATTATAGGAGATCATTATGCATCCGAAAGGCCACATCTAGTTCATTTATAAAGACGGGTTTTTGAAATACATTTCTTGCAAATTGTTAGGGTTTGTGTCCCAGCATGTGAAAGAAGAGTTTAAAGGTACTGTTGGTGATAAATATTTGTTGGCGAAATGCATGGTTTTTGAAAGGTAATAGTCTTGTTATAATTTTCCACAATATTATTATTATTCATGCCTGATAACTATAGTTTCTAGACAATTTACTAATAGACACTGATAACAAAATCTAACAGACAATTTAACAATTTAATGAAACAAACAAATAATATTGAAACAAAACGAACAAAAGACAAACACGAACATGGTATGACTAACAACAACTACTTTTTATAACTGCCCCTTACTAAAGATACAATTTCTGTTGTGGGCACTTCTGCCCACATGCATCTGGTAAGGGCTTCCACTTTCTTTTCGTTTCCTTTTTTTGTGTGTTTTTTTGTTTTTTAAAGTTTTTTTTTCAAAATTTTTATATTGATTTCCTCAGATGTCCTGTAGAGAAGAACACAATGTTACAGAAGGAATTAAAAGTAAGCAATATGTTATACACACTGATGAGATGGGAATTTTGCATTGCAACTTACGCTATTTCATCCTTTGTTAAATATATATTAATATATTAACATATTATTACTCTCTTCATATGGGATGAAGCTTCCATTAATTATTGCATATTATATATTTTATTGGTATATTTCACAGATGAGATGGGAATTTTGCATTGCAACTTACGCTATTTCTTCCTTCGTTAAATGCCTGCCTTCGGTGCTAACGAAGTGAAACCTGGTGCTTTTGTGAATGGCACTAAATTTGAAGGCACATTGCCTTTTTAGTGACCCAATATCAGTAAAGTCGATTCGCTAGGATTAATATGAGAACAATATATTAAAAACAGTGACTCACATAGGACACAATTGTGTTTCCTTTTAAAGCAGTTTGATAATATATGCATGAAATTTATATAGATTTATCAATATATGGATGATAGTATTTCTCAATGTTACCTCAGTTTCCTCACCACAATAAACCACTGAGGGTTCCTTTGCCACTTCAGGCTCAACTGCTGCAGGCTCAACTGCTGCAAGCTCATTAATGATGGCAAGTTCCATTTCACTATCCATGTTTACACTATATATAAATATATTGTCATTGTCAGTGAAAGGTGAGTTAATAGGCTATCAGTTGTTTGAATTTGCGTCTACTGTTCTCTTAATGTAACAATAATATATACTTTTAATGTATTAAAATGAAACAGTTCTATTTTCTGCAGAAAATCAATAATAATTATCTTTCTTACAATGAAGGGGAGAGACTAAAGGCAGGCAGAAAACACAGAAATAAATACATGAACTTGCGGTAACAGTTGTTGCAAAAATTATCTATTTCAGGTGAACCTGTAAGGGATACAATTGTTATAATATTGTGAAAATATCCACTGCAGTGGCAATTGTGACATAAAATATAGCAGTTTGAGCTTTTTTAAAGGTGTTTAGTTATGAATAGCCTGTATTTTCATGTGAAAGTAAAAGGAACATTAAAAATATATGTACTCACGTGAATTGTTGTTTTGCTTGTGGTGAGTTGAAAAAAATTTTTACGCATGCTAAGTCCTCTATGACGCAAGAACAATTTTAAATTTCGCGCCCCTATTGTTGTTGCTAGGACGCCGAAATTGCCGTGAATATCTGATGATAATAGTATTAGCTCCAGGACATTACGTGGTGTTGCATTGATCGTATTGTGATAGTAGTTTTCAAGAGCAACAAAACTTGGAATTATGCGATAACTATTAGAATTACAAATCACAATTGCAATGAGAATACACGCTTCTTTTTATAAGGAACCTAGCTGCTGAGGGCCTAATTGTTTAAGTTCGTTATTTTGAAATCTCTTTGACCACTTTGTAATTCTAAAAGTTGTTTAATTTTAAGTTGGCATTTGGTGGACATAATTAGTACAGATGGAAGAAAAACATTCAAATTCATCGTTTTGCTATGTGAAGAAATAAGAGGTCAACACATGAAAAAGCTTCATAAAATATAAATGGAAGCAAGTGTCAGTGATATATACGATGAAAATGTTGCCGACTAAAAAAACAGAAATACTTTGTCAGGCACTTTCCCACAGTGAATGAATGAGGAGATACCATACACTATGAGGTTCTGGTTGAGAAGATATGAGTAGGAGAGGAAGTAGGCGTCCTGGCGCACGCATGCGCAGTAGAATGTGTTAAAATCACACATGCGCGAGAGTCTTTGAGAATTGAAAAGAACATGAACAGTAAAAAATAATCGAAAACGATAACGGGAAGGTTGTGGAAAGTTAGTTTGAAGTTGCAAAACATCGCCAAAGCTGATAAAAAACCCATACAAAGCTTAATAACTAAAAAACGGTTTTGTTTATGAAAAAGATTTTTACAGCAATAAAAAGAAAATCTCTTGATTATATTGAATGAATTATTTCATATTTTCCATGCACTTATAAGATGATAAGAATTTGTTAAATAAATCGCAAGAAAACACAAAAGTATCGAGGAACTGGCAAATTCACGTTCTCGGCTCGAGATTGAATTCAAAGAACCAATCAGAAACTTTTGAATGCGACGTTCGAAGGTACGCGGCAAATCTCTGTCATGAGAAATGAGAGATCAGAAACTTCTGTCTTTCCTTCGTTTCAGAAGAAATATAAAGACTAAAGAATGGATGTAAGTGCTAATTGTTTTTAAATACTAAGCAGGTGTTTTAAAAAACAGCGACAGCTTTGAAAGTTGACGTGCTTTTTCAAATTTCGTAAAACTTTCTTTGAAAAGCTTTAATAAGTTGTTATTATATTTCAGCGACCATGAGCAAGAAGATGTGTATTGAAGTATGTAATGTTAACAGCATAAGACTATGCAATACTTATCATTTTATTATTTGTTTACAAAAACTTCACCTGGCCCGGGTTCTATCATAGACTCGTGCGTGCTCGTATATATACCAGGCCATTCGGAATCTGGAATGACTCGAACCACATTTTTATTCCAGGTTGCCAAGAGAGGAAATTTTCCCCGAGGGCAATTGTAGGATATGTATGAGTAACGATACGGAGGATGGAGCTTTTCGCCGATGTACCCAGTGCCGGCAGGTGTATCATGCGGCATGTAGCATACAGTAAGTTGTTGTTTATCTATTAATTATGCTTTTTTACTTAATAATTGATTATTTTTAATTGGTTATTCTTATGTTTAGATGGAGCGAATACAACAACAACTGTCTGCTGTGCAGGCTGACGCCAGCAGTATATGTACAGATTGAGGTAGTTTTTAATATAATTTTTACTCATTGTAATACACATTTTAATGTAAAGGTCTTCTCTTAAATCTTTTTTTGTATTTTTAGATATTGCAATCAACGCCTCAACTCAGGAGAGAACCGCCGCAAACACCACCGCGAACACCCCTGCGAAGAGTGCGGAGATCTCGCCGATCTCGACGAATAACATCAACATCGCTGATGCGGGCTCGCCTGTCCCTAAGATCATCACCAACATCGAGAATATCTCGTCGATCTCTCAGGGTAGCATCACCAACAACACCACCATCATCACCACTGTCATCACCACCATCATCACCGATAACAGTATCATCAACATCATCGCCAGTAACGATGCTATCGCCACCAATAATAACACCATTGTCACCAACAGCATTGGAAGAGCCAGTAGAGGCAGCACCAGCAGCATTAGAAGAGCCATGGGTTCCATCGGGGAGTACTGACTGGCAAGATCTCCCAAGCCCATGGCAGGACACAGTCAACGAAATGGCCAGGATGGCATTTGATGGAGGCATCCCTCCAACAATGGTCATCAATCCCGGGTACAGCCCGAGCATCGAAGACGAGGATGAAGAAGATGAGATTAATAATCCAGAACAATTATTGGCTGTGATGAGATATGCTAATGCTAGCACAGAGAACTTAAACTTTTTATCAACAATGATTAATTTCAGAGAACAAGTTTTTGAATTGGCCAGAAACCGATGGACCCCCGCTGTGGTCATTTTTAATAATTTGTTGTTGTTTAAAGTCTTTTAAAGTGTTTTTAAAGTGTTTTAAATGGTCTATATGTTTATAGAAATTA
Organism: Sanderia malayensis; assembly: GCA_013076295.1. NCBI lineage: Eukaryota > Metazoa > Cnidaria > Scyphozoa > Semaeostomeae > Pelagiidae > Sanderia > Sanderia malayensis. The sequence continues at coordinate 8,479 of RQOL01000471.1, read as the reverse complement.
TTTATGAGAAGGAAAAACAATTTATTTTATATACTCTTCAAGCTCTAACGTGAAATAGTACGCGAACACAAAAATATCGAGGAACTGGCAAATTCACGTTCTCGACTCGAGAATGAATTCAAAGAACCAATCAGAAACTTTCGAATGCGTCGTTCGAATGTACGCGTCAAATCTCTGTCATGAGAAAGCAGAAACTTCTAGAAGTTTCCAGGAGCTATCAACCAATCAGATCACAGGGACTTTTCAGAAGTTTCTAGAAGTAGGGAATGTCCCTCGGGAATGTTCTAGAAATTTCTATGACGTCATAAAGAAGTTCCCAAAAGTGAAAAGTTCTAGAAAGTTTTAGAAGCAGAAATCTCTACAATCTGATTGGTTGATTTATGTATATAAATCATCCTCGAAATAAAATCACTTCAAGCATGAAGAGATCACACGAAGAAAGTGCAGCTGCTAATAATAGCAAGAAAAGAAAAATCTCTTGCTATCAATGTGGGAAAGTATTCAATAGAATGGCGAATCTAATGGCGCACAAGCGAACAACTCATAATGTGCAATCACCACCCAAATTAGTTGGCAAAGGTAGGAAAAAGAAAAAGATAGATGATAAAGCATTTAAAATATATACTAAGGAAGAGGATATTGAAAATATGAAAAAGATCAAGCAACACACAATTCGCGAACTTATGAGTGAGATATTTACACATAAGCAAGGGATAAAGTATTACATTGTTCTCGAAGTGGAATTTCATAAACCGATTGAGGATATCATATCAGAGCTATCTATTCACTGCTGCGATCAGAGATTGAAGATATCGAAGAGCTTGAAGACCAAATAGACGGCGCCATTAGAAAGTTAAAACATGACATAAATGAATTTACAGAAGTTGGAAGCGGCTGGATATTTACAAAGTATATCAAACTGCTAGTGAAGATGTTCGACTATGAAGCAATCAAAGGTAAAAAATATTTGCAGCTACCCGCCAACATCATCATCATCATCATCATCATCATCAACTTTATTTATGTGTCGAATAAATTTAGCATAATTGCTAATTGAGGACACTTACATACAAAAATAATTATTTACCTGTTTAAAAGTTTAAAAATTTAAAAAAGTTCAAAAGTTAAAAATCTATCGTCCACAGAGATTGCAACTGCAAATTTCCGTGCTTGTCATTACTGACAAGTCTGGAATCTTCTTGAGTTTATTTTTAAATATCCCGAGGGTTTTACTGTTTTTAATGTCAAAATATAGTTTCGACCAAATCATAGGTCCTAAGTACCTTATGGAATGTTTTCCATACGTCTCAGTTCTACACCTTGGTATATTGAATTCGGCGTTTCTCAGCTCGTAACGTTTGGTTTGTCTTTCAAACAAGGCTTGGATAGGCTTTGAAGCTAAATTGTTTTTGACCTTGTACATGAGAATAGCAATATCTTGCAATCGTTTGTTGTACAGAGTGGATAGATTTGATTTTTCCAAGAGTGGTGCATAACTACTTTGTTTATCACTAAACACTGCCCTTAAAGCTCTTTCTTGCACTCCTTCGAGCTTCCTACGATCTGATGCTCTGCAGAAGTGGAATACCAGTCCGCAATATGTTAGGTGTGGTAGAATTGCTGTTTTATACAACACTAGTTTAGCCTCCATTGGTATTAAGTTTCGTAATCTCATCAACACTCCTACTTTCTGACTTGCCTTCTTACACATGTTGCTTATATGTCCGTTGAATGTCAGTTTATCATCAATAATGACTCCCAAAAGCTTTAATGCTTTGGTCTGTTGCACCACATCATCATTTATTTTAAATTCTATAGGTATTTCTTGAATCTTTTGGCCAGTGACAGTCATGGCTTGATATTTTTCTTTGTTCGCATGTAGAAAGTTATCTCTATACCATGAACATACCTTTTCCATATTTTCGTTTATAACTTTCTCTACCTCTTTTGGTGAATCTTTGGCTACATATAGCTGGTGGTCATCTGCATACATTGATAAACCGCAATTTGAGACAGTATAACTGAGATCGTTTTGGTAGATATTCCACAGAAGTGGGCCAAGTGATGAACCTTGTGGGCATCCTCTTTCAGATTTCTTCCATATACTTTTTATGTCACCGAGCTTCACTCTATTTCTACGATTTTCAAAGTATGACTTCATCATGTCTATTGCCTCCTTGGAAAAACGGTATTTTTCCAGTTTCTTTAATAAGAGTGGTGGGTACAGAGAATCAAAAGCTTTACTCATGTCTGTTGATAACACCCCCACTATCTTATTGTTATCAATCGCTTCCTTCCATTTCTCGACCAGGTTTACTAACGTAGTCTCTGTGCTTTGGCCTTTTCTATATGCTGTCAAACTATCACTTAATTTTTCTTGGATTCCCTCTTCCGTTTGACCAGCGATGAGTTTCTCAAAAACCTTATCAACTACTGGCAGTGTTGTTTTGGCCTGTAGTTCTTATCTATGTGTCTATTATCTTTCTTGAAAGCAGGTGTCCATTGTCCCTTTTTCCAATCACTAGGCCATGCCATTTGTCTTATGCATTCGTTATACAGTCTTGTTATAGATGGTGCAAGGGCTTTTGCTCCAACTTTAAGTATTCCTGGTGCCATTTTATCCCATCCGGCTGACTTTCTTGGGTTGATATCTTTCATTGCTTCCTCAACCTCTTTCTCTATTAATGGCCTATAATCAACCTGTCTCGTCTCATTAACATTTTTCTCTATATTAATAACACTGCTGTTACTATCCAGTTCTTGTTCAGCTACTTTTGTAACGTTTGCTTCCTCTACTCCCTCCACTTCATATTCTTTTCCATTATCCCACATCGTGTTGAAATAATTTACAAAAGTGTCTGCCACTATTTGTGGGTTCTCTTCTAATTTTCCATCAGTTTCTAAGCTTATCACATCAGAGCCACCCTGCACGTTTTTTGCTGACAAAAATGGCTTGAAGACTTTAAAGAAAGCGCCGGGATTTGATTTGAGATCTAGTGCTTTTTTATCCCAATATTCTTTGATTGCTTTTCTTCGTTGTCTAGTTGCTTCATTTCTCCATTTCCTTTTTAATGCTAGGTTTTCATCACTCCTGTTTTTAGAGAATTCTCTTGCGTACTTTCTCTTTTTCCTAATCGCTTTTTTCCACTCAGTTGTCATGGAGGGGACATCCCTTTCTCTTACACGCATTCTTTTCCACGGCATGTGGTCGTCTATGATTCTGTTTAACAGATTTTGCCAGTAGAAATATTGATCATCTATGGATTCGAATATCTCTCCAACATGCCATGGAGCTTGGTCTAGATCTTGAAGTAACTCCTCAATGTTGAGATTCTTTTTACTTCTAAAAGTGATGATTTTCTTCTTATGTGTTTGAGTCTTTTTTGTCATCAAACTAAATATCATGCAGTGGTCACTAATTCCAGGATCAAATAACCCACTTAGTTTGTGATACTCTGGCTTATTTGTAAGAAATACGTCTATTAGTGTCTGCGAAGTTGATGTTATTCTCGTTGGTTGTTTTATAAGGCAACATATATCATGCACTTCTTCCAAATCAACTAACAGTTTACCCTCTCTACTTCCAGGTTTGGATTTGTCCAGGTTCAAATCCCCTCCAATAATGATGTTGCTGCATTGCATAGAAGCCCATGTCAGTAATTCGTTCAGTTCATTTTCTAATTGTTCATAGTAATTACTTCCTGAGATCTTAGGTGGCCTGTACATTCCAACTATAAGCACATTTTCTCCCTCAATCTTAGTCTGAACAGCTAGTACCTCAATAGTGATGTATTTCTTTGGGGGTTTTACCTTCTTTGAGCATAAATCCTTCACAACATACATGAGGATACCACCCCCACCTTTCTTTCGGTCTTCCCTATGAATATTGTAACTGTCCCATGCAAACTGTGTATTGGAGTAAGTACCATCAATCTTAGTCTCAGTCAGTATCATTACCTGAGCCTTCAATGACGAATTCAACATTGTCAGTTCTTCTATCTTGTTTTGTAAACTGTTTACATTTAGATGGCAAATTAAGATTTCTCTTTTATCTTTCGTTCGTCTTTCTGTAAGATTTTCAAATGTACTGGTCCCATTTCGAGAGTCTAAATCAGGCTCATCGTCTCCTTGTAGTTCCTCCACAAAATTTTGATCATACGTATCTGATAACAGTTCGCATCCGTAAAAGGGAAGGATTTCTAAGTAGCTTTTGCATTCTTTCTGAGTATTGCAAATTGGACATTCCCATGTGTAATTACCGATCGTTTGGAAATCTTCATAATCCTTCATGTTGACTTTTCCACACTTAATCCCTGTGTGGCATTTTTGACTACATATGCTACACAACAGGGCCTTGTGATTTTTAGCGACAGCTTTTCTGCAAACGCTGCATGGATTTTTAACAGGTCCTGGGTTCAAATGTATGTCTCCACATCTAAGTAGAGTAATTTCAACATCTCTTATAATTTGAAACGTTGCTGTTCCCTTGTTTCTGCAATATGGGACGCGAGCCCCGTTATATTTGTGTTTGATCTTTCCTCGAGGATCCTCTGTGGAGGAGCACTGCCTAGGCCACTCTTGATGATCAGCATAACTTAGGCCCGCTTCAACCTCCGAGAAGAATCCACTTGTATCTCTTGCATCGTTGTAGTTCAAGTTTATATATGGCACGGATTTCGACAAGCAACTACTATATTTATGTACTTGAGTTTTCTTACAGTAATTAAACAGCAATAACAAGATTATAAATAAATTCGTATGGTTGAAACAAAAATGCTGTCTGCCCGCCATAATCCAGTACAAGTTACCAAGTTATCGTTATAAAACTCAAAAACAAAAAACAAATCAAAAACAAAAAGGCAGTCATTAACGTGCAAAACGATGATGATAAATGCTTCTCCTGGGCAATTCTATCTGCACTACATCCACAATCAAAAGATCCACAAAGAGTCGCAAAGTATCAACAGTACTTGAACGAGCTTAACTGCGAGGGATTGAAATATCCAGTAAAAGTGCAAGATAAAAAGATGATTGATACATTCGAAATAAACAACAACATTTCAATCAACATCTATTTAAATGAAGATGATGAAATTACACCAGTAAGAATAGCGAAAAAAGAACTTGGAAAGCATGTGGATTTGCTACTAATAATTAATGATGATGATGAGAATCACTACTGCTGGATTAAAAGTATGAGTCGTTTGTTGGCCGGACGTCCTGGACATAAATATCATGAACATGCTGAGGCTCTGCATTGCTATTGTTGCAATCAACTATTCAATGATAATGATAGACAAAAAGTCAGATATCATTGACACATTACCGGAAAATACAGAGGTCCAGCTTGCAAGCATTGCAACTTCAAACATCTGGATATAGTAGCAAACTATCACACCATCCCGATCATCTTTCACAATCTAAAAGGATATAATATGCATCATATTCTGAAGAATTTGAATGGCAGAAATGCAAAGATCATCGCCAATTCGAGAGAAAAGATCATGACTGCACAGATTGGTGTTCATTCTGAAGAAAATGAAGAAGGTAGAAATACCAATACTAATATACTAATGGAATCAAATACATTGATTCATTCGCATTTTTAAGCACCAGCTTAGCAACACTATTCAACAACCTGCCGAAAGAAGATTTCATATCTATGAAAAAATACTTGCATGATGAGATCACCCAACAACAATATCCTGAGATACCTAGAAATGAAGGAGAAAGAGTTACAGAATTGGAAAGAGAACGTCAAAACATGTTTGAACCAGGCGTAGCATGTAAAGATCCGCTAAAAAATGAAGATGTTTTGGATTATAGAAATTGGAAAATACCACCAAAGAGAGCTTTAACAGAAGCAGAAGATGCAGATGTCAAGAAAGCGTTTGATTTGCTGACAAGGAAAGGTGTTTATCCCTATGACTGGGTGGATAGTATAGAAAAAATGCAAGAAACATCTCTACCACCAAAAGAAGCATTTTATAACAAACTCTATGATTCCAGCATCAGTGATGAAGATTATATATATGCTCAACAGGTTTGGCAATTTTTCAACTGTCAGACCTTTCAAGATTATCATGAGCTATATCTGAAAACTGATGTGCTGCTGTTAGCTGATATATTTGAATCGTTCAGAAAGCAGAGTCTAAAATTTTACAAGCTTGATCCTGCTCATTATCTAACTGCTCCTTCACTAGCTTGGGATGCAATGTTGAAGATGACTGGTGTAACGCTGGAATTACTATCTGAAGAAAAGAAGGACATTCACCTTATGATTGAAGATGGTATTCGGGGGGTGTTTCGATAGCAGTGAAAGGTCATGCTGAATCGATGGAAAACAACACATTGATGTACTTAGATGCAAACAATCTCTATGGATGGGCAATGTTGCAGCCAATGCCTTATGGTGGTTTCAAACAATTTACGCAAGAAGAAATAAAAAACACAAACATCGACACGTTGTTGTCAAGATCTGATGAAGATATTGGCTACATTCTCAAAGTTGACTTAGAATATCCAGCTGAGTTACATGATCATCCTGCAGATCTACCATCAGCACCACAAAGATTACAAGTTCAAGAAGAAATGTTATCAAAATATCAAAGACAAGCTTATGGGGAAAAGTTTAAGTCAACACCAAAGCTAATACCAAATCTATATGACAAAAAAGAATACACCATGCATGAAAGAAATTTGAAGCAGTGTTTGGAATTGGGTTTGAAGCTAACAAAAGTTCATGAGATTATTGAATTCAAGCAAAACTTTTGGTTGAAAAAATATATTGATTTCAACACTCAAAAGAGAACTCAAGCAAGAAATGACTTTGAAAAAGATCTGTTTAAACTGATGAACAATTCTGTGTTTGGAAAGACGATGGAAAACGTAAGAAATCATCGACGTTTTGAAATCTGCACAGATGGTATAGTCCTGAGAAGATGGGTCAGAAATCCAAAGTTCTATGGAGTAATTGAAATTAATGAAGATACACTTTTGGTAGAGAAAAAGATTGGTAAAGTTAAACTCGACAAGCCAATGTATGTTGGTTTCAGCATATTAGATATTAGCAAGACATTGATGTATGATTTCCACTACAACTTTGCAAAGCCAAACCTTCCAAACGTTCAACTATGCTACATGGATACTGATAGCTTCATCTATGACATACCAATGTCTCAAGATCAAGTTAACAGAGTATTGAAAGATCATGAAGATGGATTCGATTTCAGCAACTATGATAAAGAACATCCAAATTATTCTGTAGGAAACAAGAAAGTTATTGGGAAAATGAAAGATGAGCTCGGTGGTGGGAAAATGATAGAATTTGTCGGATTGAGATCGAAGATGTATAGCCTCAGAATCGATGATGGGCAAACAATCAAAAGAGCGAAAGGAATTAAAAAAGATGTGGTAAAGAAGCAAATAAAGCATGAAGATTACCTAGATTGTCTGAAAGAACAGCAAACCTATTCACACAGGCAGCGTAATATTGAATCACACAATCATACCATCTACACAACAGAAAGAACAAAGAAATCGTTGAGCTCTTTTGATGATAAGAGATACATTCTTGATAATGGTTTTAACACACTGCCATATGGGCATTATTTGCAAGAAAATGCGCAAGCTGCTGAAGAAAGATACTGAGAAAAAGACATTATTTGAACATTTCTAAACTAACTGAACATTTAAGTTTTCAACATTATTTTAAACTATATCTTCTATTAACATAATTGTAAACATACAAATCATTACTTAACTTATCATTTACATTAAAATATTTATTGATTAATGAGTTCATTGTAACGTTTTTTGTTCTATTAATGAGGAAGAACATGCAATGTTGTCCACAAGTCGCACTCTTATAGGATTGAACTTGAGTTTTATTGTAAGTAAGCTTGAACGGATGAATGAAGTTTTTAAATTCTTTCAGCATAGGAGGTTCACCAAACGAATCATACAAATCCAAAACGCGATCATCGCTAATCTTCATTGAAAATGAATGAGCAGGGCAGTGAATGCACATCGATGTTTTTGATTTCATCTTTTCCAAATACACCATGGAAATAAGGTAGCTTTTCATGTTTCAGAAGTAAGTTATTGATTGTTATATCATCCATCATTACCAATCACGAATTATGTTTTTATGACTATCAATTTTAATTGTTCTGTCAAATTCTCTGAGAACAACAATATTCGTCAAACTTACAACAGCCGTTGCAAAATTGATGCTTATTCTCAAGTTACCGTCTCTTTTAAGCAAGTATTGTTCATCTGCACAATTTCCCTTTGGTGTCAAGTCAAAACCATAAATTGCTGATCCTTGATTGAATCTCTCATAATCAACCAGACTAGCTGAATTGCCCAGAGTAGTCAACAGACGGCTATAGGCATCGAAATAGTCATTATCATCATAATCCAATCTTACAGGGGGAGTGACCTCTTGATTGTTAACAGTCACTTGTATAGCAGAAAC
>RQOL01000470.1:0-148931 GCA_013076295.1 Sanderia malayensis | reverse complement strand
ATGAAGCATCTTTTTCTTATAGGTCCAAAGGTATCTTTGTAATTGTGCAAGAACAGCTGAATTCATGGAAGGCAGATCAGCCAAAATCATTTTTTAGCAAGGCAGAGGTCCACTCACCGATTTCAACAGATTGCAAATTTTTGCATCAAGAACAAAGAGAAAAAACTGGACCACTGTCATGGACAGGGCTTTTTCTCTGTTTGATGCAGGTGGGGGAGTTTGGTATTATGTGAGGATTTTAAAGATGGCTAAAGAACAGGTAATTTCTGTGATTCGTTTGAATTTCTGGGTTCTTGCATTAAACTAATAGTGTTGGCATTTTCTAATTTATAAAAATCCTGGCCTGCAAGTTATAACACATTCTATGACATTCAACATATTTTAAGCTAAAGTTGTGGTTATGTTTCTTCTTAAGAAGATCTTTTAAGCAGTTTGTTGTACTTATTCAGCCATGAGTATGGTCATGCGTTATGGATTTATACAAGTGTCTGCTCATGAAAATATTTTAGTGAAACAAGATCACTGTTTGTTTGACTTTTAAGTGAGACAATATTTAAGCAGCAACATATTCTGATGCAATAAGCTGATATTTTGAAAAATTTTCATAAGAATGTGTTCACAAGCGACTATGTTATTTTTCATACAATTTTATTTGATTTGTAGAAAGAGAAAAAGAGAGATCAAGATCAATTGGAAAAGCTTCTCTTGGGGGACCATTTGATTTGATTGATCAGATGGACAACGAAAAACGGATAAGGATTTTCTTGGCCGATGGATTCTTCTTTATTTCGGATTTTGTCATGTGCCCTGACATTTGTCCAGACCAACTTGACAAGATAACATCTATAAATTGAAGGACTGGGTAAGATATTTTTTTATGTCTTTAGAAATTAATCAGATTTAATATTAATTGAAGATTTGATGTGTTAAAGCAGTTCAAGTAATTTTGATATTATTTTTATAATTTTTACCCTTTTTGAGACTTTGTCTTCTGAAGTTCGCTTTAGACCTGATTTATTACTCTCCTCGCCAATAAAAATAATTTACTGGTATTTGCAATTGGTCTTATAATGTTGAAGATATATCTCTTGAAAGAAAATGTTAATAAGATAATGCTAAAAAATTCTAATCTACAGATGCTTATCAAATTTGGATGTCCAGCATTATTTTTTTATAAGGATTTGAACTCTTTGGCTGGAAAAGAACTGTTGATAGCTTGATAGTAACAATTTCCTAGAAATTTGCAACAAAAATCTATATTATATTGTTATAGATCTTTTTTTTTAGATAAAACCTCAGGTTTACCCAAGGTTCAACCAATATTCATTACTGTGGACCCCAGGAGAGATGACCCAAAAAGTATCAAAGAGTACTTAAAAGGTAATGCTTTTCTTTAGTAAATATATTTAAATATTCTACTTTTGTAATTCAAATAAAATTATCTGCCCCTTCAAGGATCAATGCAGAACCAATCATTAAAAACAAACCTATATGATTTGAACTTTGGGTATTTTGTGCTGTTAAGCTGTTGTTTGCTATTAAGAGCTATTAAGCTTCTGCCGTATACCATATACCATGCTTTTCAATTCATTTATCATTGTTTTAACTCAAAATAGTTGTTTACTTTTGTGGAACATACAGCAATTATTACATTTGGTTTTCTTTTTCAGACTTCCACCCAAGGTTCATTGGTCTATCTGGAGATGAGCCTGCAATTAAAGCTGTCACGAAGGCATATCGTGTATATTACAGTGCCGGGCCGATGGACGATGATGAAGATTATATTGTAAGTTTTTCAATTTCCTCATCAATCAGCAAACAGTTTTAGTTTTCTTGCATTTTTTTACACCCATAGTAATTTCAGTTTCCAAATATTTCCAATGATGTTTGGCACCAGCCCTGAAAAGTGGGGACAAATGGATTTGCTGACAAATCTATCTTTTGGCTATTTTTTATTGTTGTTTGATTCTGATCTCATCAAGTAGGTGAAAAGGATAGATTTCTGGCTCTCATCTAATCATTTATATCATATGTGATTACAAATTTTGATGGATGGCCTTAGTACTAACCCCTAATTATGCATTACCAATTTGATTTAGATTTGTGTGAAAAATTATTAAATCAATGTAGTCTATTAACATCAGGAACTAATTAGGTGGAGGGCTCCCTGAGTTGGTAGTCAATATTGCATATATTAACTGTACTATATTTCTTTTACCTTGACTTATAACAATCCTATTTTTGATTAATAAAATCTGTGATTATGATTTTATTTTTCATTTTAGGTTGATCATACAGTTATTACTTATTTGGTTGATCCAGAAGGAAATTTTGTTGAATATTTGGCCAGAACAAGACCATAGAGGAAACAATGTCAACTATAGGAACAAGAATGATAAATTACAAACACAAGAAAACAGATTAAACACTTTCATATCTATATACTAATGAAAATAATTGTCAAAATACGAACATATGCATGCTTCAAGAAGAATTGCTGTGATAGTCGTAATTAATTGATTTGCTATTCTTTTTCAGTTCGAAACCCTTGCTTGTCGAAGTTCATGTAAGATATGCAAGCCATTAAAAGACTGAATTGTTGGTGAGTACAATCATTGCTATCCTATGTAACATTTTATTAATGTTTTGATATGCGACCCATGACAGCAAAGCACCTTTTGAATTAGACAAACACATTCCATTCAGCATTTATCTTATCAAAAGTGAACTGTAATAATAAAACCTTTACACAATGATTTACAATGGAAATATTAGCTTTTTTCAAAGTCATCTACTGTAAAACCTCCATTAAACCTCCTTTTTATTCTAGAATCTATTCTTCGCATATTTGATACCATCAGCTCTGGCTTACAAGACCTTGAAATGATGCATGGAGATGTAATACTTCCAACTTTTTTGCAAAAATTTGCAAAGCACAGAGGTCATTGCATACAAGATTGTCTTCAGTTGTAAGAATACATTGTGTTTACTTTAGTAACTTTGTTGTTTTCCAAGATTACTTTGCTTGATCATAATCATAATTACATTATTGTTATAATTATCTCTTCAGGACGCTGTCTATGAAGTTGCCCAGTCTTTGTCACATGCATTCATGAAGTAATAATGGCTTGGTGAAGTGGAAGATTTGGACATTACATTTTCATTTTTTTCTTGTGAATTAAAATATTCTTTGTTGTTGTCTTCTTATTTGTTGTCTTTCTGCAAAGAGCAAGGTAGGAAGGCACTACCCCTCCTGTTCCTTAACCTTCAATTTGCCCTGGCAAGTTAGGAGTGAAGGGTCAGGTGCAGGGGGGAGATATCTTCCTACCTTATCTTACCCCTCTCTCCTTCGAGTACTGAAGGAGATAGGGGTAAGATTTAAGGTGGTAGGGACAGGGGTAGGTATGGGGTACCACCTCTTCCAGGTGGAGGGGTCTCTTATGACCCCCAAGGGGTGTCCTAGGGGCAACTCCTTGGAGGTCATAAGAAGACCCCCCATCTGGAAGTCATAAATGGTACCCCATTCCTACCCCTGACCCCCAGATGTGGGGGGGGGTTAGTAGGGGATGAAGGGAAGGGGTGCCTCCATGGTCAGGGAGGTGGACCATGGTGTGGGGGGCTGATAGGGTCTAGGGGGCACACCATGAAGTAGGAACATCATACCCACCTTTTAAGTCAACAACCCTACCCCAGGTGTCAATTTTTATGTGGGGTTCCTACTTATCCCCCCATGTATGAAGCTGTGAAGTCACCCAAAGCAGAAGAGAAGAATGGATTGGAAGAAGTGGATAGAAGAAGATTTTTCCATGCATAATTCTTTTATTTTCATTTAGTCTATATTGCTGTATCCCAAGTACAATAGTTTACAGGTTTATTATTTTAAAGGTGAGCCACAATGACAGGTTCTGTGTGAAGATGTTCAACTCCTCAAACAGGAGACAATTTCTGTCTCCTGTTTGAGGAGATGTATTGCATGCAAAGAGTCACCTCGCACAGGACCTGTCTTTGTGGCTCACCATTAAAATAATAAATGTGTAAACTATTGTATTTAGGATACAACGATATAAACTAAATGAAAATAAAAGAATTATCAATAGAAAAATCTCACTCTCGTATCCACTTCTTCCAATCCATTCTTCCCTTCTGCTTGTGACTTGTGAGCTTCATCGATGTCCAAACAGCATACATGAAATAAAAGAAAACAAAATTAAAATTTTTATGTTAAAATGATCAATATTTATACAATTAATCTGAAGTTAATATGAAAGTAGAATAAAATAGAAGAATTGGAAGGCTTATAGCAAGAAAAGCTTTGCAGTTTGCAAATAATTAGAATTAAATTAGAAAGTAACAAAATATGCATATAGCATACATTTTCTTGCAGACTGTTTCCATTCAAAGGCAGACTTCCATCCTGCTTATTGCCAACAACCAAATTCTGTTAGCCTCAAATCATCTATATTTACAGCGTGCATCATCCAGAACTTCAACAACCAAAATGATTTGCCAAAATGTCTATGGCTTCTCTTCGATTTGCTGGTACATGTCTCTAAGTTGGTCTGCTTCACCAAAATGGGCAGGTTCCATTGACTGCAAAATAAATTCTACAAAGCAAGGTATTGCAAAACAGGCTATATGGAGTTAATTTGTTATCCCTAATCAAGTGTAATAACAAAATTTTAATTACCTTTCAGCATTGGGATAGCGAGAGCCAACTGACCATAGCTGTGTGCCAGGCAACCATGCACCCATTGTAACGTAACGTAATTTCGATTTTAACGTCACTACCACGCGAAAAATCGTATTTTCGAGCAACAAAAACGATAAAAACAACGCGAGCTTAATTCGTAGTAAAATCAGTCTACATAAGTTTTACACCTTTAAGAATCACATTAAATTTACACACTGTCTCAAAAAATCAAAGTAAAAAAAGTTAAGAAACCCTAAAAAGCCAGCAAGCAACTAAATCTAAATATCACAATAGTTCCGCCCGTCTTACCGAAAGCAATGTATTGCAATGCAGTGCCGCTTGTAGAAAACCCGGGGGTTAACGACCCAAATACAATCGAAAACGTAGTCTTCTATAACGAAGGCCTTCCTTTGCTATTACGAAGTACGGAGCGGTAAAATCGCGTATACAGTTGAGCGATAAGTTATAGTGAAGACAATAAGACGGTTAGGCTGTATGCAATGAAACTATAAAGACGTGTATGTTAAAAAGTACCTTATATTAAGTTATCTTTGATGGTAAATAAAGTGGAATCTCCATATAACAACCTTAAGAGTTTGCAGTAAAACAATTTGACTATCTTCACTCTCGATCAAACGCAACTTAGAGCATCTTGGGTTCCGTAAATTCTCCGCGCAATTTTTTCGTTCCTTTTTAAGTTTGTTACATGAAGACTGCTCTGTATATACTGAGACGTATGTTTATGTTGATTGGCTAATACGATGTTTCCGCGACGATGATTGGTTGGATTATAAGAATCAATTTTATCGTTACTAAATGATGATTAAACTTAAAAACGCTTACGAAATCATTTCCCTGCTAAGACCGTACAACTAAAATATAACGAAAGCAAAAAACCACACAAAACTAATAGTACCTACTGTTTTAGAATCCAAAATAAAACGTAAAGAGAAACTCACCAACGTGATATCATCAGACATTGTAGCCTCTTTTTCAGTACTTACAAATCCTTTCTTGATCTGCTACTGTGAGACATTGGTGACCTCGTTCCCATGCCAGATCTTCTGAGGCCAGCAGTGATCGGGGTGGTGCGTTTAGGGGGGCTGATGCCTGGGTCGGTGGTGGGCGTCATTGTCATGCCAGAAAGCTTTAGCTTTTCAGGTGATATCAACGATGCAGTCGGTGATGATGACTTCGTTCTGCGCATGTGCCCGTAATAGGGAGTGCTGCTCGGGTAATACGCAGAGGATGGATCGATTCCCGAGTGTTGATCTGGCGGTTGATCGAGCTTCATAGACTCGCGCTCCATGAGTGACGGTTCGCGGGCAACCGAGGTCAACGAGTCGTTGAGCTTGCTGCGAATGTCTTTGATTTCGTCAGATTTCTGAGATGTGCGAGCGATGAATGTCTGCTTCTGTTGCATCTCCTTAGACAACTGGTCTTTCAAAGTGTTCACCTGTGACACAAGCATTGTCAATAAATCATCAAATACAAAGCGCACAAAGGCATCTAATGTTATCACATAGCTCCAATACACACAAATCCCCAATTACTGCTGATCCAATTTGAAGCAGTGAAAGCAGAACAGTATTGAAGAAACGACTAATGAGCAACAAATCAATTGTAATACAATCGACTCGCAATTCCACCATAATTGCTGACAAGCTGAAGACTGTGTCACACTTTTCGTTATACCAACAAATTGCTATATTAATATTCCACTGAGCTCAGTTTTGTGGTCGACTACTTTTCAAATAATATAAAACCCCAATTTAAATCTTTACAATCGGTGCTAACGAATTACTTAATCTAATAGGATTTAGTCATGCCTCATATGATTAATCTACTGCCTTTTCAAATCCATATCCCATCCAGTTAATCCGATGTCTCATTGGATTAATCCAGCATTGATAGGATTCATCCTAATGCAATTAGACTAGCCTGGATTTCCACACAGCGTCAGAGTAAGGCGACCATCTGATTCATTACACGATTGGAATACAACACAGAACCATGTATCGAATAAAGGATTGTCCTACCCCCGTCCACAAACACGATTCTCATTAAATTTAAGTGACAAGAAACGAGTATACAGGGTGTATCGTCATACCTGTTCTTCTAATCCACGCACTCTTTGTTTGTGGGCACGTTCTCTAGCCTGGTGTGTCCTTTCCAAGTGTGACTGAGCTTGCTTCGATCTGTCAGCCTCGTGTTCGACTTCGTCTCTGTGTCGACCAGCAATGTCCATCAACCTGAAAAGCCAGAACGAGACCATTAGCCACACACTTCTTCACTTGACTAAGGACTGAAGACTAAAGGCTTTCATCTAAAGCACAAGTATGGCCAAAAGCAATGACTTTCAAATAATTTGTTAAAACCATTAACATTCAAAACAAAACGAACAACTGCCAACCAACTTTACATAACCATTAACACCACCCAAATACCCTATTACAACACAGCTGCAAATACAACTTACTTCTTTGCATGATTCTCTTCTGTTTCAGCCAGCGTTTGTTGCAGTGCTTGAATCTGAGAACGAAGCTCTTGCATGTCCTGATCCTGACTGTTCAATGACCTGTCCAAAGCTGATCGCTCCTCGCGCACTTTGCTCAACTCTTCATCTGTGTTCAACTTGTCCCTCTCGATCTACAATAACCAACATCAGCTTTCATACAAGATCCCCATACAAGAGTGATGTATTGCCCAATGATTAAATTGATATGAAAGTCCATATAGAGCACATACAATAAAGATGACACGCAAATGTTATACAGTGTCATCCCCATCTCGACTGCCCGCTATCTCAAACATTCGCTTCCTGGGACAATGTTCCATTTCCCCTCGCCTTGGTATAGTATAGTTAGGACTATTTCGAACGAATTCAAATTGAGGGTTTGAGATACCGTATGTCAACTGTAGATATTCATTGAAACAATATTCAAAATCTCCCTTTAAACAATGAAATAAATAGCCCCCAAGGCAAAGACTACAAAGCTATATAGATGGATCGTGTATGCCTTAAAAAGGTCATTTGTACGACCCAGTTTGACAGCCCATTCCGAGAGACAGTTACCAATAACATTAACATTCATATTTACATACCCTATTAAGAGTGGCCTTCAGCCATTAACATTCATATTCACATACCCTATCAAGAGTGGCCTTCAGCCATTAACATTCATATTCACATACCCTATCAAAAGTGGCCTTCAGCCATTAACATTCATATTCACATACCCTATCAAGAGTGGCCTTCAGCCATTAACATTCATATTCACATACCCTATCAAGGGTGGCCTTCAGCCATTAACATTCATATTCACATACCCTATCAAGAGTGGCCTTCAGCGCCTTCTTGTCTTTCTCGATGCGCACTTGAGATCGTTCAAGGTCACGTTTCTCTTGTTCAACTTGACTTATCAGACGCTGCTGTTGGCTCAACCTCTCCTGTAGTTGTCGTTTATCCTCCTGCAGGAAATCAACAAACACACACTTTAGCAATCAAAAGAAACATCTATCATATCCAATAACA
Organism: Sanderia malayensis; assembly: GCA_013076295.1. Taxonomy (NCBI): domain Eukaryota; kingdom Metazoa; phylum Cnidaria; class Scyphozoa; order Semaeostomeae; family Pelagiidae; genus Sanderia; species Sanderia malayensis. The sequence continues at coordinate 140,706 of RQOL01000470.1, read as the reverse complement.
TCCCGATGAAAGCAACAAGATATCGACGCTCAGAATGACCCAGGCTGTACAATACTTCGTGAAGATTCAAGCCATCATACCAAGGCTATACTCTATATTGCACGAGTATAGCCTTGAGAGACAACAGAGAAAAAAAATATGTAAAGTACCTGTAGTTTTCCGATTCTAACCACAAGATCTTCTTCGTTTTCTTGTCTGGATTGAAGCATGTGTTGCAGTTTGCGCACTTGGTCTTCGATTTCAGCTTTCTTACCCTGAAATAATTCACAATAAAGTAAAACTAACTAAGACCACGAGTACAAAGCAAACAGAAACATCATCTGGTAAAAGCTAGGTGCTTAAAGCTTACAGGTTTCAAGGCTTGAGCTGAAATTTGGGGGTTAAAAGTTCCAAAGTTGAAGCTCAAATATCCCAAAGATGAAGTCAAATCCCTGCCCCAAATTCATATCAACAAGCACAAGAAAAACAACAAACTAACCTCCATGTCAGATACTTCATCTTGCAATGATCTACACTTATCAGCCAGACCATCATTTGCTTTCTTTCCCTCTTGTTGAGACATCTTCAAAGTATCCAGCCTCTCTTCCATTACTCTCTTATCATGCTCACTATTGGTTAGTGCTCTCTGCAACTGTTGTATGCGCTCCTGCAAGCTGAGTATGCCTTGATTGCTGTCATTCAACTTCATTGACAGCTCGGTGACCTTCTGCTTGCATCCACGTTCTTCCTCTTCTGTCTTTGCAAGTGCAGTTGAAAGGCGATCAACCTACAAGTAGAACAAACGTAAATATAGCAACCACACATACAAATACATGCAATCACTCTATTATACATACGTCTCTCTTTTTTACAGATGTACTCTCTATATATTTATATACATATTTACATTTATACTCCCCATTGTACACATCTGTTCTCTCTATGAAGCACACATCACTCTATTCTACAGATTAACTATGTCTCTATATATACATCCACATACACTCCATTCTAAATATCTGTGTATAAAACTCGTCTTTCTTTGAAGCACACGTCTTTCTACAAGGTAAATGTCCCTAAATTGTACACCTGTATCCCTACAATACGCAGTTCTGGGGTGCAGTGTGTATCTACATTAGTACACAGGTATCTCCTACAGAATACGTCTCTCTCTCCAACATAAATGTCCCTGTCTTATACAATTCTCCACTAACTATGTGCCATCCATGCACATATGCCGTAGAGCTACATGAATAAGCCATCTCTTCCATACTTACAGTGAGCTGCAGTGATGTTGCCTTCTGTTCAAGGTGCTGCTGAGCATTGACCAGGTCAGAAATCCTTTCTCTCAGCGTGTGCTTCTCTGTGTCACCGTCTTGCAAACTCAATTTCACACGTTCAAGGTCACCTACGAAACAAAACGTAAATAAGTACAAATATTGGCAAATAATAGCTGAACACACCATCAAGCACATTCATTGCAAAAAGGACAAGTCTTCTTTAATGGACGCCTCTCCATGCCGAGAAAATTCTCTATGCTTCTCTATAATGAAGATGAACTTATAATATATAATGAACTTATCTGGAGCCCATGATCTATTACCATAGTGTACAAGTCCTATTTTCGACATCATAAGTTACAACAGAACACTATGTTCATTCCAAGGGGCTATTAACACCCTTGTGGGTTTGGGTGAGAGATAATTCAAGGGGGCGCTATTTCGAAGATATAAAGGTCACTATCAAAAACACAAGAGCATACCCTCGCAGCCCTTCTTCAATCATCTTGTTATTCTTGATTCAGCATCTCAATCTGAGATCTCTGGCTTCTTTCTTTGCTCGATTTTAGACTCATTCTGTTGCAATTTCATCACCTTCTCTTTCAACTGTCTCCTATCAGCCTCGGCTTGAGCAAGACTCGTTTCCAAGGCGTGCATCTTCTCGTTGATGCTCTTGCGCTCTCGTTCCAGTCTCCTAATTGTCTCTTCCTGCAACATCATGGCTGTTGTGCACTGCTGAGTCGGCCATCTGCTCCTCTTTTACCTATCAACAACAGTCAAAAACATTATTTTCACTATAGTTCCAGCAATTAACAAATCCACGATGCAGCATACTAATATCAACAGCCCAGCAAAGTACTGAGTAAGAGACCACCAATCTAAAGCTGCATGTATAAAATCCAGACTAGACATGCCTCAAAGCTTTAACCAAAACGTTCTTGAAAATAAACTATTCTCGATACCCGGCCGTATTAGTTGGCGTATATTACAGTAAAAAAACAAATGAACATTAATCAACAATCCTTAGAAAATACACCTTCATAATAAAGACTAGTAAATATATTCAGAGATTCCAGGACACGAACCACATCATATAGTATATAAGCGTAGAGTTGTCAGTGAATTTAGTTGTTATATTAGCGTCTAGTTATCAGTCTGCACAACGCACAAAAAGCTGACCAGAATACGTGTACATTATTACATAGAGGCTTTAATGTAGCTATACCAGCAATTGAAAAACAATGGCTCACCATTCTCACTCTCTTCCAATGCCTTTTGAAGTGTCTGCAGGCGCTGTTCGCATTCATTTCGATCGCTTTCCATTTCTGACAGCTGTCTCTGCAAGCTGCTCACCTGAGCGTGTGCCTCGTCTCTTTCGCGCTCAAAGTCGCGCAATTTCTGCGCAAAATCGCGCAAGGCCACGCGCACGATCTCGGGATCCACGTCACTACCTGCGTCAATTTTATTCGGCGATCTTCTAGTCGGTGAGATCGATTGATCTTTGATTGGAGAATCGGCTTCGTCACGATTCGGAGTTTTACTGCGGCCGAATAGTCGTCTGGTTGGACTCATACCTCGTATTGGTGAGGGAGATCTGGATGAAAAATGGTTGAACAAAACATTACATAATTTACGAAATGTAGAAACAAAATGTTTGGAGCATTTATTCCTTATACAGACAGGCTCGCGCAAAACATCTTGAGCTTTGAAATACTTCACAGAATAGCTCACTTGAATAATAATATACTTTAATATATTATAACTTATGCTATAATAAATTATATTATATTATAATTTATTATCCATTATGCATATATTTTGCATAAATTATAATAAATTATAATTTATTATCGCTTGCTTATAACTAAGCCTCAGCATAATCAGCTCCAAATATAACAGAATGCAAGTATAAGTAGGAACATAACAGTAAGTACTTTATGATAAGTTCGGTATACATCTAGAATGAATTGCACAAACCTTGCACGTTCTGTTGAAGTGCCTCTGATGCCAAGCGTGCGACGCAGTGCAGAATGAAGACTTGTCAACTTGAAGTCAACATCATGCTTCATGTTCTCAAGTCGAGTCAACTGTCCTTCCAAGCCGGATATTCTTCCTTCAGCACCTGATAATTTCAGCTTCAAATCGGCTTGGTCCTGCAGAAAATCAATTAAAACATTCAGCCACAAATGATTCGAAAGCGCATTAAAAGTACATAATTATAATAACATAATATCTGCATGTTTCTTTATTTGGTTTCCTAAAAAAAGCTACAAAACTCCTCTAATCATGTTTTATAGATGAAGAATTATTTCGTCTGACTATCAAACTTTCTAAAAGTGGGGCTGAAAGCACTCTAGGCATCATCATGAAAATAAATATCAAAAATCAACATCACGACCATCACAATGTACATACCTGATTACTGTTCTCCAAAAGATTTTCCAAATTCTTCACCTTCTCCTTCGCTTTCGTTTCTGCCTTCTTCCCCTCTTCAACGGCCATTTGGTAATCCTTTTCCTTCATACGATAGTCTTCCTCTGTATCTGCGAGCTTCCTGCCCAACTGCTGAGCCTCTCTGCGTGCCATTTCGCGTGCCCCATCAATCTCGGCAAGCTTCTGCTTCGTACTGAACGTCTCTCTTCGACTCTCCTCCAACATGTGCTCTTCCTTCGCAAGTTGGTCTTGACATTGCTGATCTCCTTCTTGGCCTTCAAGCAATCGGCATCCAACAAACGTACCTAATAACAACAACAGATACAGCTCGTCATACACCATACTACCCCCTAATCAAAGACATAAACATATAGAGAAAACACATGTTAATCAACATGGCATTGACATGAGAACAGGGGGGAAGGCTAGTTACCTGATTATGAAGCATTTGGATTTCTCTTCTTGCTTCTTGGCGTGCCTTTTCAAGTTCGCGCAAATTGTTTCTCAATTCGTCTCCTTCTTTCTGTTGCACTTCTCTTGCCTCTTGCAAGTTGGCGATCTTCTGCTTGGCTTCATCCAAACTTCTCTTCAGATTTGTCTTGTCACCTGAAACAATGCAAGTTAGCAATCATCTCTACAATCCCAATGATCCATGAGTTGTAATCCTTCATCCATAATGCAGAATCTATCATCCGGAACTAAATCCATAATCAATAACAGAAAATTTGGGCAGTCTTTGCACGTGTAACAACAACCATTGATGCCTTCTTCTTCTTCAAACGAACATTGCAAGAATATGCCACAATAAACGCCCCTTAGTAATGCCACACATTGCAACAGTCGCCGGGGGCTTAAAATCGAATAATTACAAGGACAGTGAAGACATGTTCGTCTTTGGTGAAACAGAATGGATTTCACTCAATACAATAAACAGCAATAAGAGTTGACGATGAAAAAAACAACCAAATTTCCAATGATAACAATACCTTCTGCTTTTTTGACTTTGCTTCTGAGTTCATTGGTTGTGAACTGAACGGCTTCTTTCTCCTTCTCCTCGTCTTTCAACATCCTCCGCAGTTCCGAGTTTTCCTTCCTGCCTGATTCACGCATGTCTTCGCTCTCACGATTCTTTCGCTGTGCTTCAATCAAATCCCTTCTCACAGTGTCACGCGATTCCTCCACCATTTTCAGCTGCAACTTCAGCTCGTTGATCTCACGCTCGGCATTCTCCTTCACACGGGCCAGATCGCGGACTCGCAGCTCCAACTCAGCAACACGCGACTCCGAGTGGGCACTAAGAAAAAGCAACAACGAGAACATTTAGCCATTGCAAACAAAAGAATTAGCAAGTTTATTGATCTGAAATGGCACTTTGAAGGGTTGGCAGTTTGAGAGATACAACCCAGCATCGCAACGAGTCTGTTGTTAAAAGCAGGTTCAACTGGAGTTGACGACCAAAGCTGAATCAAACCTTATACCAAATGATCTACAATGCTTTACTGTTTCTACCAACTGGCGTTCACCTGTTAAACTCGCTAGATTCTGAAATACGTAAATGCATTTTGAACAAGCATTACAATCCATCAAACCTCCTTGGAATGAAAAAGCGATGTTTTACTGTAAATTCACAACACACATATAAATGCATTTACATACAGTAAAATCTGCATATAAGAACCTGTAAATTTCCACCCGGCTTATCGTTCCAAGACAATAAGCTATTGTTTCTTCTATTGTTTCGAGCAGGAAAATCACCCTGAAGGTTCTTAATCCATTGGCTCTTATATACGGGTTTTACTGTACATGTAGACAAGAGATCTATGACATAGCAGCAACATACAAAGTGTACTACACAACGTACTTGCCCAAAAATGCAACACAACTCGATGCTTTATTGCGATTGCAAGAAGCGACCGGGAAAACTCCATTCAAATAGGCAAGCACTTTACTGTTTCTCCTCAACAGAGCATCCATCTCTGTTTAGGTATAGTCAAATCAGTACCTCCCACCTTCTCCTGTTACTCATAACTCATAACTCATAGCTTATTGAATATCAAATCACCGTGAAAATCGCCAAAGCACACGCACTTAGTTATACAACCATTGAGCCTGAATCCATCGCTACCAAACAGCACTGCATTCATTGATTGAAGCAGCTATAGCAGTAATACCACATTCACTCACGAATTAACAAGAGAATACACACGAACGACACCATTCATAGCAAATAATCATTGTCGTGAGCAAACAGAAGAAGTAGTAGAACCAAAGGTATCATACAACGCACCACACAAGAACGTACGTCGACTCGGCTTGAATCAAAAATTATTAACGAACAAGCACCTATTACCGGGGGTCAATACACACGATTCTTCAATCCTCCTTCTTCAAGCATAGTACTCTGAACATCCGGAGAGCATTCATTCATAGCAGGTTATGGAAAACAGAGATTACCCCCTTGCGTTACTTAATTTCACCGCCTACAAACACACTGCTTCGCATTCCCCGTCGGGGGTTAAGCATTTCGGATTCTTTCAAGCCCAACCACTTGTTGCGAGCATTCGTGACCCATCATGACAGGTGGTGTGTGAAGAGAAAAATAGAAGTAACCCCCGTATCACTTACAGTGTATCTTCCAGCTGGCTCTGAGTCTGTTTTAGCTCTCGCTGTGTGTTGTTCAACTGGGCCTGAGATAAAAGAAAGCACAAATAACAACAAAATAGTGGGTGTTTGTTAAATATTCATGCACTCTACTCTAATCACAGGAAAAAACTAGTTCACGCAAACTTTCTCCAATCGGTGTTTTGTTTATCAAAGCAGCTAATTTTACGTGCGTATCGGTGATGCCTAACAATCTATTCAATTGACAACAAGAGATATTTCTAGATTTCAGCGATCAGATTACGCATATCTCCCGGACTGGGTCATACAAAACAAGATCGCCACTTGGCAAATAAGCTTGCACACAGGGACCTGCATGTATCAATAAACATATCCATCAGCTTTGTGATATATCTCCATAACCCAGCATTGCACTCATCTAACCATCTAACAATTGTCAGATTTATTGTAGATATACAACGCTGCTATAGAAGCCATTGCGAGGAAATTAGCATCTACTTTCAGAAATAAGCAACTCCCCACATATATGGTACAATTTACAATCGACTAATCATTCTGTATATGAATGGCCTATGTTATATCAGGAAATTATCCTAACATACGAAAGCATTGGTTCGAATTCAAACTCGTTGCATTAACATTCAATACAGTAACAGCCCGCACATACGAACTTGCAAAACATCCAGCCAATTGTTAAAAACAATACACTACTGCCTCTTCTATTGTTTTCAGCAGAAGCATCACCCTGGGGCTTCTAAGCCCATTGGTTCCTACATGCAGGTTTTTACTGTAGTTATTTTCGACAAATACATTCGCTGGCTCTATTCAATGAAATATTAATGTCCCACCACCAATAAAGACACAACATACCTTATCCTGTTCTGCTTTGCTGAACGATTCCCGTTTCAGTTTCTCCAACTCTGCTTTCAAGCCTGCCAGTTCTTCCTTCGTCTTGTTACCCTTCTCTGTCAACAATGCTTTCTCATTAGCAGCCATGTGCATGCATTCTTGTTTCTCATTTTCAGCCATCACCAACATCTCGTCTCTCTCCTTTTGCACCAATGCAACCTCATTAACCAATGCTGCCTTGTCTTTCTCGTATTTTTCTGAAAGTGCATCAAATTCCTGTTGCATTTCAATCAAAGCCTCTTCTTTCTCCTTATTCAGGTGCAATGCTTCGCTCTCCTTGTCCCTGCCCAGGCGCTCGACGTCTTCCTCGTGTCGCTGTTTGGCGCGATTCAAATTGACCTAAGAATGAAGTGTCATTGGTCAAAGGTTACAGGACGCAAAGGTCACATACGAAAGAAAATTCAAAGTCATATAAAAAACCAAGCTACACTAAAAACCAGCATATCAGAAACGCAGCCTATTCATCCAAACACAATAACATATCGTTTCTTCTATGGCTTTAAGCAGAAACATTAGCCTGGAAATTCTTAATCCACTAGTTCTTGTATGCGGTCTTTTAATGCATACCAAATTGAGCTGAATTTCAATTCTAAGCAAGTCTGAATTACTCACTCTATACTGCAATGAAATACCTAAACTATTGGGAAGGTAAAATAACATAAAACACAAGGAATGATACCTCGTAATCTCTGGTCGCAGCGGTAAACTTCTGCTCAATCAACTCTTTCTCGCGATTCAACTTTGCTTCTTCGATTTCCTTTTCCTTTCTCACCCTTGCGATATCAACAACCAGTGCTTCTTTGGCAAGTCTCAACTCTTGGTTCTCACCCTCCAATTGCTCCTTCCTAGTTTCAAGCTTCGCAACGGTCTGCTGCAACTCGTAGGTGGCCGTCTCCAAACTCTCCTTGTCGCTCTTCAAACTCGCGTTGGCTTCTGACATTGTGCGGTTGTCTCTCTCAGCACCATTCAACTGCGAAAACAATTGCATGCAATTTCAACTAACAACCATCACAACCCAACCCGCACTTAGCAGCTAAAATGAACGACTAGCCGATGTTTTGGTTCGTTAATCAAGTACATATGCCCAAATATATGTTGTTCGTCAGCTACTAAAACAGTTACTTATTGAGGTAACAACAGTTGGATTAGCTATTGCTTGCTTATAGGCTAAGGTCATTTGACATCTAGCTAATTCGCTTGTTAACTGATTAACTTACAGGATTATTGATCAATTATTCAAATACTTCCTATGAAGAGTCAACTCAGATGATTACACTGCTCTTAATAAACTACTTCTAATGATCTTTTAGCCAAAAAGCTAGCACGTCTAATCATTAGCTAATTGCTTTGTTGCAGAACTCGCTAATCAAATGCCGGGGAAAATATATATTTAACAGAGCGATGAGTGAGCAAAATACGAAGACGAATGATTCCCTAGTTATTACCTTAATCTAATGAGTTGCCAATTCATTAACTAGTCAGGTTGTTATGTTCTCATCCAATTCGCATTGCATTCACTTAGCTTAGTGTTACATATGTTACATATTTGATCATCGCAAAATGGTTTCCAAATTGGTTGGGTTACAAGTTAGCTAATATACTTGTCATTCAATTCACTCAATAGCACTTGGTTAAATATTAACCGCATTTCGATGGATACAATTAATTTACAAAACACAAACACAACATACCTGAACAAGCAAACTTGACTTGTCTTTAGTGAGATCCTCTTTCTCGCGGGCAAGACGCACGACATTATTACTCTGGCGATCGAGCTCGCGTCTTGCTTGCACGAGATCATCGTGATACGCGTCTCTCTCGCGTGTTGCTTGACTCAGTGCCTCGGCCAGCTCGTTCCTTTCCCGCGTCGAATGCACGAGCTCAGACTCGAGTTTCTCGCGTGTCGCCTCGGTGATGCTCAGATTCTGATCAAGTGTGGACTTCTCAGTGTCCAAGTCGACCTTCTCTTGCTCGACTCTGATCAACTCCTCTCTGATGCACAACTTCTCTTGTTCAATCTCGCTCTTCTCGTTACCCAATGCATCCTTCTCCATTTCCATCTGTGCAACGAGCTTCGATAGCTCCATCTTGTCTTGGCCAAGTGCTTCGTTCAAGCTCTGCAACTTGATTAACGCATCTTTCAAAGCGATCTCCTCGGATTTCACCTTGTTGATCTGCATCTCAAGCTCGGCCTTGTGCAACTCTGCCTTCGACAATACCTCCGCGAGATGGGACTTCTCTTGTTCCACAACCTCCTTCTCGAGCAAAGCACGGTTCAGCCTCTCTTTCAAGTCGACACATTCTTCTTTGAGATTCGACTGCTTCGTTTCGAGGCTATCCACGATCCCTTGCATCCGCTTCAACTCCCTCAACAGCTTCTCTCTCTCTTTTCCTGCAACAACATTAATCGCATGAAAATACTGCAGACACCATGAACGAACCACCACTAACTAAATACAAAACACTTTCCCTACTTCCATCAATTGCCTATTACAAATAAAGAGATCGTTGCTAAAAAATGTGCACCAAATGGTAAAACACCTCGCCTACTGGGCATTTGAAATTTACATTGGTAACATAAAAGCCTCATATAACCGATCGGAAGTGAAATGCTATTAAAATACTTCCCGTAGTAATAGCCCATTCAAAACACATCATCGTGGTTTTTCCAGCCTTAAAGAGTTTCTACGTTGTTATTTGAACCAAACAGTGAAAATTTAAGAATTCTATTAACCGTCGGGGGGCGATTAAGAGGGTGGGCGCTAATTGGAGGAAATACGGTATCTAATGTTCAATACTCCAATGATAACCCTAGCCCGTGACAACAACCCCGTGCCGCCTAGCAGCCTTTTATTGACACTACTATACTACAAACCCTTTAAGAAAGCCAACCAACCTGCATCATCATTAGCGTCTTCCAAATGATCCCTGTTCCTTTGGAGTTCGGCATTGGCAAGTTTGACCTTCTCAATCTCGGATGTCAGATCACCGACCTGTGTAGCCAGGGATGATCTGATCTTGTCCAGATTCTGCTTGTCGTTGCTGACCAAATCCAGTTGTTGTTTGTAGCGATCGCGATCCTTTTCTACTTCCGACAACTTGTTCTTCCTGGAAATCGGATGGCAGAATTCTCAGAATAGGAAATGAAACAGCTTAACGTCTTGCAAGAGGTTAAGTCAAAGTCAAACAACCATGTCACTGGTTACCCTATAAAACTGGCTAAAACCAGCTTTGGTCAGAATCAGATAGCTTGACGAGCTGGCTAGACGGCTAGAGAAACCCAACAAATTACTTGACCTCGATTTGTCATAATTTGTTGAATTTGTCAATTGGAATCATCTGGCTATACGCATGTCTATGTTGATTGTCATTTACATACTTGACGTTTTAGTAATACATTGATTACTGCGGAGTGTGTGATAATATGAATTGTATTATTTGTATTGTCTGGTAGATCGGCTTACGTTTTGTCAAGATCTTCGCCAGTTTTCTTTGTGTCACCTTGCAATGAATTTTTCTCTTTCGACAAAGTATTGATCTGCCTTTGCGCCTCGGCAGCATCTTGCTGCGCAGCGGTCATCTTGGTCTTCAGCTCCTACCATGGACAAGAAAAAAATAAAGATGAAGATTAATGACGTCAAGGAAAATAGAAGAAAGAATGGAGAGGAGTAAAAGCAGAGACAAAGAAGGGGACGAAAAGGATGGAAAAAGGGAAAAGAAAACGAACAAAAGAAAGATGCTGATCAAATCAATAAACAAGTAAGGGAAGATGATGAAGTAAACTAAAGAAAGAAAAAAGAAAACGAAAGGGATGAAGTGACTGAAAAAGGAAAACAATAAAACTTCTTCTTCAAAGAAGAAGAAAAGGAACAAATGTCATCGTTGAAAAGGGGACAAAATAGTAACAAAATGAAGATGAATATCAAACGGAAAATGAGAAAGCAGAAAAACAAACCTGAACTTGAAGTTGGCGTTTCTTGAGAGCAGATTGAATAGCAGAAACGGCGGAATCGGCAACAGCTGGAGTTCTCGCTCTTGTCGGCGACAAAGATCTCAGGTGAATGGCACGTGATGGCGATGGAGACCTGTTCCTCGGCGTCACCCGCGTGTACGGTGTTGACGTAACTGGCGTACCAAAATCTTCCTGCTCCTCCGCATCGTCAGCGTCCACCTCGTCCATGCGCTTGCCCGTTGGAGAACCGATGAGTTTGGCAGTGCTTTCTGTGTCCTTGATGACAGCGTTGGCCATTTCGCGCAGGGTTGTGTGCAAAACATCAGCCTCTTCGCGCACAGCTAAAATGCTGGCTTGGCTCTCTGACTCCCACCTTTCGCTCTGCTCGGCCAAGCCACTTTCCTAGAATTTCAAAACAACTCGCGACGTTATTGGCTTGACACCCGTCAAAGAAGAGCTTCGGAACTTCCTAAAACAAGGCACCAAAGGGCGCAGTAATATTCAGGCCTTTACACAATGAACCACAAGAGGAGCTTCAAGCAACAGGAGAAAGTCTTAGCTATTTCAGGAGGTTTTTTAAGTTCGTCAAGTATGCAAAGCAAATGGCTGTTCAAAAAAGATGTATCAATGCATTAAGAATGCATTGGCAAGGGCTCGCCAAAACAAGATTCCACCCCGCCACTGGCAATGAGTGTTAACATACTTGAGTAAGCATAAACATATATCATACCATGTTGTTGAATTTACGGCTCAGTTGATCAATCTCCTGATTTTTGGCCGATACTTGTTGCTGCAACTCCTCTGCCATCGCAGACAACTGTTTCACCTTGTCGTTGGCAATAGCAGTCTCGCTTTCATACTTATTCTGCAATTCGAGCGACTCTTGTATCTTGTTGCGCAACTGCTGTTCGGCCTTCTCGCGATTGGCTCTTTCTCTGTCAATGGCAACGGACACGTTGCTCTCGGTTCCCCTTTGCACGCGTTCGAGGTTGATGCAGGCACTTTGGATGGTACGGGCTGATTTGTTCACCTCAGCACGAACCAATGTCAAATCCCTAGACAATGCAAAAACACAGAGATTAAACTCCCGCCCATGATAACATAAATATTGCCAATTTAGATCAATATGCATTGCACACTAAGTAAAATCCAGATAACTCGTGTACACGCCCACGATAACTTAAATCTTGGATAACTCGAACCAATTTGCATTCCCCTTGAAAGCTTTGCTGGTACTTTCTAATCCTCGATAGTTCAAACGTCCGTTAACTTGGTCTCTTGAAGGATCGAGTTATCGAGATTTTACTGCACTATTAAGATCACTAAACATATAATACTTTTAGGTGACTATGCATCAAATGCCATTCAGATCACTATGCATTGATGATACATTGAAACATGACAATGATTGATGCTAATGAAACATGTCAAATAGATCAGTGGCGAATAGATCAGCAAGTAAAGCAGCAGACTTGTAAACAGTTCACTTGTGATGACCCAGGTTCGAAAACCAATCGCATATAAAAATTTAAATTCAGAAGAGCTTGATTAATATTTAATAAATGGGTCTCATTTTTATTCAGCAGACTTTATTAGCAAATAAATCAAAAACCAGGTAGAAAGAACTTTCTAACCATCGATAGCTCGAACCTCCGTTAAGTCGGTGTCTTAAAAGTTCGAGTTATGGAAATTTTACTGCATTATTTACATCATTAAATATATAATAATTTTAGGTGACTATGCATTAATTGCCATTTAGATCACTATGCATTGATAATACATTGCTCATGAAACATGAAAATGTCAAATTCAAATGACGACTTATAGCCTGTGCTACATAAATTATTGTAAATAAAAATTATCTGGCTGCAGGGGGAATCGAACACACAACCTTTGGGTCAGGCTTGTAAAGTACTTAAAGAATTAAAACCCGACAGGGTGGTGGGTGGCGAATAGATCAGCCAGTAAAGCAGCAGACTTGTAAACAGTTCACTTGTGATGACCCAGGTTCGGAAGCCAATCGCATATCAAAATTTAAATTGAGAAAAATTTAATTAATATTTGATAACTGGGCGGCAATTTTATTCAGCAGACTTCATTATAAAATAAATCAAACCAGGTAGAAAAACTTTCTAATCCTCGGTAGCTCGAGCCTCCGTTATAAATCGGTGTCTTGAAAGTTCGAGTTATGGAAATTTTACTGCATTATTTACATCACTAAATATATAATAATTTTAGGTCACCATGCATTAAATACCATTTAGATCACTATGCATTGATAATACATTGCTCATGAAACATGAAAATGTCAAATTCAAATGACCAATGTGCTACGAAAATTATTGTTAATAAAGAGCAACTGTAAATAAAAATTATCTGGCTGCAGGGGGAATCGAACACGCAACCTTTGGGTCAGGCTTGTAAAGTACTTAAAGAATGAAAACCCGACAGGGTGGTGGGTGGCGAATAGATCAGCCAGTAAAGCAGTAGACTTGTAAACAGTTCACTTCTGATGACCTAGGTTCGAAAGCCAATCGCATATGAAAATTTAAATTAAAAACAGCTTCATTAATATTTAATAAATGGGTCTCATTTTTATTCAGCAGAATTTATTAGCAAATAAATCAAAAACCAGGTAGACAAAATGAATTGACAACAGAAAAAATTGAACAGACGTCTTTCGGAGCAAATTGTTTGGTGTAAAGTTATTCGAATTTTACACGGGATTGGTTTGAAAACAACTCTGAATTGAGACCGTGAATAGACCGAAAATTGAGACCGTGACTGGATAAACTCTAAACACGTCTGGAGTGGCACGACAAGCTCGTACAAATGGCCGGGATGCTTATAACATTATTCAAAGTTTTAAAAGAGGCGCTTATTAAAGAAGGAGTTAAAAGGCATGTATTGAACAGGGTATTCATTGAACAAGTCGCTTATAAAAAAGCGTTTATTCAAAGCACTAAGGCAATTGTAAAAATGAAAGACTTACTTTTGCGTTTGGATTTTCATCTCATTGTACTGTCTTCTGAAGCCATTGACGGCCTGCCACAACACGATAAGCTTCTCGTGTTCTTCACTGAAGTACTTCTGCTCTTCCTCCTCCCTTTGTTCAAGGTCCTCACGAGCTTTGTTCCAATCGGCGGTCAACTTCTGCACCTCCATCGTCAATTGGTTATTAGCCTGCGTGGCCTGTTCCAATTGTTCTCGCAGCATGGCGTTCACATGTTGAAGGCTGGAGTTTCGCTGTTGCTCTTCTTCGAGTCTGATCATGGAATTCTCCAGATCATTGTTATGCTCCTCCTCAGTTTCACGTAAACGGCCTTCGTAGACTTGAATATTGCTCGAAGCATTCTTCAACTGCAAAACAAATATACCAACATCAAGATATCACCAATATGTAGTATGCTGCAAAAGCAGTTGTCACTATCCATCCTTATGCCTTATCATCATCCTTCGAGCTCCGTGTTCTGTTCGATCAGAACACCACTAATAATCTCTTTCCACGCAGTTCTGTCCTACATTGCTCCCCTTAGAACCCTAATATCAAGCCCTGAGTCCCAAACTCTTGTGTCTGCAAGACTTAATTTCCGTGAAAAGACACTACAAGAGGGATGCCATAGGAGTAATGTTGAGATTGCTTATTTCTCGGTCGGTGGCAATAGCTAGCAAACTGTAGTCGTGTTTGGTTGAGTTTGAGCGATATTCACATGCTATGACATTTATTAGTAATATCATCATATGCCTACATCATATGCTCTGGATGGAGCAATGAAAAATAAAATGTTACAGCTTACTTCGCCTTGCGTCTTCTCGACTTCTTTGGTCTTCTCAGTGAGCGAGTTCTCCATCTCACCACACTTTCTCTTGTACTGCAATACCTTGAAGGCGAAATACAAGACGATACTCAACAAGCAATACAATGTGATAGCTTGACCTGTTCAACTAAAATTAAAATCTAGTACTTTGACAAATATAGCTCGGTGTGATTATTGTCGAGTGGATGATAAAAGTTGAGACTCTCTTTGATCAATGGTCTTCTCTCTCTCTTTTACCCCTGGGATGCTAGTGCCACGCATGCGTACTTTTATTTTGGTAACTAAATAACATATCGCGCATGTGCAATAACTTCATCCCGCTTCATCGGGGGTAGCCGGGAAGACTTCTCAATGAAACTCAGCCGTATTAAGGCGCTGTTACTGTTTGTCGGAGCATGAAATCAGAAACATCTTAACCTCTCATCAAATTAACCTGACCATGTGTCTCAAATGAGATTTAGATGATTAAATGGCCTTAAACCTCAGCCATGACTTTCCATTGATGAAATTGACTTCATTTACAACAGAATGTAACATATTGAATTTCGAAGGATCAGTTTTCAATGCAGACAACTTAGCAGTTTGCAAATAAACTTCGAAAGATAAGTAGCAATTTATTCAGACCCAATAACAAGTTAAAGAAGCTTAACACCTTTCATTAAATGTCTGCTTCAAATGATCATGCATTGAAGCATGTTCAAATCTAAAATTTTCCCCTTTTCAGGCAAAAAACCAAACAACTCCGCTCTTTTACCTATAGCCTAAATTGAATCGTAGTATATACAACACACGTTTTCCATCCACTTCACAAAGAGTTTATAGTAAGCAAAGTCCCCTTTTTATATTCCCCGTTTACAATTCCTCATTCCGCATTTTACATAGAGCTTGCCTGATTTAGCCCATTCAACTCTAACACTGAAATGGCCATACAAACCTTGCTTTGCAACTTTTGGATGAGCTGAGCCTGTCTCTGTTGGCCATCCTGATAGGCCTGCAACTTCCTCTTGTAGTTCACGTGTTCTTCTTCCAACTTCTGACGTAATAAAGAGTTGGTCTGTACCAATGATTCGTTCTGTCTTGAATCACTACCATTCAACGACTTCATCGAATCGTCCATTGCTGTAGCTGACATCTTCAGCTTACTAAAGCTTCCTTCTCCAACCTGAAAAAAACGTAACTAATACTTAATCCCAGTGAACCACACGATGTAACATTGATCAATTAGCTTGATTGACCTTATCTCCAACATTCAATTCAATAACCTGACCTTTAATCTCAGATTCATTTAACCCTGAGGACTTAAATGTCTCTCCCTTCAAGGACCAACTACAAACCTCTATAATTCGAACATTTTCATGACCAGGGTGTTCGAACAAGGGTGTTCGAATTAAAAAAAGTTCGCAGTATGTAGTATGGACTTTTCGACTATGTCTTATGGGTAACATTAGATCAAATATCCTGGACTTTACCGACCACGTAAAAGTGTTGTGATTTTACTCGATTTCACCGGCAAGTGGTAAGATTTAATTGTTTTGCAGTTGAACAAAAACAATAGTGGAGCTGAATTGATGAAAATAACACATGTATATTTTAGCTGCAACATTCCCAAAACAACTTCCAAAATACAGAGCAAAAAACCCACATTAGTAACACCAAAAGCATATATTAGAACATCATTAACTTGGTACAAAGTCTCATGGCCTACTGCCGCCAACCAATAAAGTTGTTGGTAGAGTGGGTACAGCAACCCACCATTAAAGACAGAAGGCAAAATGTGTGTTTTCTATATTGAAAGTCTAATTCTATGGATCTTAACTAATAATAGATCATGCACAAAAAACGTAATCTTTAAACACACACCAATCTCTTTTATGATGACTTTTGTACACGACGTATTCATTACGTGTTCAAGCACATTGTGGAAGAATCATTTGGACAAATTCCCTCCAACTCTTCGATTAGCTTTCAATTCCTGTCTTTTCGAAATGACATCTGATAAGAGCAAGTGCACTTCTGAATTCTCATCAAACAAGCCAAGTTTATAGCAAATGAAATAATAGGACTGCAAGGCAATATCGCCACAAGCCCCTAGTATTTTCAACCTCCAACATATTCTTCCAAGAAAGCCCTTTAACTCTGTTAGCACACTTTCTTTACCAGTCAGTTGGCACTCAATGTATTTGGCCAACACCAGTGAATCAATGAGAACGTATTGGAAGTAGAACGCCTCGAACATTTCACAAAGAATCTTATCCTCCTTTAAAAATGAAGGAGCCACACATCCGACACCACCAAACACGCAAACAAGTAAAGGGTACTTTTTAGCGTTACAACCACTAGCCAATTCACTGAATGATGAATATCCAGACATTAATGCTCGCAACGCTTTTCTTCTGTTTGAAACGCCATAATGAAATAAGGCCATGTATATGTAACCAGAAAAACCTTGGTCGTTGAGAGTACCTGGTAAATCTATGGCTGAGATTAATAACTGTTCAGCATCAGTTATTATCATTGAGCGTTCTTCTGAACATGAAACTGAATAGCTCAAGTTCAACTTTTCAAGGGCAATATGTCTGTTGAGAATTGATTCAACACATTTCAAAAACTCTGATTTTTCTCCTTCCTCGTGACTCACAAATAGTTTTTCATATCCACTACGTTCAAATAGAATTGGAGTGAATACATCATTCATTTGCGCCTTGTAGGAATTGAAATTTTTCCACTTAATACATTCCTGATAAATCATTTCAACTGGCTCATTAATAAGAACAAGTGGCAAGAGCATATTATTCACTGTTTTATACTCAACTCCAAAAAACACTTCATGCATTGACATTTCAGAATTTTAGAAAATAGACTGTTAAATGTCTTTTCTATAATCTTCTGCAGCTGTTCACATTGTTCTGTTGTGTATGTGGACATCATCAGATTCTCTGGTATAAAATAGTTTGGGCAACTTTTCTCTTTCAAATAACTACTCATTTTATCAAGTATGTTCTTCATGCACTCTAAATATGGCTGACTCCAAAACTCTTTACTTTCTTCTTCAATCAACCATAACATGGTAGTTTTCCAGAAGTAAGAACAAATTCCTTTTTCCAAGCCTGGAAAGTATTTCTTGTTCAATTCTCTGCACAAAAAGTAGCATCTCATTTGCTTATTTGACCAATTTCTAAGCAAATATCTCTCACAAACTGAAAAAGACATTCTAAATTCGAGATCGGGCTCTTTGCTTGAAGGATGAGACACTGGCACAACATAACATTCAACTTCTGTCATCCTTTTTAAATCTATTGATAACTTAGCAGCATTTGCTGAAATTCTTTCCAAGAAACCTGCTGTGCATGAAGTCCATGACATGATCCTAAAACAAGGCACATGGTCAAATGTATCCTGCACCAATGATAATGCTGGCCCATGCAACTTTGTTAGCCCGCGCAGCTGACAAGCAGTACTGCCATGGAGATTCTTCACAAACTGCTTTGCATTCATGTATTCTGCAGCATCTTCAGAATTTGATGACAAGTCATCTCTTTCTCTCCGCGTCCTCAACTTGAAAAAACCAGGATGGCATCCCTTGTTGTCAAGCATCAAAATGTCTTTACCATTGACATTTTTAAGATTACCTAGGTCTTCCAGGACAAGATATTTAGAATGACATTCCATCATATCAATATCGTTGTGATTGCCAACACCTTCCGCATAGCTTCCAGATAAAATCAAGTCTGCTTCAAAAAGGTCGCTCACTTCGTAACGAGGGTTTCTGATTTCGGAATTCACATAACATTCCAAGACCCTATCCAGTATTTCATCTTGGGGTAAATTCATTATCAGGTCGACTTCAACTTCCCCACAAACACAAACAGTTCAAACAAAAGGACATTTGCTTCGCTCAGACACAGAATGGCCTAGCAGCGGTAGGGAGGACAACAAGGACAAGTCTTTTTTAGACTATGGACTGGATTATGGACCCAACAAAATGCAAAATACACAATGTGACGGTTGACCATAAACAACAAAGGAACAACGTAAAGAAACCAAACAAAAAACACATTGTTTGACAAATTTCAATTTCGTTGTCCGGGGCAACCAAGGATGCAAAAGACTCGCTCCACCAAACAAAAAGCGCTGAAAAACTCGACAAGAAACGTTCAAACAAAAAAACATACCAGGATTTTCTTTATTCTGACATAAAAGAACAGTTTTAGGGAATTAAGAGGATTTGTTGCAGGAATAAGGCATTTTTGGTTAATTATTGTACTACGCATGATGTTTGCAGACATGCACGCCCACATGTTTTTGATAAAATTTGATTGAATTGAAACACTGGAGGTGAAAAGATTACCCAAATGATTATAAACACAGCCTTTACTGTTCAATTCTTAGCATCTTTTTAAAATAGAAATGTTTTTTTTCTACCACTATGAGACACTCTGACCTTGTAAATTTGAATACAAGACAAGAAATGAAAAACGTTTTGCTCATACACAAAATGAGCAGTTAACAACTGGTCACTTACCTTTTCACTCAATGCAGAAAACTTCGATCCAATTTCGTCTCTTTCTGCTCTTGTTGATGCCAACATGTCTTCAACTTTTGCTAGCTCTGCTTGTAAAAGACGATTTTCATCGGCTAAACTTGATTCTCTGGCCATAATTGGTAGGGGAGGAGAAATAGACTTGGTCACTATTTCTCTTATCCGTGAAGCAACGTTCTTGGGCGATTTGTTGACCTCTTTGACAAAATTAATTTCCTTGCCTCCGACAGGCGAAAGATGTTCCTCTTCCAATTCCTATATAATAAACAAAACAGACAGCAATCATATAAAAAGCAACAAAAACTTTGATTTGTTGCTGGAAGTTTTTTCAAAAAATATTCCGCAAGCAAGCTTCCGAAATGATTGAATTTTTAGGAAAATATAAACAGCTTGTCGATAAGCACGGGATTAAAATCTATGATTAAAAATGCCGCTAATCGTGCTTGTTTTCCAAGTAATGTGCAATATTTTCTTTTTGTTAAGCAAGATAACAGCAAAAATGTTTGTTACAAGAATATTGAATGTTGACATGAAATGTCTCATAATGTCTGTCTGAAGTCATTGGAAGACAAGAATAATTACATGAGCCATAAAATTTTTTAAAACTGTTAAATTACCTTTATAACACTGCTCAAGTTCCTCGTATCTTCACCTAACCAGATTTCCTCAGAACTGTAGCTCATTTAGCTGGCAACTTGAAGATAAAATAAAAAAGCTTCAGTATCAGACATGAGAAAACAAACTGAATCGTGCAAGCGTGGAAAATAGGCCTTCGTACCAAAATTTATGCCTGACAAAACAGGTTGGAACAGTAGTAGAATACAAAAGATAATACTTTTCTTACACTGCCAATTATATAGTTTGCTAAGCAACTGAACTAAGCTCTGCAGGTGTTGTCAGCTTCACCAGATTGAAAATTCTTCTTTACTCCCGAAAACTTCACTTTGAGACTGAAACCTTACAACCCGAAAAGGCCACGAGCATGGATCACAACTGAAGGACGCGCAAGGTTCAAATTTGATTGGCTACTTGAAACGAGACCATTCATTGTTCTTTTGTTATAAGAACATTTGAAAATGAGGCTATTTATTGTTTTATTGCTTTGTTTTCTTCTTGTTGTTTTGAATGTTTACATTGACGTAAATGCGAAGCTTGGTGGAAATTTGTTCAATGGTTCACGTTTTGACATATTGAATTTCAAATTGAAGGAAAATGAAGGAAATGTGATTATGAACAATTGTTAAATTCGTTATCCCTGATCCATGTAGATTTAATTGGACTGTGTTTCTTTTACACCAACTTTTACTTTTGAAATATCTAACAACAATGGGGGGCAGTAACATGACTCCATAAAGCTTAAAAACTAAATCTCATTTAAATTTTCGGCAATTTTAGACTCAGAACCATCAATTTGCAGGAATATAAAAAAAGAATGATCTCTGAACCTTATTACTTGCCAGCCTTCCAAGCCAGCTCTGCTCAATTTTCAATGAATACAACAAGATATTTACTTGATTCGCGTTTGTCTAAAGTAACGCAAGTTTGTTTGTCTACCACTAGAAACATATATAACGGTATTCAAATCTCTCTTGTCCAACCCTCTCCTGATATTTTATCATGTCGTTAAGGCAGATATTTACTTTCGTTTTGTTTTGTTCAAAATATGAATCATGGTGGTGAAAAAAAGAAATTTTGCTACGAGGTCACAACTGTCTATTAACAGTCGATTTGCATTCGTGGATTAAAGTGAGACATTGAACAGCAGATAAGGTTTCGAGGCATTTCGTAATCATGTGCACAATCGTTGCTTTGCACGCAAACATCATCATAATCATCAGTGAATACTGCTGGAGCCAAACAAAGCAGGAGGGAGCCCTCCTGGATGTTTCATGAAAAATTAAAGGATCCGACATTTTTGCAAAAGAGGATGATTTTATGTTTGAAATGATTGGTTCAATCATTGTACATTGTGCATTGTACGTTATACCATCACTCTCAGGATCATAATTGTCGCTTTATTATTGCAAATCATAATTATTGCAAAAAACTTTGACGCAAGAGCTTCTTAACGAGTTACTATTCGTCCAAGAAAAACGTTGCATTGATCAATTTAATTATTTTATTCTGTCGGAGTTGTTTTGCACTCTTGTTAGCAATACGAAACAAACGCAGCTCCAGTCAAATCTGCATGGCTCGAGCTCTTGTGTTCGAACGAAGTTTCATACTTCCCGAGTGTGTTCGAGTAAAACAGAGTTGACGGTATGCAGTAAAGAGGTATATTAAATGCTCCTTCAATAGTATTTCAATAGGAATACACTTGATGGGAAAAGCATACGGAAAACCAACCTTTCAACAGATAGATATGCTTTCGTTCTTCCTGAGTTGTAGAATTTCTTCCTTCTGGAAACAGAGTTGAATAAAGTCAACCAAATTTTCGTACAATAACTCCAGAGGCATGAAACGCTACAAGAGTAACTAAACTGTTGCTATTTATAAGATTCCTTCTCTTCAGAGATTTCTTATCTTCAATTCTTATCTTCATTCAGTCAACAATAAAAAGACGTCATTATAAATACTCCTGAGATTCACCCACCTAAATAGTTAAGTACATCAATCGAGGACCGAGTGGATCCGAATGTACGCTTTTGTTGAATAACAAGAATCTAACCACCTGTTTTGAATATTTCTGCGGCCAGAGACTGAATCGGCTTCTGAAAAACATCTGCTACTTGTGAAATTTTGTGGGCTTTTAGCATTTAACGAGCTCCATAATGAGAGAGATAAAAGCCAGCTCTGGCTGCTTGAAAACAAATTAAGCAGCAAACCGGTTACATTTGTGATATTTAATTACCAGTAACGAACGGCAATCTTATTTGTGTTTTCCTCTGAAAAGTAAACAAGAAAATATGATAACGCAATGCTTTTAGCAATTATCATGATATACAGTCAACTCTGTCTAATTCGAACACCCTGGGGAAGCGTGAAAATGTTCTAATTACAAAAATTTGAATTATAGAGGCTTGAAGATTGAAAGAGTTGGTTCATTAGTGATCCTTGAAGGGACAGAGAATTTCGTTCGAACTAGATGAAGTTCGAATTACACGAGTTCGAACCATGCAGATTTGACTGTAATAGTTTTATTTGACTTTGGTTTGAGTGTTGAGAGATTTGGTAGAATTATTTAATGGAGTTCCGACATTAAACATCATATTTATTAAAGAATGTTTTGGTTAAACTCAAAATTCGCCCATATCTGTGTCCAGCTCTGCATAGAAAAAAAGCAATCAGGTTTTTTCGTTCTTGGTCCAACCATTCATTAATTAAACATTGACCTTATTGACGATATTTGCATAAGAAACCAACAGTACGAAGCATTCTGAATAATTCACTGCACCTTAATTAATATTTATCATAGCTTGTGCTTTTCTCACCGACCCAACAGTTAGCTCGTCTTCAAATTAGATGCCGCTTCGATACAAAACCCGATTTTCGCCATCTGCCTATCAATAATTCAACTATATCAGATAGGCTCAGCGCTTTATACTGTTCATTTTGTGTTTGCACATGTCTCTCATACGGTACGGCAGATGTCACTAAATCCAAGCCGCGCTGTATGTTGTTGAAAGCAAGATGAGGGAGAAAGCTAGAGGAGGGGGAAAACCAATAAAGCTCTATATAATAAACCGCACTTTAGGCACTTTTCAGCAGGAAATTCTTTATGGCTTGGTTCGTAGCTAAGGTTCGGCTCTGTGCTCGAAATACCATGTTTTTTGTGATTCATTTTATTGATACAGTCAACTCTGTCTAATTCGAACACCCTGGGGAAGCGTGAAAATTTTCGAATTACAAAAAGTTCGAATTATAGAGGTTTGTTTTCTAAGAGTTGGTGCATTAGTGATCCTTGAAGGGACAGAGAATTTCGTTCGAATTAGATAGAGTTCGAATTACACGAGTTCGAGCTATGCAGATTTGACTGTATTTAAATTTTTATTCATAACTTTCATTATTTATTATATTTATCAAATACATACTATGCTGTTCTTGCGTCAGAAGATTGTAACAAAGCTTAAACCATGATTTCCTAATCAATTCTTCTGTATTATCTTTACCAATTGATTTGGTAAGATCTTCGTTCAATAAAGTTGACTTCGGATCCCTTGAAAATTTAATTTACACAATATTTCAGTGCACCCGTTTTCTTTTATAAAAACATTTTTCAAAGCAGTACTCGCACTTTCTTAGCAAATTCCCAATGTCCGTACTAAAGCATTCTTAAAGCTTACTTAGCAATGCTTGAACAGTTTTAAGTTACTGGACATTCTGATTGCCAAAGGTGTAATGAGTGCAATGCTGTGGTATGAAAAACATTTTTAACATTCAACCTTTCATAGATACTGCATAATAGCCACCCAACATTAAATATTCTGCACTTGCACAGCAATGTGTCTTTAAAACTTCAGGTATTTTAATTTTTCAACTTTCCCAGGTTTCTAAACTCAAATATATTGAACCTTCTTAGCTCCTCGAAAAACCGAGTACAAATTACCATTTTATAAGGAATTTTTTTTAAAAATTGTGTATATCTGGATTATACAAGCAAACATAATTTCTGTAACTGGATCTCTTTTTTTCCTATTGCTGGCAGCAAAAGAAAATATTTATCTTGCGACGCGCCTACTTTCTAAATATTGAAGGGAAAAGAAGAGTTCTGTTTGCGTTTGCCAGACAAAACAAATTGGTGGTGTTCTGCTAAGATTTTGTTTATTTGTTTACATGGACCGTGCGATATGACAATTCACCTGCTGAAGTTCGCAAGAGCTTTTAATAATATCTACCTCAACTCGAAATTTGTCATGGTAACAGGAGCATAAAAGTGGGAGATAGTGGGAGTAAATAGCATAGAATTCAGTTTTAAAGGGTTCTGAAATAATTAGAAAAATCTAAATATATCTGATAATATACCATTTGACATGTTATGAAACCTCCAATCATGTAAAGTATTGATTGAAAGTATGTAATTAACTCATTGCATGTCACATGTAAATAAACTTGGACAGAAAGAATGCCTGAATAGTTGCAGACTAAGTTCGACTTTTACTTCATAGAAAATTGAAGTGGATGGATGAAAACAGAGAACGGTAGCCTCTTGTTGAATTAGTCTCGTTTAGAATCAGAGAAGAGGCAGATACATGCGCAGGAACATGCTTTCTTCCCACGAAAATATTTTTAGTCAGTGAATTTCATCACAATGATTACTATGAATAATAATGCATAATTTATGTGATTATTACAGACTTTCAAGAATCATAAATGTGGATACCAGGAGTGCAGAGTCATTTGGATCACTTTGGTTTTTGTGTAGCCTCGTTTTGGTTAGATTCACCTGCATTCGATGATGGAATTGCGTCATTGCTTGCTGGTTTGTCTGACTTTGGGATGCTTGTTTCTCCGACCTGAACGAAAATAAAATAAAGTATGACAGTCAGGTTTCCATATTATAATTGCTTCGCATTTTATCTCAAAATTTCTTACTGTGTACTCAAAGACTATTGAGAATTGTTATCTTGTTGCTGAATTTGTATCTTCAGCAAAAGTTGCACTAAGCAGTGTCGAAGTGGTGGATTGGTAAAGTGCGAGTTGCGAGTTACGAGTTACGAGTTGCGAGTTGCGAGTTGCAATTATTCTACGAGTTGCGAGTTGAGCTGCAACTTAAATTTGCGAGTTGCGAGTTGGGTCAATTTTTTGCGAGTTCCGCGAATTTTGCTTTTTTGTATGTTAGTTTTAGGCTTTTTCTTCATTGCAGAGAAGTTTCATTGATTTCTTACAAACTTAGCTGCAAAAATTAATGCGACATAGCCGGGCACTAATGATGGAAGACAAATGCTTCCTCACGTTTTTTATAAGAAACCGCTTTATAAACAACCTAGTGATAGAGACCTAAAAACTTAAGAAACTAATTAACTAATTTAAGAAAGGATAATAAGCGTTAGGTTGTTCTGTTGCCCGTTTTCGCTGTGATATTTGAAACGCAGGCAGGTATACAGTTATAAATGAGTACTGTTGTTTTTTGTACTGTACACGTTTGTTATTTTATAAGAAACCTAGCACAAGTCCTACTAGTAAGAGTTTCTTAAATTTTCTATTGTTTTCTATTATTACATAAAATAATAGAACAAAAAAATCTATTGTGCTTTACACCAAATTCAAGTTTCATATAAAGCGGTTTCTTATATAAAAAAAACGGGTAGCTTTTGAGAGAAGAGTTTATTTTTGTTGTCGTATGCTAAAATTTTATATACAAATAAGCATGGTTTGAATCTGAATCTTGTTCGGGGGGGAATTAAAGTTATGAAAATGAACAACACGCATTAGTACTTAAAAAAATACGGCATAAAAATCATCTACTTACATCTTGATGTTGTGTGCAACAACAACAACAACATTTCAACAAAAAAGCCAACTCGCAAAATTTGAGCAACTCGCACTTTCAATTTTCTCGCAACTCGCAACTCGCAACTTCCATGCAACTCGCAACTCGCAACTCGCAACTCGCAACTCGCAACTCGCAACTTCCATGCAACTCGCAACTCGCAACCCGCAACTCGCAAAATAAGTGCAACTCGTAACTCGCAACTCGTACTTTCTGTGTAACTCGCAACTCGTAACTCGCACAATAAAAGCAACTCGCAACTCGCATGAACAACTCGCAACTCGCACATTACCATAACACTCGAAGTGACTCTTTTATGAAGATACCGTAAAAGCTCTATTAAGCCCCCGGGGAGTTTATTTAATTTTCGAGGTTCTAAAGGGGGGCTTAATAGAGCCTTTACGTTAATCAGCAAAAAATTTCAGGTAACTCCAATTCACAATTACCAACACAATTTTTGACAAATGTTCATTGGGCAACAATTGGTCTAAAGAGCTTGACTTTAAAGAGCTTCCGAAACATGACCCATCTCGAACAAAAAACTCATTTTGTCTTAATGTCTCAAGCTACCTGTTCCCTAACGAGTCGTTGGTTGTTAACTTTGAATAAAACATACTTCGTCCAACTAGCTACTCAAAAAATATCTTTTGGTTTTACTAAACATAAACTCTGCTGGAAGGTGAACAATTATTCATTCTATGAAAATGCTCGCTAATCTCATTTCACCTTCGAACAGCCTAGTGTCAGAAACTCTCAAAGCTCATTGTATCCCAAGCCTCGAGAACACAAATCTCTTCATTATATCAGTGAGTCATTATTACAGTGCACTTTAAATCGATAGAGTGAGGCATGCGAATTATAGCAATAAAATAAAGTTTTGCTGTGTTTACCTTTTCACAACTGGACACCATATAGCTGTTTGACTCAGTCTCTGTTCGTTCTGCTCTCGTGGCAGCGAGCAAATCTTCCAATCTGGACACCTCTGAGCTCATGTTTATCTCCAAAAAGTCTCTCAATTGATTCCTTTTCTTACAACAGAACTCACAACGACGTTCTGTTTGCGAATAACTTTTTGCCAAACGTTATTCAAAGCAAGTCAGGAAAACATTTGGCAATTTGCATGGCTCGTTTTCAATGAGTATTATGAATGGCACAACGTCATATCTCCTGCAAGACACTTCAGAACTACGAAGAAACGCATGATTGGCCAGTGCCAGAGATGATTTCCATTGTCCCAATAGCGTGCAATTAAATTGCAATTATATTGTCGATTAGTCTATTGTGTCTTTGAGAACTTTTTGTTTTGATTTGAGAAAGGCTTGTCTCGCTTTCATTATAAATGAGTACAAAAGAAATGAAAGATGGTTAAAAAATCCTTGGGTGGGAGGACCTAAGAGGCATCCTTGGATGCACGTTCAACGCGGATTTAGGATTGGTGTTTAACGCTGTGAAACTGGTCCAGAAAACAAAGGAACTTTGCAGGTGTTCACAATGAAACGATTTTGAATCGTTCCTTTCCCAAAAGTCCAAAAAAGTGAGCCATAAAGCGGAACGACATGATTTAGCTCCCATGTAAACACATTTTTAAACAGTTCCGTTCCGTTCCATTTTGTAGATTTATCTCATGTACCTTTGCATGAAGTTAGCGTTTAGCTAAAATGGTGGCAGTAAAGAGTATCGGTGCTATTAAAAATAAACGAAATTTTAACATGGGCCTAACTTATATTCGAACCATTTGAACAAGATTGCAGCTAATTCTATGGGACACTAAATAAAAACAATAAAAAGCAATAGCTGCAACTAATTAAAAAATGCTCTAAAGACTTACCTACTACTAAACAGAATAAAGCCAGGCTGGAATATTAGAGAAACACCCAAAGGGCGTGGATTACTTGAGACACGCTAACAGCTAAAAGAGGGCCTAATTCTCTAACTAAGTGGCCTCGACTCGGCTCGAACCTCCGTCAAGCAAATTCGAGCTGCAAAAGAGACTGTCTCGGAACAGTCTGACCTTAATTCAAAAGCAAAATAACTGCGAAATATTCTACTTTCTCTTTTAGAAATTTATTTACAAGTAGCGAAGTAGCTTTGCATTAAAAATAAAATAATTGAAATGAAAATAAAGTCAGTGTTTTCCACTTTGAGTCTTCCCAAAGAATACAACATGAAATTGCAAGCAAGCAGAAAGTTCCGAGAAGGACTTTGTCGCCATGTAATGTTGCCAAAGGTACCTAATCATTGCATTTTGACAGTGTTTGTTCCATGAAGGCGAGAATGCGAATATTTAGTTTAGACATGGTTGCATTTGGCAGAACAAATCACCATCCTTACAGAAACTAAAAAAAATAAAATGATAAACAGTTATGGTAAAATATTGTGACAGGTCGCGCTTCCAATCCCCGGGGCATATTTAATTTTACAGAGGCGAGGTTTAAGGAGAGGGAGACAAGATAGAGAGGGGGCTCAGTGGAAAATAATTTTTCAGCGGTAATAATTTTATGATCTAATCAACCACAATTTAAGCATCTTTCGTAAAAAGCTTGGGTAAATAGCAAAGGGGGTCTAAGGATTGTCCAGCACGGCTACAGCATGGCATGGAAATAAACGCCGTACTGTTGCCGTGCCACATCATGTTGAATTCGGCTGGTCGGTTTTTTACTACGAATGCGTTATTTTGCTCCTGTGCAAAGATTTTACAAGGTTCAGTGAATTTGTGTGGCACGGCCAGGCACGACGTCTAAATTAAACAGGCGTGCCAAGTCGTGCTAGTGTCGTGCAAGAAAACTACCAGCACGGCACGGCGCTGGCACAACGTTTGTAGCAAGCCTTACTGACTTTTCACTCCACTGGAGAACCTTTCATAATACGTTACTACTTAGAATAAGGGATTTTTCAATAGAAACAGGGCATGTGTGGCAGTCAAAAAGTAGATGCAAGCACATAATGAGTTGTATAGCACACACAAACCCCCGGAACCCCACTGCTTATCAATGGCTAGTAGTAGACAATCTGGGGGTAGTGAATGCGATAATAAACATATACTAACCATAAATTGCAATCAACGGTGTCGTGGTATCCGTGTGGAACTTCTTTGCCATTCAAAAGACAAGCTGAATAAAAAATTCAAAAATTATCGATTGAATTGAATTGCTAAGATAATTTATTGGATATAATTGAACTGTGATTAAGCAGCATTGGAGGGAGTGATAAATCTTGTGGAAGTCTTAGGAAGACAATAATTGTACTTCAGCTAGAAAGTATAGTATCTATCAGCTAGAAAGTAGAGAAAATGAAAGTGCCTTTATCTTTAATCTGCCTTATTTTTTACTACGAAGTGCTTTCTTAATAACAAAAAGTTCCTAATGAGTTCGAGAAGATAAATTTGCATAGATTCTGATAGAAAGAAGTCGGTATATATCTAAGGGGTTTTCATTACACCAAAGAGACTTTCACTGAGTCAAAAACGTCAGAAGGATTCGAGAGAATTCAGCTAGATTCTGCAGTAGATGAGAAAATAGCTACAAGGACAGGACCTTCTTTACATTTTGGTTACTGTTTCAATTGTGTGTAATTAGATTAATGTGTGTAATAACATTCTTACGTGCTTCTTTAGTCGCCTCAACTTCTCCACCATACGATAAAGGATCAAACAAAGGTCCCAATGGCTTCGATGCATCTGTTAATAAAGAACAATAAAGAAAACAATGGAATCAAAGCATGATAATCTCGGTCCTTCACCCTTTGAACCCATTGCGACCTTTGACCTTTCACCTAGAGTATTTACAATTAGCCTTTTCGGTTGGATAGGTGACTGTGGACATTTATGCAACTGTGCCAATGGAGTACAACATGTGATCATGTCACAGGCAGATGCACCTGCTTAGCTGGGTGGAAAGGGCATGTGCAATGAGCATAAGTCAAACGACCTTTGCTTTATAATCTTTGACCGTCTAAATTTTGCGACGAGATTTTGTTTCATCCACTGTCACTTTGATCTTTGATACTTTGACCTTTGCTACTATGACCTTTTATACTGTGATTATTAGGTGAAGGTGAAGGTGAAATGGTGTTTTAGCGCCAGTCGCTAGGATCTCAGTAGTAGGTTAACTAATCGAGACCTCGACCCTTATTGCCTCTTCGATCTCACCTACGTATGTCCTGTGATTCTCACACAATTCTCTGTTGCTTTGATCGCAGCTTGTGCGTCTATCGAACTCCGTACATTACAATCATTAACCTATTTTGATGTCAAATTTACCATTGGCTCAACCCACTGTTACACACAGAGGAGTGCTTATAAGCGGACACGTCCCCACACCACATATCTCTCTATAACGGAAAATTGACATTCTCCAGAAAACAATGAACTCTTGCCATATTCTGACCTTTTGTGAATCATTTTCAGATCAATGACAAAGATTGATACAGTTACAAAATTGGTAAAGAATATTACCTGGCAATGCGGTTCGAATGCAAATGCCTCTGTTTGGGATCTGGTGCTGGACATCCTCCGGCGTTTGAATGGAACAAGTGTATCCACTCATGCAGTTCAACGGTTCGATCCCTGGAAACACGCTTGTACTGCACTCAATTTCATGCTGCGATGGATTCGAACTCGAGCCGTCTTCAATCAGCCATGAATTACCTGTGTAACAATAAGTACAGAATGGTTAACATCATCCCCCTGAGCTACGCACTGTATTCTTTGAATATAATGCTGAGATGTGAACTATTTCAGGGGGTAAAGCAACTAACCGATTGTCTTTATTATGAAAAAGATAAAACAGATATTCAAAAGAAAACATTACAGATTAGAATCATAAAAAATTTTCAATTACCTCCAACCGTCAGTGCTTCTGGCTCTTCCAGCCAATCAGTAGCTAAAAAAGAAAACTTCGAGTTGAACCAATATTATATAGTCAATATATATAATATATTACATTAATATACATGATACATTATACATTATATAGTTATGTATGGTTTTAGAGTAGAGTGGAAACCCGTTAATACGACCACCAATGAGGCGTAAAAGTGGTCGTAATAACGAGAGGCTGCATTAACGAGGATCTTTTATGAGACTATGCATAAAAGATCCTTGGTCTCTTGAATTCCAATCATATTTAGCGACCACCTAATAAAAATTTGTGCGGTTCCTTCGAAACCCGCTATGTTATTGTTTGATTGGCTGCAATGGAGTGAAGACCACACTGTAGCTATACTCCCTTTAAAGTTAGGACAACACAAAATAATCATGCTACAGGGCAAGTTGAAATTGAGGAATATGCCTCACCTACAGCTGCTTTGGGAGCTTCTGGTACAACGCACTTGTAAATACAACCAGACGGACAACACATCAAACCGGGGCCACAGTCCAAGTCGTCGGAGCACAAATCATAGTCACGTCCGCATGCTGGTTCCATTCCGGTCAACGTCGCCAAAGTATCGTTTGTCACGCTGCTGGCGCTGTCCACTGAGGTTCGTGGGCAGAAAAGCTCTTCGCTGCCAATGGCAAAGCTCTTGAGAAAACGGCGAAGCTGAAAGAACGAAGGAAAATCTTTTCACAACAAAAGAAGAAAATCTGCATGGAAATATCGCGGATCCGGAAACAAACACGCAGATTCATATTCCGGGTCCGGGACTTTGAAAATCTTGCTAGGTTTCCTCACTTGGCAATAATCCTGGATAATCTGAAAGTATCGGGTGGCATTAGGTGAAGTGAGGCTGTCATGACTTTAATTGTAATCTAGTTTAAACCTGACTCGACAATATCTTGTCTGTTTCAACAACGAGCCCATGGTACACGGGTGAATGCTGAGTGAAGCAAGAAGTGAAGAAAACATGTCTAGAGTTGCATGGATATCAAATTTATTGTCTTATCTATTGTTTTGCAAAGATAAAGTGAAGTTGGTCATTGTAAATTTTAAGTTCTTTGTAGTGGCTTTCTACTGTGCTCAACAAACTAAATTAGTCTAATGAGCCAGTTAAAGGGATAAGGTTGTTTGTCCTTTACCCATATACCGAGCACTTGACATAGATTCTTGTAAACTACTGATTAGAAAGTAGAAGGAGGTAAAATAGGAATTAATGGGGAGTGTGGCAAGCAAATTAACGAGAGACTCAACTGCACCAGAAGCAACAGCGCTAACATTACATTATTACATATATCATAATTCATAAGCCAAGCAAAGCCAGGTGGCCTGAAGTTCTCTTTCAAATTTCTCACGAAACTGTTTCCTTTCTCGTGATTTTTTCAATTATCCAAGCAGTTGTTGAAGCGTTAGGAAGGGTTGTTACCGTACTGTGAAATTGCAACATGAAATGGCATGATGCATGATGCAACGTCTGAACATCCAAGCCAAACTTGCGAAAACGGGCATGAACAATCAAGTTACAAACTGTTTTTCATTCATGCTCGTAGTCAAATTACGCATACACACAAGAGACAATAAAATATTCCATGCTTACATAATTTTCGTTGTTCCTATTCAAATAGAAATCTCTTGGTCTTGCGGTGGACAGCGAAATTGTCCAAAAAAACAGCAACACAGCAATTGAGGATGAGAAATGCTGATTCATCTCTCTGTGCAATTTGACGAGCTTTTGTTCTGTTGTCTTGAAACGTCTTTCCCTTGAAATGACAATGACGATCTGTGTAATGCTTCTCTGTTCCTGGAACTCTTGTGTTTTTCCTATGATTTTGAGCAGTGCTTGTTTTTATGACTTGCACTGTACGTTGCGGTGCGTGTTGACGTCGTGAATGTATTGATCGCGTTTCCAATTCGTCTGAATCCGCAGTCCAGCTTTCAAAACATTCAGCAGGCGCACTCTCTGCGGAAAGAATCATACGAGATGTTGAAAATCTGAAACTTGAATCAATCAGGCATGTGGTGAGTGAGAATCCAACTATCCGATCCGCATATCAGCGTCAAATAAACGCCCAGGCGCTTACACTTTGAGGTTTTAGAAAGGCCAGGCCCTTCTTTGCCCTCGATTGAGTAGGTGTGAGGGCGTCTGGTTCGAAGTACTGCGGTAAAGCAGAGAAATGATTTGAGGAATAGATTGCAAAGAAAATTTTATCAGCTCATGAGAGAAGATGAAAACCAAAAGAACATACTTAAACACCCAATAATCTGGTAGAGAGCATCATCTTTCGACTGACGATGAATGTAGCTACTAGGGTCTCCTGCATCTTACAACAGGACACTCACATCAGGAACGTTTAGCGTGCGGATTACGATTACACAAAGTCAGAATTTGTAACTGTATTATTTGTATTGTGAGTCTGAGAATACAAGAATGTGATTCGGAACCCACAACTGAAAAGGCGGATTTTGTTGTTGTTGCTGTTGCGACATAACGTTATGCTTCAAATGACTGAAGCATAACGTTATGTCGCACATCTCTGAGCGCTCAGACAGTTCAAAAAGCTAAAATTCATGCGAAGGGGACTCATACAAAGACGATGTTAAATTAATTTTGTGTAATTAAATGACCAATTAAATTAAAAGGAGATATTATTCGGTTAATGATTTGTATCGAAGCGAGGCTACATTCAAGAGTGAGGTTGTAAAAAACAAACTTTTTAATATTACAAATTCTTTTGCGGGTGTATTTAGTTGGTTAGGATTAATACGGAAATTCTACTTTTAGAAAGGCTAATGTCGGTTTAATCACATTGCTTATATTAATACCCAGGAACCGCAAAACGAAATGGGAAGAATGGCGTCTTTTTTCTTCTAGGCCCAATAACTCACTGTTTGAAAAACGTCCCAACATCAATAGACTCGTTTCAGCTGACGTCACACGTATTGTCACGTGACCCTTTTGGTGGCACTGGTGGGCAAAAAGACAACATTTGAATTTGTTTCGCGTTCGCCACTGTTGCACTGCAGTGAAAACCAAAGTTGTCTTATCTCAATGTATTGTTGGTTGGGATTATTTTGCAGTGGAGTTATTCTTTTTGATTTTAAATAATTCTGTATTTCTACTGAATTGTTATGGTCAATAGTTGTATTGTTATCGGCTGTGCAAATCATCAAGTGTGCGAAGTTAGGCTTTTAACCGCCTTCCCAAAGGGCCTAACAGAAGAAGACTTTGGTTGGCGGCAATTTGAAGGAAGCAATGCAACCCTTCTCTTGGGAGTGATGTTAGAGTTTGTGGAAAGCATTTTATAAGTGGTAAGACAACTATTTGTCGCTTTGATAACCTTTGTTTTCAATACATAAGTCCTTTTTAAACCTTCTTTCTGATATGGCCTAATGGGCCTAAACTGTCAAGCCAATGCTCAAGGTTCCCAAGCGAAAGCAGAGAGCGCAAAGTATCATCCGCAAAATGACAATTC
This sequence comes from Sanderia malayensis, assembly GCA_013076295.1. Taxonomy (NCBI): domain Eukaryota; kingdom Metazoa; phylum Cnidaria; class Scyphozoa; order Semaeostomeae; family Pelagiidae; genus Sanderia; species Sanderia malayensis. The sequence goes on along the minus strand of RQOL01000470.1, from coordinate 106,399 downwards.
TTTAATGTGTATTTCAGGCGCAGCTTCTTCGGGCGATCGTAGCCCTGATTATGTTCCCACTGCAGAAATGGGTTATGAAAAGAATGAAACAGAGCAGGCTTCAAGTGTGTCAACTATTGTGCAGGGAGATACGCCAGAGGATTAAAGAGACAGGCTACTAAAATGGACGAGAGGTGGGAAACTGAGGTCATGGAAGTACAGTGCTTGTCATTGCTATAAGCAAAAAGGCTGCTGCATCTAATAAGGAGTTGTCTTTTGAGGTCATTGAGAGTTTTGTCCAGGAGGTTCCAATACAAAATGAGATCATTGAGAGTGTGGATTCTATAGATGATGATCATTTTATTAATATAATGAATGCATTAAATACAGAGGTGCAGAGGTCAGAAAAAGAATTAATAGGAAAGGCTTACAAGCATCAAAGTTTGGTCATGAATTTCTTGATTCTGACAACAAAGTGAAGTTCTTCACTGACATTCCATTTATGGCTTGTTTCTTGCGGTTCTTCAAGTACGTATCACCTGAGTTGTCGATATTTGATGCTGTTGTCCCTGAAAAGGTTTGTCTCAATCTTATCCATTAAGATCTGGGATATAGATTTGGCATTAGCAAAGCAACAGTCTGAAGGATCCTTAATACCAGCATACCAGTCATAGGCAGGAAGTTGAAATGCTTTATTCATTGGCCAGATAAAGGAGATGTTTCACGGACACTTCCTAAAGTCTTTAAGAAATGTTTCCCAAGATGCAAGGTGATTATTGACTGTGCAAAGATCTTCATTGACCATCCTGGGATCTCAAAGCCTGACAGGTGACCTGGTGCATTACAAGTGCAAGAACACTCTGAAAGTATTAATTGGAATAACACCAATAGGTTTTGTCAAATTGCAAGAGCTAACACCTTTATTTGGAAGCTTCAGGCAAAGTTATTAACTTGGTACTGGGGCTCTAATTGCTGCATACACAAGTACATCTCTCTTTGATTCCCAACTGAAAGCCAATAGCTTGGTATTGAAGTTCTGAAATGATTGCTGCATGGACAAGAACATCTCTCTTTGATTCTCAACTGAAAGACAATAGCTTGGTATTGAAGTTCTGAAATGATTGCTGCATGGACAAGAACATCTCTCTTTGATTCCCAACTGAAAGCCAATAGCTTGGTATTGAAGTTCTGAAATGATTGCTGCATGGACAAGAACATCTCTCTTTGATTCTCAACTGAAAGACAATAGCTTGGTATTGAAGTTCTGAAATGATTGCTGCATGGACAAGAACATCTCTCTTTGATTCTCAACTGAAAGACAATAGCTTGGTATTGAAGTTCTGAAATGATTGCTGCATGGACAAGAACATCTCTCTTTGATTCCCAACTGAAAGCCAATAGCTTGGTATTGAAGTTCTGAAATGATTGCTGCATGGACAAGAACATCTCTCTTTGATTCCCAACTGAAAGCCAATAGCTTGGTATTGAAGTTCTGAAATGATTGCTGCATGGACAAGAACATCTCTCTTTGATTCTCAACTGAAAGACAATAGCTTGGTATTGAAGTTCTGAAATGATTGCTGCATGGACAAGAACATCTCTCTTTGATTCTCAACTGAAAGACAATAGCTTGGTATTGAAGTTCTGAAATGATTGCTGCATGGACAAGAACATCTCTCTTTGATTCTCAACTGAAAGGCACTGGCTTGGTATTGAAGCTCTGAAATGATTGCTGCATATACAAGAATATCTCCCACTAATAACATACCTGTGACAAAAAATGATGTATTTATCAGTTACAAATGTGGTAAATCATAATTTTGATGAACAAGAACAATATATAACAATGCCTATGGCAAGGCCTAAATCCTATGCTTTAAAATCAAATATATCAGGATTGTTTATGCAATATTAATATTGCTTGGTTGCCCAAATATTTATATGCAAACTTACTTGTAGATTTCGAGCGATTTGTAGGCTTTGAGTTCTTCTTTGGTGTAACTGCCTGGGGTATCTACCAGATACATGACAATGTTGATGTCCCCAAAATTAACGTCTGACCAGTTTCTCGGACTATCTGACCATCCTCCGGTTATATTATAAGGGTTCCGCAACTCTACCATACCTTAATTTTTTCTAAATATCTATTTCGAGCAACTAAATTCAAACCTCGAAAGTAAAACGACACGCAGCTAGGCTGTTGCTTCGGCCGCCATTGCTACTTTTTGCCCACCAGTGTTTCGCGCATGCGCTAAAATTCCTATTTTGTTATTGTTTATGAAACGAGTCTATTGTGGCCTGTTATTTACCGCTGTTGTGTGAAATAGCGACAGCTAGAGTCGCACGACAACAACTGAGAAACAGCTTTAGCGATTGAAATGCTTTCAAACCACACCATCGTGCAATATAAAACCGTTAAACGTCATTAAATAGAGTCCAGTCACTTGGTGGTTGCGGGCAAAACCCACGAAAACGAACGCTACGCAGCTGAACATCCACAGTGGTGGCAGACGCTTTTGTGCGAGCAACAACGAAATCATTGTCGTCTCCAAATGTTCCCCAAAACATAGCGATCTGTTAGCATAAGCAAGCTATTATCATAGTTATACGAACAGATTTTTATATAAATGTTTGCACGAATACTGAGACTCAAAATTGCAGGGGGAACAATGGAAGCCTTAGAAAAACAATCAAAAAAGTTCTTCTCCGGTGTGTCCCCCCGTTTTAATTGTTTTATATTAAACCGGGAGCTCTACAAGCACGTGCCCCCAAGTTTTGGACAAGTGCCCCTTTCTGATTAGTGAAATGTGCTGTTTCATGTAAAAAATTGAACCCTTGAAGACTTTATAAATGCCCATTTAACTTCATAAAGAGGCATTTCTGTAATGGACAATTTTGACTCTGCCTCTGAGCTGAGCCCTAACCATGTGCAACTCTTCAAAATACGCCCAGGTTCCCCTTTTTAGCAACGGGACTCTGATATCGGTGCAACATGAAAAGTTCCATTCGGAAGCCCGTGTCCCCCCCCCCCACAACTACAAATGCTCATACGTCTCTGATTAAAATAAGTGTATTTCTCTTCACAAAGTGTCCGTTACATTATATGGCTATACATTGATCATTTACCTCCCCACACGGAGTGGAGCACCAAGCCTGAAAGAATTAAAGAGACTTCTTTCGCTGTTTTGTCCGTGAACATTTGCGTTGCGTTTGCTTATCCCTGACAATGTATTGAAAACTCCTCGCCCATGGAGAATGCTTGCAGGCTCTTGAGCAGCACAACAGCCTCTTATTCAATATAGTTAAGTGGCACTGCTTCGTATGCTACACCACTGATGTCTTTAATAACAGCAGGATTTGTAATGCCTCGTACTATATTGTACAGTATGTGGTGCCTTGTACAACATTGTACAGTAGCACATAACACAACAACGCAATATCGCAATACATTACAATAGGACAGGACAAAAGTCATTGGGAAACTTTCATCACAAAAAAGTTATCAGCCAGCAAATTTCTTTCTTCTGTGCATTGGTCAACCCCAACTCACCTAACTACATACAGATATTACGTGTAATGTATTTCAGATGCACGTTTCAGCAGGGAATTTATCAAATGTAAAGCTTGCTTATGGGGGGGGGGTGTTATTGCATCGGCATTATACACTCTTTAACAAACATTGTGCACAACAACACAGCACGTGTAAAACAACATCATTAGAAACATAAAACGTTACAACATGCGGCACAATAGAGCAATGCAACGTGCAATGGAAGCCTGCTTGCATCATACACACTTTGTTATAAGAATACCTTAACTTATGTTAAGCCTTGATCTTTTTCATTGTTATTCTTAAATTTCCATTGTTTTTTGGCAATTTTGAGCCTCAATATTCGGATAGACTATATTCTTACAAAAAAAGTGTGTATACAATATCTTGATGTTATCCATTGAAAAGTAAGCAATACGGTGCAATGTCTGGTGCTTACCTCGTGGTATCTTTCAAATGAAGCGACTCTTGCAATACGTACTTCACCGAAGTAATGGTCGAAGTCTTCAATGCGTGTTAACTACAAATAAAAATGAAAGAAGATTAGAACACAGGCAATGCAAAATCATTATGCACTCATATTACAGACGAAAAAGACATCACAAGAGAAACGATTAGCTAATATTTGGCAGTTATATTAGCACAAAGAAAGGTACATTATTTGGAAATCGAACTCCTTGCATCGGAAATTCAAATTCGAAGTTCAAAGAGCTCCAAATATTGTCAAGTTAATATTTAAAGACTGTGTATTGTTTAACAAAAGATTTCGTCTCGTGTTATCTCATCCTTAAATTCAAAGGTCAATCCAAAAATTTAACATAAATATTGATATAATTAATAATACATATTAATTATGCAATATATAATTATTTTTAATGGAAAAGTTACGGCTACAATGATAAAACACTCGAGAAGTAAGAAATGTGTTCGAGATAACGAGGGCTCAAGGTTTGAATGATCAGACTCGAAGAACAAGAGAATAAAATAAATTAATTAAAAATCAAGTCAAAGTCAGAGAATATATGCTTGATATTTAGAAAAGTTGGACTTCATAATATTATATTCAGGAATCAGATAATTCTGTCAGCTAATACAACAAATATAGGTAATGCAATGTTATGGAGGAATATAAGAGTCGTTACTTACTTCTCAACTCACTTTTCAAATACTTTCATGAATTAGTTCCTTTTATTCAAATGAATTTAAAAATTGTATCTTCCCAACGTTCCAATTACACAAGCTATAGAAAAAACGGATAATAAATTAATTTAAAGTTATGAGTACACAAATCAATCAAATTTGTCCAGAAAACTGTGTTCTGGTAGAGCGAAAAAGTTCATATAGCTACATCAACTGCCTTACTACTTGCTGGCCTCAAGTTGGTTCGCTTTTAATTTGTGTACGTATGTATGATAAAGAAGCAAGTTTGTTTGAAATATCCGTACCGATTCAACATTCTTGTCTGAAAGAACTCAACTGAAACGCAACCAACGGGAAACATGAAAGTTGGAACAATACCCACTTGCGGAATTTAGCAATACCGAGGAAATGGTTCCTTCTTAATGATATTTGAAACAGATCAATTAATCTTCTATGGTTTAATAAATGTCCGGCACTCAGTAACGTTCTTTCGTCAGCAGAAAACCCTCAGACATGGGTACATACATTACATGTGTGCAAAGGATATACGGATACAAAAACCCAGGGCGCTTATAAATCATTCAGGGCCGTTTATAAAATTTATTGACGTTTACTCTAGAGGCGCTTATGACTTCTACTGATAAATGGGGGTATTTATAAGAAGGAGGCGGCGCTTATTCACTGACATAGCTATACTATTGTCTACAATACCCTGCTAGTGGTATGTATCCGTGAATAAGCAGTATAACCACTTGAAACACATCCATCGGCCATTGGGAAGTTCGAGTTATCGGTTCGAGCTCAATGCAAACGAGATTAAACATACAGGCCCTTCTTTCAAGTCTTGACATTTTGACGGTGCGCGCGCTGCACGTAGGTGTCAAAATGTCAAGCACCCTTTTCGGAGATGTAGTACGCCAATGTCGTGATGATAAGCAAATCTTTGCCAACGCCAATAGCAAATTGGCCCGGACGAGCGGAAATTGTTGAATTTCGGCTGTTAAATATATTGCTTTGTTTTCTTGTTTTTGAATATCTGGATATTTTCTTATCAAATATCCAGACAGCGGTAGACTATATATCACGCTCACCAATGAATTGAAAATTGAAATAAAAGATCATTAATTGAAATTAGAAACGCGCTTTCATTCAATGAAAACGTTTTTCAGAGCGATACTCAAATTTACTCAGTAATTTCCCAAACTCAATACCAAACCTTTAGGCTTTCCATGGGTTCTGCTCTACTGAGCATGCGCATTGATGGGGAGCAGCGCTATGATATGAATACAACATATTTGAAATCAATTGTTAATATATAATATACCGTATTATATAATACTTGTGGTAGCACAAATATTTCATATTGCACACAGCAAGTTTTCTTGGAATTTTGAGTATTTATATGGTTTAACTTTCTTTGGTTTCCGAAAATAAATTGAATAAAAAGACATGATAATTTCTTTAGTTAATTAATACTTGCAACTTGTTGAAATGACAGTTCACTATACGCTGAAATAAAGCTGTGCTATAATTATATCATCCTTCAATTTGTCATTATAAGAAAGCTCATAAGATCAAGCAAATACAAAACCTAACAAATATGCTCACCTTGAGGTTATAAGTCTTGTCTCGTTCAGATTTTACCTTTGAGAGAACAATAGAAAATTCTTGCTTAGTTCATTCAAATCTTCGAAACATGTATGAAACATGATAATGGATAAGCAGATCTGGAATATATGACAGTGAACAAAGCACTATAGCTAACCTTACAACAATAAACATCGCCATTCCAGTCTTGTAAGGTTCGCGGCCTTTCGCAGCCAAAACAACAAATGATAAATATTATCGCAACAGCATGTGGCGGAGAAGAGAAACAATTTCTCTTTCAATTTAAAACTTCAAAGTTTATAAAATAAACGCAACATAAATGCCAATGAAACTATTCAATTTACCCCATAAATCGAAGAATTGAGTCAAACTCAATGTTTGATAAAAAGCTGTCAATCTTGTGGGATTCGTCATTATGCATTGAAAGAAATCCCGCCATTTCGGGGCCCATAAAAATCAAAACGAGGCACGAAAAGCTGGGAATGAAATCGAGGCTGCATGAATCTCGTCATAACATAGCATTAGCGAATTAAACTGGTTCTACAAATATAAATAAAATACTACGGGTATACAAGCAGATTCGTGCGAATTGCACTGGAGTCATACGCATGCCAAACATGCTAGCAAACTGATTCCTGGTCAATGGGCATGACCATGAATGCTTAATCATCGAATCAAACACGAACACAGTCGAACTACAAACAATTTCTTAGTCATGTTAAAGAATAATAGGAAGTTTACAAAGTTCCCATCTCATATTTGCAAAAGAAGAGCTGCAGCTAAATGTCGAACGAGCAAAGGCGAATGAAAAGCAAAGTTGACGCCTCATCTAAAACTACGTTGCGAAATATGATTGCAAATTAAATTTCTTTGGTTTAACAACGAGGTAACCTTTGTTTCCCTTGATTATCATTGTTTTCTTGTAAGCCAAAGGGCGACCTCGGGTTGTCCAAGGGAGCGAAAGCAACAGTCGTGCTACTCAAGCACACAAAGTGCAAGGAGTTCATGTCAAATTGTGTATGGATCATTAGCTCCTGCACTGAACAGTGGAGATCGAAATCCCCTATATGTATGTAAATGCACACAGTTTATGTATTTATTTATGTGACATGTTAAAGCTGTAATGCCTTCTTCTAAATATCGGTATATTCGAAGATGATGCGCAGAAATGCGCGAGGCGTTCGGTTGAAAACAACACCCTAAATGAACTCATTTTTCTCCAAAAAACACGTTCTTAATTATAAGCATGACAAAAATCATATAAATTAAAAACACGTTTTTGATTATACTAATTATTAATTGAATGAATATTAATTCACCCAGACCTTAGATGTTATAATGGGTAATTACAATAGTGGAATCCCAGTATAGCGAGCCCTAAAGGAAGCTGAACTGGAAATACTTTGATTAGGTGAAACGAGTAATGGGTCTGACGTTTAGTTCGCTACGCAGAAAAGTTCGTTAGGACCTCTCCATGATAAGGTTTCATTGCATTAAAGTAATTAACTGTAACGGTCTATCGAAGCTCTACGCAATCTGTTCAGGGAGGGCTTCTGGGGTCTTGAAGGGTCCAAGATCGCGCGCTATGCTTTAGACAGGCCTGCAAACTCAACAAAAAGCATAACTTTATTTAGATATTAGCATTTCTCAATTTGAAAACATGCGGAATAGCTACTAAGCAAGCGATAGATCCCATACATCCAAGTGAGCTGCATTTGAGACCGCTTGTTTGCCCAACAAAAAGGAAAAATCATATATATGAACCAATTTTAGTTTGTTTTAAGCTACGATCGAAAGAGAGCAATTAACGATAAAAAGAATCACTCTTTGTTATTTATGAAAAACCGAACCCTTGGTCTAAATAATAATATTGCCATATGCACTTATATCACGTTGAAGGCAAAACAATGGAACTTCTCGCCATCATTCTGGTCATTTGTAAATTCAGCCTGGCTGCAACTGAAGAAATTATGGAGGTAGGTAAACACTGTATCAACTTGCTACATGCATAGACGCTGAGAAAATTGCAAATCTTTTGAAACAATAAACAAATTAAAAACAACTTGGTTATTGTCAGCCTCGCTTGAACTGCACGTGCATCTTTGTGGCCTCGCTCATTGAGGTTCTGGGACTGTTTGTCCCACCCATGACACCTTTATGTCGTAAGGGAACGTAAATCCTCGAATTGCTCCCCAATCCCAGAGCTAAAAACTATAAATACACCCTTGAATAACCCCGATATGTCGATTTTCGCCATTTGAGTCCCCATTGGTACTTTATCAAGCTAGAACAGAAAATTATTGCGTTTCATCAACAGCTAAAGTAGCGTCACAAAAAACTAGCAGCAACTGCTCAAGGAGTTTGTTGTAATAAGAAATCCGTCCCTTTGCTATTTTTCAGTAGTTTCTGAAGTTTAAGGGTAATTATAGTACAACAGTTTCCTATGAGCCTCTCACCTCCTTCCGATGGACAGCTTCCCATATAAAAAGATGCGTGTATCATAAGCAGAATGCTGGTTACATCTGCAATTCATTTTTCAGGAGAGTGGTTCGGGCATGTATGGCGACTATCAGGCAGCCGTAGTGTCGGGATCAGGTATGCTTGGAGACGAGATTATGCCCATATCAGCCATTGATAACTTTAACGGAATAGAAGCAGTCGACAAGAATCAAAACGAGGTTGCTACTTCTGATGATAATGATGATGTCGATGCCGTTGAGAAACGAGGCAAAATCAACAGAGTAGCCAAAGGTGGAACGAAAACTCCGGCCAAAAGATTTTGGGTAAGAGAGCCACGAGAAAGGGGCTAGTTATACAGTCAACTTATCAATCAAGACATTCAATTCATATTGTAGCACAGTCAACTCATCTGTTCACACAGTTAGCCTCTCCAGTCATAAAGTCACCTCCTTTGTTGATAGAGTCTTGGTCTTTTAGTTAGACAAGTTATTAGAAGGGTTAACTCTGAAGTCAACTCTTTTAATAACACAGTAATAACACAGTTAAACTTCCAGTAAAACTCTCAACTAACAACAAAAGGCGAGAATGAGCGAATTTCTTTGAATAAACAAATTGTATTTCTTACCAAAATCAAGTCAAGTATTCCTGCCACTTGAACTAAGTTGTTTGACACTTCTGACTTTTAAAAGCCTCGTTATCATACCAGTCTCGTTCCGGTGAGAATCTTTACTTCGATTGATCAATGGAATGTATTCGTCAGACTGCAAGTCTCCATCAACCATAGAGATAGGATATATACTAAACTAGAGTGCGAACGAGGCTCCGGAAAGGTGACCCTTTTCGGCCATCTTGTTGACGGGAGTTTTTGACGGGTAAAAGTAGTGATTTCAATGCGTAAATGTCTATCACATAGGCAAAAACATGGATTTTTAGTATGATCCAGTAAAATTTAAAGACTGAGAAGCAACGAATGGTAAAGGAGAGACCTTTTCACACATTTTAACGTCTGGACATCGTGGAAGGTACAATATTTTTTGTTTTATTTTAGTATGTAAGCTTAGAAGTAGTGCAGCTAGGGATACTAAACTCGATCGGGTTGCAGAAACCCGAACGAGTTTCATGCAGCTCGATCGGGTTACAAATTCTATTTTAGGCCCTTTCAATGAAACCCGATTTGGTTGCAAGTGCAAAAATCACCAACAAGACGGTCCCGGGGGATAAATCTGATAATTGATTCGGAATGTACATGTGAAAATACATATATTTACGTGAAAAAAATTGGGGGTTGTTCCCGCCGTTTTTTCGCAAAATTCAAGTTTAGTTTTGATGACGTCATATCATTGTTCTCTATTGTTTACTCAAACCAGGACGTCTCTTCAACACAACAATGAAAGCAAAGCATTCCTTTCCGAGAATTCTTATAATTTCCGAATCAAACACAAATCTAATCATTTATTATAATCGAAATAAAAACATAAGTAACATGATGTGTTCAGCATAAAACAAACCAAGATAAAGCTTTGTCCATTTTATGTTTAGTCTCTTTTGCGCGATGAACATACCAGCGCTACACAAACAAAACGATTCATTAAATGAGCACGAAAGATTTCACGCTATAGTGTTTGTATATGTAAAACGAAATACGAAAAACATGTAATGAGCGTGATGAGTAAGTTGGTAAATTTGAAGGTCTGAAATATTTCTTCAAACGCATCTGTGATAAATGTATGTCTTTCGTTCTTAATTAAAATAAATATTACAAAACTTTGTCTCTGGTAATTCCTTGTGTTATCCTGGTTAATCCAAAGTAATGAAAACATGGGCCCTGCAACTCAACTGTTATAAGTTACTTTCATCTGTTCTATTTCAGATTGCAGCTCTCTGCAAGTTAGTAAATATATCTATATAAGAATTTTTTTTATGGTTAAGTGCAGGAAAAGATTAATGCCAAGAGCTGAGTGACCAGGTGTCATTCTCTTATAGCAGTACACAGTGAATCACGAGCAGTATATTTTCTAAATTTTCATCACATGGCTTCTTGTTGCTCAGTTCAAAATACAATTAGCAATGAAGTTTGCATAAATTGGTTTGGTCTATTAAAGGGTATCACATGTTCAAAATCAAGGCACCTCAAATGCTCCATTAAATATGATGACGATGAGTGAAGACAATAATTCCTATCACCCAAATGTCATGAAGGTGATGATGCCAATGAAGTTAGAGGACGAATACAAATCGAAAGAAGTAGAAGGAATCCTGGGCAAGCAGATTGGAAGAGTTCCTGCAAATTCATGTAAAGTTTTTAGAAAGATTTTATTGGAGGATACACTGATTGAGCCAATGAAATGTTTTGGAAGGAATGCCAGACATGCAGCAGATATTCATGTCCAGAAGAAATCAGTACTGCATTAACAATTTATGGGCTCCAGGGCAATGAAAGGTTTTGGGCCCTATGAAATAAATTTTTACGAATAACGGTGGGCATACTCAAATCTCTACAGTGCAGTTAGGTCTCTGTTCACGTAGATACACGATCATACATGTTGTTGGAGAATTTAAAAATTAAGTAGTTCATCGAATCACTACATATTAATTTCAAACTGCGAAATAAACTTAAAAGAATTATAAGAATTCTCGGAAAGGAATGCTTTGCTTTCATTGTTGTGTTGAAGAGACGTCCTGGTTTGAGTAAACAATAGAGAGCAATAATATGACGTCATCAAAACTAAACTTGAATTTTGCGAAAAAACGGCGGGGACAACCCCCAATTTTTTTCACGTAAATATATGTATTTTCACATGTACATTCCGAATCAATTATCAGATTTACCCCCCGGGACCGTCTTGTTGGTGATTTTTGCACTTGCAACCAAATCGGGTTTCATTGAGAGGGCCTAAAATAGAATTTGCAACCCGATCGAGCTACATGAAACTCGTTCGGGTTTTTTCTGCAACCCGATCGAGTTTAGTATCCCTAGCTGTAGTGGAGCGGCATGGAGCCCGAGCCCTGTCCCATAAAAACAGAAGAGACATAAAACATACACATAACAATTTTTATTAATGAACATTGGAACAGGACAATTTTAACATACATAATGAATTGGTTCGGGAAAATAAATCTTTTGATTATTTCATACAACCGAGAACCGACCAGACCACCCCTTGTTTTCTTTCTGAGAATCGCCCGGTTGCTGCATGCATTTGTATCTATCATATCATTCATAGCATAGAAATAAATGCTATTGACAGCTTCTAAGACCTGTTTTGCATGCTCGATATTACTACAAGGTCGATATTCGGATTTTTTTTCATTAGTCAGCAAATTAAACTTTAGTTGTTATGATTTATTTTAGGCCCGGCGCCTTCTGGAGCAAGGAGCGCCACCGCAGAGACCAGAAAGGCTTGTTTATATCGAGGAAAGTACAGTAAAAACAACTGAAGTACGGTCGAAAAATGCGAGTTCTTCGCATCATGCATGGCATGAAAATCAGCAGATAAAGAACTGAAAATTGCTCAGAATGGTAAACTGGATAGCAATACAATTGCTGTTATGAAGGCTGCCTGCATGTGTGGAGCCGGAGCGGGAGGCGGGACATGAAGGACGGGATCAACAACTTAAAGGCGTGGAAACATAATAACGCAAATTTTAGTTCAAAAATAGGACACAAATCATATTTTTATTGTATTGTGTTGATTTTGTTTTCATTTTATTTCAAATATTTTTACAAAACGGATTTCTCTTTGTATTTTTCAATTGTCTTCATATCATTTGAGAGATTGGCCTAAGATCCTAAAAAAGCCTGTTGCTCTGTTCATTCTTGTTAGATTTTTGTCATTCTTGCTTCAGATCAATATAAAAATAGATTATTTTGTTCACCACCCCAATACGTTGTTATTTGTATGAGGAAAAATCAGAAAACTAAGAAACAATTTTGGCCTACGAAAAAAGTCAAGAGATTTTCAAGTACTTACAAATTGACAAAATGTAGACATTTGCAGTATTTGACAGAAATTTTTATACCATAGACAGGTTTCCACATACATACTTATTTAGAAACTGGTAAAAACTTTGGAATTTAGTTTTCAAATCACGCTATAAGCTTTAAATTTAAACTTTAGGTGAGCTCCAGACATTGCCGTGCCTTGAATATTTTCGCAACTTCTCCCGTCAACAAGATGGCGCACAAAGTTTCAGCCTCGCTATGACCGAAACAATAGGAGTTAGCTCTCTAGTTTAGTATATATCCTATCTCTATGCCATCAACTCAATTCAATCCTCCTGCGCAGTTAGTACTTGCTTGCAAGCACTCGTAAAACAAACTCTCGATGTTTCCATCTTGTAGAACAGAATGTACCCATACTTCCACTGGCTTCAAGCACAACAGCAACAACAACAAATTACAGTTCAACAATATCACACGCAGCCTGTGGGAAAGTGTTTGGAAGAGAATTCCCTTTGTGACATAGGCCACGATGAACAATGCTGCGGCCACGCAACGTACTGCGTAGACTATTGGGGCGTAGGAAAGTGCCTCGCTTTCACCCGGCCGGATAAATACGACTCGCTGGCCATGCGAATCAATAGGAATAACCTTTACAAAGCTTATTACAAACGGCTGCAGTATGCGGCAACGCGGGTGGATTAACATAACTCAGTAACGTAGCAAGGCTATAGACTAATGCAATGAATTAAAATGTTACTCTGTGGGATTGAGTGGATATAGACATGCATAGTCATTGCATGGCTGTAGTTTGCAATACATTTGTACAAAATTCGTAAATGAAAAGGTATAAAATTTAAGTGTATGTCATAACTGGCATGATGGTGGAAAATCATGTTGTACCCTATTGCTGAGTTTAGAAGTGCAGCTCCCTTATCAAGATATTAAAATAATAAAGGAAAATAATCTGAAACGGATAAAAGGCCAATGCACGCAGTTCTGCTAAAGGGAGCATAGTGACCTTAAGTGCGAGAATAGGGTATTTGATGTCATTTAATCAAGCCAATTAATTGGTGGGGTAAGCTGTTGTAGATTGATAATCAGACTGTAAGTACCCATTGTGTGGGGGCTTCAACCACCCATGGTGATTACTATGGGGAGGGGGACTCAGCCCCTCTAAAAATATCATTCATGTAAGTTGTTCTTACTGCATTCAACTTATTGTATTTGGTAGATAAGTCATTTTCATAAATTTTATTTGGAAAACTTTTACTATTTATCAACTGTCTATTTTGTTCGCTGGCTAGTTTCTGTTTTGTTATCTTGAATAGAGCATATACACATGATTTTGAAAAGATATTTGACGTCTTTTTCAAATTTGAGTCTCCCTAAAAAGTTGGCATCCATGAAACAGACCCACATTAAGTCAATGCCCCCTAATTACCGGAAGAAAAAAGACTGGGTGTGATTGTGAGACAGATTTCTAATCGAACATGGAATTAAGCCTTGTTAATATGATCTACAATAATTTACTTACAACTTGAAAATTGCATCATTGTACTTTTTTCTTCTTTGCATCTTTCTGCTTACTTGATTTTGTCTTCTCTTCTGCTTCCTTCTTTTCCACTTTCTGCCATTCCAGCGGGTTGCGTCTGTAAAAAGGCCACGGTGGAAGCACAAGCTGAAAGACAAATTTCACATCAAACTTTTCTGGCTGCAATGCCCAGGAAAGGGGCTTAATACTAAGCATTCAAATTGACAAAAGTGTGCAGTGCCACATGAACAACATTTTAACATTAAGTATCTATCAAGGCAAATATCATATAGTATCTATCAAGTTGTTGATAGATACTGTATGATAATTACAACATTAAACAGGCCATGCTTGCATAATGATTTATCCTTGAAATTGTTAATATCTAAATGATTCAACATTCTTTGGTTTCAAAAATTCAGTGCTGAATTTTCTTAGCTCTATGAAAAAAAAGCAGAGTGCAGGTTTCTTTTAAAGCACTTTCTTATAAAAAAGTGTATATGTTTGACACTCACAATGCAGGATATGATTGAGCCAATAAACAAGAACAACACAGCTTGGGAGAATTGCTCAACTACAAATCCATACACAAAACCAACAGCCTAGAAGAAGAACAACAGAAAAACATTATTAAACAGTTGCCGATAATGTTTTCAAAGCTACAAAATCAAAGACTAGGCTTGAAAGATTGAGTAAAGGCAACAAAAAACAATAACAATAGAGAAGAATAGAACAATATAGGTATAAATTGAACAACTATTGTTACGCTAAAGTATTTGTTACGCTAAAGTATTACGCTAAATGTTAATAGAAAGAGATGACTATGCCTTACTACTTGATATGGACACGAATATACAAATAAACCATACTTACACCAAATAAAGCAATAATGACTTGGTAAAGGACTTCAGCTTTTTTCTGACCCTCGAAATCCTGAAAATAGCATTCAGATTTGTTAGAACAATAATGAATATGAAAGAAAACGGGCCTAAGGCCATTGGCAAACCAACTTACCATATGGGTCGGGATTGAATAGATATAGTTGACAGTTCTCTTTACAAATGGTATTTTCATAACTAATTTCTTCATATTTTCTTCGAAATTATTGATAAAATCCATTTTCTACAAGGTTTTAAGCTTCGAAAATTAAATGTACCTCAGGGACTTTCAGGGTTGAGCTCGGTTGATGATAACGAGCATCCCTCAAAATCAGTCGATATGACGTGTACGAAAATAGCATCTGACTTTATTCATATCAGGAGAGATGTTTTCCGATGTTTTCCATCAGCAAGCAAAAATAAAAGAATGTAAATCAACATTAATACAAGCATGTAGATCAAAATTTAACGCATTACAGCATGAAATAAGTATATAATATAAGGGTTAACATATAGTATAATAACTAAAGAATTTAAATCATGACAATTCTTATTCTTATTCAAGTCCTTTCATCAGCGTAAACAAAAGTACAAAATCAAAATCAGTTTTAGCATTAAAATCAGTATAAACACCAATATAGGTATAATAATTAATATAAAGCAGAATAACAAAAGCATTTAATCTTGCATTTTTTTACATCAGCATAAAAATCAAAATAATCATCAACATAGCCAGCCACAAAATCAACCTTTCGAATAATGACAAAATATATGTAAATTAACATTATTATAAGAATTAAAATCAAAATAATTAGTATAATTATAATTAGATTAATATCACAGGTATAAAAATCAACAAAAGTAACTCATCCATCAAACACAAAACCAAGTTTGGCATCAATTTGAACAAACCAGTGTCCAAATTGAGTTAAAATGCAGAATTCTGAGTTGCATCTTTGGACGAGGTCTCGTAGATGGGATTATCAAACGATGAAGGTAAAACTGGTTGTGGAGGCAGTGTCTCTTCTTCGTTACTTGTAGCCGCATCGTACCCTGGATTCCTATACGATTTCAGGCTGACACTGTTGTCTGCACCGGGATCTGCATGTGTTTTGGTATTCTGAGATGCAATTCTAGCCTTTGCCTGCCTTTTTCCGATAGAGTATCGTCTGTAAACCAATCCTAACAAAAAACAACTTAAAGCCTGATCCATGTGTTAACACCGATACTTAACAACATAAATATACTAAAAATTGCTACCACAAAGGAACCTTTAATAACAGACGCCTCTATACTAGAGACAAATATTTTTATCGAGAACCTTTTAACATCAGTCATTTTTTTTTATAAAGGGCACCTTTATACCCGATGCGTCTAGGCAAGGTATAAAGTCATTGATCCCATGGGTGTCCGTTATGTGGAAGTTCCATTCTTAAAATGCAATAGGGGACAAACTGATATAAATGCGAGATATGAAAACGAGGCTGTATAGACTAAAATTCAACGATGTCGTTTCTTCTTCACATCGATCTAAAATCTTGTTTTTTTTTTCAGTTAAACTATTTTTGATCTACATTCTATGGAAAAGCAATTGCTTATATGCACTTTCACAAAGAGAAATCCTAAAATCTACCCAGCTAGGCAGTTATAACGTCACAAATTCAATCTACGTCAAAAGGTTTTTGTTTTGCATCACACAAATCAGTGTCCCAAAAACACTTTAATAACTTGTATTTGATTCCAAACAACAATGAAAAAGTCCCTGAGACATCAAATTACAAGATAAACTTCAACCCGCAGTACGTTTTGTGAGGCTTATTCAACCACCCATTCCCGTGAAATAATGTTGCTCTCTCAGACAAATCCCTGTGGTCATTGTGAGAAGAAGTTTGTCGATATTGTAAAGGATTGTCTTTTGAGACAACATTTTTTGGAGGAGGAGGGGGTCCTTGTGTTTGAGACAACTTGCAAAATCGTAAATGTCCCAAGATTTTGTCCCATATTAGAGATGCTCGTCAGAGAAATGTGCAAGTTAAAGATGCCAAAAGAGACTGAAATGTGTTTGAAAAGACCACCAATTCATGGTCACATGGGTTTCCATCATATGAATGTTTCACTCTGACACGTGAAACTAAGCAACTACTTACCAATAACTATAACCAACAAGGCGATGCCACCGAAACATGCTCCTGTCAATACCCATACTTGTATTTTCTTTCCTTCTTGACGTGCTGTTTCCGGCTTTTTAAATTCAGAATCTTTTGTTGTTGCTTTCAAAGCTTGAGAAGTAGCTTTCTTCGTTACTTTTGGCTTAGTTACACTTTTACTGGTCGTTTTGGGTTTGGCAGAGCTGAGTTTGGATCCAGAAGAGCTAGATGCTGTGGAAGTGGCAACAGTAGTAGTGGTTAATTCTACAAAAAAAGAAATATATCAGTCAATTGAAAGAGACTCTTCATTGAATTATAGTAATAAACTCTTCATCATACCTAGCATTTCAATTATGTTCTACAATATGATAGTAATGTAAATTTAATATAGTAATGTTACGCAAAATATTCAGAAGCCAATACAGGTGGGCATGCTGTATGCCGTCCTGGACCCTTAACGTCTTACATTGCAGCAAACAAAATAGAGATGAGTGATTACCAGGTTTGAAGCAGTCGCCGTAATGTACACTCCCAGATGAGCGTGTTACAAACTTTTTGGGACATTTGACACAGTTTTGTTGGCCTTGTTTTGTTTGATATGAATTCTTGGGACACAAACTGCAACCAGCACCATGATAATATCTCCTTCCAGCTGGGCAAATTTCTAAATAAAATTATTTAAAGACGGAAAGCGTCAATCAGATATACGAATCATATCCCAACTTTATACATCTTGACTCCTATTTAAAAGCTTTGTGGAAGAAAGGTTTATTTAAATTTAAAGAGTTACAAAACGCGTTACAAAACAAAGATGTAATAGATTCGTTTCCCAGAGGACACTGATATAGATAGATAGATTTCGCAATGGAGTTGACCACTAAAACCATTAATAAAGCTTACCACATATGAATCCGTTAGAGCTTAGCGAGTAACCAGTTGGGCACTTTCCAGGCAATAGATCAACATCCATCGTATCAGGCTTAACAGTGAAATTTGCATCACCAACACGCAACTGATCAGTGACGTTGCTGAACCCATAATATAACCAGTATGACAAAAAGAACAGGCCCTTTCTTGCTAGCACTATGTCCTCTGAAATGGAAGACCAGTCGGATGTGGCGGGCAGTAGATGATCAAGATTTTGGGTTCTTAAATCGAACGAGAGCATTGCATTGTGGATTGAAATCCTTGTGTAATGCAGATTGCTAAGACGAGTCATTGATGTATTCATGAGTCCAGCTAAGCTGGCAGTTAAGTTCTCTTGATCCATTTGGGACAGAACTAATGGAACAGGAATGGCGGTTTCATTTTGACCTGCCTGAGAATGAATGTCGAAACTCAGGGTGACAGCCATCTCTGCAATTTTCGATTGAAGAACGTGCACTCTAGCTGGTCGGCTGTAGACAAAGCCTTGTTGATTCGAAGCCTTGCAGTAATAAAATCCAGATTGGTTGCTGCTAGTTGCATTCAGGTTTAGAACATAACCATTAAACGGCAACAACGTTAGCTGTGATGTGTTGCCAAACGGTGCATAGAACCATGACAAAGTTGGTGGTGGTATTGCAGATGCATTGCACACAAGAATGATACTAGATGATGGTGACTTTAACGTCGTCTTTACGTCATTAGGATGTGTTATGATACTCGGTTTCTCTTGATAAACAACGTGCACTGTCTCTGTTGCAATTTTACCAAATTTATTCGCAACTTCGCAAGTGTAGTAGCCAGCATCGGAACTGTTAATATTTTTAAGCTCAAATCGCTGTTTTGCGGAGGTTGACATTGGTTCTCCGTCCTTGCTCCAAACGAAAGTCGTTTTGTGAGGTTCGATAACGAGGCTAAAATTCAACACAATTGATTGGCCTTGGGTTACAATAACTTCCGATGGCAAATTTGTTATTATGATTGGTGGAGTGTCACAATAGACATCACCCGGCCTAGACACTTCAAATGACTTCAAAATAGCTTGTGTCAGCATTTTCGTCTCGTTGTGAGAAAGAGAATCATTATTGAGCATGCGTTCGTAAGACATTCGCCAAACTGGAATGGCTTGTCTGCATAGCTTTGCTAAATAGGATTGTTCAAACTCAACCAGTTCCGATACAATATCAATCGATGCATGGACACAGTCGCGGAGTCCAGCACAAGATGTGAAATTCAGGGATTTTGTGTAAATCTCCAAGTCTGTGATAACCCGCGTTCGTGTGCTAGGCCATGACAATGAATCATTTGATTTTCCTGAGGTTGTCATGTTTTCGTACAAACCGATAAGCCATTCTGTTGAGCAGTTTTCAGCTTTGATGCTTTGATTGAAGTAATCAATGGTACTGTTCTTACTACACAAATTGCTGGATTCAATGCGTTCATTGATATTCTCCATGAAATTTCTTTTTGACTGAACAGCATTTTCCATTTCCTTTGTCATATTTTCATGAAGAGAAACTCCTGCGGAAAATCCACTCAAAACTTCAAGCAGATAGAATAAATTCTCTTCCATGGTGTTGCACTTTGATTTTGTCACATTCAGGTCCAGATCTCCAACGGTGATAGTTTCCGTCACATCATCGGCATTCAAAATCGATCTTCGTTTTCGCGCAGATTTTCCAAACAGAGTCTTTATGACGTCATTTGTAGCGTCCAGTACACTTTCATTTGTATTCTTCAAATGTATGATTGATGTAGTTAGCGATGTTTTCATATCTCCTCCCAAGATATCCATATCCAATGCAATTGTCATTGGAATCACACTGCCACGAGAAGCATGGAAAGCCCATTGTCCATTTGTAACAGAATAAGACCTCGAACCATATGTTTCTACACCTTTCACTGCTCTGAGCTCAAGTGCCAATACAGAGCTTGCACTTGCAAGTGACTCTTTTGCTATGTTCACACTGTAATTGGCCTTTAATGAAAGTGACCTTGCAGCTAAATAATCCTGATAAGCGTTTTTTCTGTCTACTTCAACTAGCCTGACTTTTGTCTCCAAGCTTTCCAGTTCAAGGCTGTAAGTTACATAACTGTCATAGGCGGGCGCTAATTCCAACTTTTGGTTGATTCTTCTGCGCAGTTGCTTTCTATATGACAAGCATTCGTTGTTTTCTGTTACGCAATCAACATCGGTTTTGTATTCTGAACAGTTGCTCGGACGGGAACACAATCTTGCCGGCTTGAATCCAGATTCGATCTTCTTCGACTTACTTCTACACGCCCATTGTTCATGTTGTACAGTCTTGATATCCTTGACTGTATCATAATTTGTATAATGCACAATTCGAGGTACCCAAATTATATTGCACGTTTTGTCGCAAGATCCAAACAAGCTCTGAATAATCGTTCCAGCAATGGAAGTAAATACATCACCCACAAAGGCTCCCATTTTACGACTAGTGCCTCTTACAAACGTAGCAACACCTTTGGCACCTCTGGAAATAGTACTTTCTACAGCCTTGACAAATCTTCTAAACAAAGCTCGACGCTTTCGACCCAAAAGGCCAGATGAACAATCCGCCCTGCAATCCGGCTTTGGATCAGTAGTAGTGTAACTTTGTGTGCTTACTAACTCTCTGAAGCCCACCCTTGTGTAGCTTCGTTTCTCCAGCGTGCACTTTTCCAAACTGATATTTTTATGCCTAGTGTCATAGCATACATAGCTCATGTTACCTTTTACACATTTGTTTACACAGATACGTGGTGCGCATGCTTCAAACTCCCTTGACAAATTCGCAACAACGCTTGCATGTTTACTTAGCTCCGTTTTCAATATCGACATATAAAATTTGTGCAGATTACGAGTGCCGTTCAGTCTCCTTTTCAAACTCGCTTCCTCATGCAATATTGTCACGTAGTCTTGTTTCACTTCACGCAAATTCCTTACTGCTTCAATTTGTTGTTTGCTTGTCATGTTTACTGCCTTTGACAGTGCATCAATGCGCCTTTTAGTTTGATTTGCCATCCTAGCAAGTTTGTTTTGCAGAAAGATATTCATTTGGCTGATTAAGTAAGAATTGATACCCAATGACCCTTTGACTTTCATCAGCACATCTCCATCTGTCTTCAGTTTGGAAAGTCCAGCAAAGAACTGCATCTCGGCAATCGAAGTATCCGGTAATGTGACATTGGCAGCAAATTTCAATGTGTTATTGTACACCATCACTTCAACTTGCTTTTCAGAGCCATAAATAGAGAGAGAAGCGTTAAACAACCCAGTGCCAGGACCAGTTTCACTTGTAAAATACAAAATTCTCGTGTTTGAGGGAATTTTCAGCACACCAGCCAGAGTTCGTTCTGTTGTTGTCATCCCAATCACAAGCGATTCGTGGCCAACAACTTTATTTATACCGTAACACTGCTTCAATTGCAAGTTTGTTAGGCCATGGATGACATTGACGTTTGCACGAGGAAAGCATAAAACATCTAAGCACATTGTTGCACTAGTCGATACTGTATAAGATCTGACTTTCTTTGATATAATCTCTCTTTGGAATTGCAACTTCAATGCATTGTGTGTTGTATCCATTGATGTCTGGAAACTATAGGCCAATTGCTCAAATAGGGCCTTGCCTCGCATTGGGATGGATAAAATCTGGAACTTTCTTTCAATGCGGTTAATTGTCTTTTTCAGTTCAATGTGTAGAGGAAGCATGCTTGGTCCGGCATTTCTGGAGCATAGAGTTACAAGTTGGTTAGACAGACGCCTAGCACTTTTCACATCTTTGACAACCGAAGAAGTATTTTGGTTAGAGAAATACTGGACCAGAATATTAGACAGTATCATGTCTAGAAACATGACCTGGTGTTGAATGCTCTGGAACTTTCTACATTGTTGGCCATCCAAGATTTTTCCTCCAGTTTGCTGCATATATAGACTCACAATGATTTTTGAAAAAGCGTCAACTTTCACAACTTTACCAAGCTTAGGCCCAACAGCGGATTTCTTTGTTGAACTGATGTCAATGATGTAATTATTGAGACAGACGTCATTTTTTGAACCTGAAAACAACACCATATGTCAATGAAGTCATAAAATTTAACCAAGCAACCTCGCTAATACCGAAAATACTCTTTTAGTCTCCCTTTCAATAAGCCTCGTCTTCAAACTTGAAAAGTCGGAATAATTAATTCAGCACGGAGCCTCAACATTTTTTCAAAAAGTTGCTAACCATCTCAATCAGCCTTCCTTAAAACAACTGCTTTTAAGTCTCCCGAGAGATAAAAAAGACAAGGTAAAATTTTGCTTAGTCAACTGTCCGTAATGTGGACCTTTCAATAAGAGGAACCTATTTCGTATTAACTTCACATTAACGCCCCGGACATGTTTTGGAAGATTCTCATTACGTTTAAAATAGAATGAATAAATAAACAGTGGTATCCTAAAGCTGATGCACAATCAGCTGCTAACGAAATATAGCAATGGTAAAAGCATCATACCTAGCATTTCAATTCTGAGAAATCCCTTGCCTCTCAAGGAGAGATTAAAAGCGGAAATGCATTTAAGTTCAACAGAAATCAATCCAACTCCTTTGGTTTGTACAATGGAGGAGATTCCTTCCGAAAAAACCTGGAATGAAACAAGCAAAATATGAAAATCTTGAAGAAGTTGGTTCTATTTCCTAAAGAAGGGCTAGGAGGCGGGAAGCAGTTAATAACTAAGAAACCTTTCACTCACATTGCTATTGTTTGATAAATTGAATTGAATGCTGCCTGTTATTTTGACAATGATGTTTGATGATCCAGTGATTAAAGAAAGTTGATCTGAAAATGCACCAGCACTTTCCAAACTTGAATAAACGCCATTTTCTGTAAATCTAACGCTGTTCACTTTATTAGACCAACCAGTTGATGTTTTGAAAACATTGCAGTATAGTTCCGATTGTAAAAATCCAATTAGAGTATCACGCTCATTGACGGATCCAAATATGCAAGTTTGCTTCCCAGAATCCAACACGAGCTCTTCTTCTGCCATGTGCAGCGACAATCGTTGCATTGTGACGTAAGCATGCCAGATAAGACTATTTGCGTCATTACCAAGCAACCTGCTACATTCGGGGTAGTGATGCCTCAGCTTGGTATCGTTGTAAACATTGGCAATGAAATCAGTTGCTGTGAAGGAGTTTGTAGTCAGATTGGCAGCGAGGTTGATCCAATATGGTGTGCGGCTATTAACAGAGTCTGTCATTGTCTTTGAAAATGCATTCAATTCAATTACATCGGTTAAATCGCTGGATGAAGGAATCTTTGAAGAACACCTTTGACTGTTAGCCTCGTTGTCAGTTCCCAGTGTCTTCGCAGAATCAAAGTTGTCATTTGAGTATTTCTGTGTAAATGAACCAAAATCCTTGTTCTCAATTGACCTCGCAGATACATTGCTACCAATAATTGACGTTGGCATTACAACACCTTGAATATCCATGACAACCACGCCATCTGTCCAATCATATTCGCTTGCGTTCATCCACGGTGCGCTTGAATGAAACACAATCGATTTGTTTTGCGTATCTTTGATTTTCAATTTATCAGTGACGTAACAGCCTTGAATGAAAGTTCCCTTATCATCAATGATATTATTGATTGCCGTAAAATTATTGTATCCATCATCTCGTACGTAGATTAATCTTGTCTGAGGTTTCGCAAAAATATTCGCATTTGTTCCTGATAAACTGTAGCGAACTAAATGTAGGCCTTGTTGGTTAGATCGAACTGTGAATGTGACAGTGTTCGAGTCCGCTGTGAAATTGAACCTCGAAGGAGTGAATATAACTCCATTGCTATTTGTGGTGATTTCTAGGCCTAATTGTCGCTCGGGCTTTGCAGTGATAATGAAGCTATATCTTTTGTTCATTTGCAGCATTGGGAATTCTGGAATCTTTATGACTCCTCGGTTACATGTTTCTCCTTCGTATCCTGTGTTCCGGCAATCACACTTGTATTCAGTTTTGCTGATTTCCTGGCATATTCCTCCGTGTTTGCAAGGGTCTGATGTACAAATCTCTATTTCTATATCAAGGAAAAAAATAAATCAAAATACGCTTCAAGTTCCAATTATGCTAGCTGCTATGATTATAATGTTGTTCTTAAAATCCTTGCATTGATACAAAGCATTGCTTACTAGCACACGTGGTATTAGCATTATTCCAGAACATTCGATTGTCTGCTGTTGCTCTGCAAGTCCGCTTAGGATTACCAGTTGCGTAGTAGCCTGAACTGCATTTAATTGAGCATGATCCATAATAATATGGTATGCACGGCAATGTTATACCACCATTCATCGGCGGCACCAGAGGGTCGCAATATTTTCCTGCAAAGAAGTACAATAACAATTATATCAATAAAATTGCTTTAATTTCCAAAGCATATTTCTCTTCCCAATTTGGATTGTTGTCGTCGTTTTCTTCCCCGCTTATTAATTTATGTAACTCTGAATAATATTTGATATCAATGACATCTACTTATTTTTCATTGAGTAAGTTCCCCCATTTATAATTCGACACTATTCACTTTCGACGTTGTACGAAGCGCTCTCATCACATTCTAGACTCACTATATTGCGTCCCTGTGCCTCACTCATTTTTGCTCGCTCGGTTGTGTTAAGCGGGTTACGAGCTAGGCACAGGGACGCAATGTAGTGAGTATAGTCACATTCCCCACCTAACAGCTCTTGCTTATAGCGACGCGATGTTATATTGCATATGAAAGCAAAAGAGGCAACTGGCGGGATGTGGAAACCTGAAAATGTGTTTTCTTTTACTGTGGGAAATAACTAGTATCACATTGTTAGGATTCAATTTTCACAAATCCCTTAGCACAGAAAGCTGAATAACTGAATGAAAAATAAGGCCTGATTCTACTCACTGTTGCAAGTTGTTATTGAACCACTCCATTTGTGATTGGGTAAACAGCGACGTAGAGATGATCCTCGCAGTTCAAAACCAACAAAACATCCAAGTTGACATGTCTCATTTGTTTTACCAGTAAAACATGTTCCATTTCCATTTATAACAGGAGGCAATCGTATGCAAGGCAAACCTACAACAACGTGAAAACACGAATATGAAAATGAAAATTAATGTAAATGTGAATAGGAATATGAATATGAATACAAAATTGAATATTACACTAACCAACACATGATCTTTTATCGCCATCAAGTCTGTAGCCATTTGGACATCTGCAAATGTAGCTACCAACTGTATTTAGGCATGAATGTTCACATCCATGGTTTCCAGAGCATTCGTCGATGTCTAAAATATAACATTTCCAGCGCATATTTACATCCAGCAAAATCATATTTTCATCTTCATTTAGTGCAGGAATCAAGTCATCAGTTACTACATAAACATTAAAAAATTTAAACTTAACACAACTAACCATTGCATGTTTTTCCATCTTGCATGAGTTTGAATCCAGTTCGACAGCTGCATGAAAAGGATCCAAAATTATTGTGACACAATTGAGTACACCCAGCCAGAGTCACATTCGTTTCACTTGGTCCGGTTTTGAATACACTACATTCATCCAAGTCTACAATGACAAATGTACAATTTTATTGCTGGGCAACTCTGACGGCTACCATGAGAAGCAACATGTCTGAAATTTTAGGATAAGTTTCAATGCAGTGTTCAAAGCATACTGACTCTAATTAAACATTAATTAGAATACGCCTATTGGAAGGGCGGCGCCACGATGCGGACTGGAAGGCACGTGTCTACCCCACTTTTTTCAAAAGTCGATTTTGTGGTATGCTAACATTTGATGAAAATATGGTTTTGTTATCGTTTAGCTTTTTTCTCTTCATTGATTGTTTCATCTCTGCAAAATGAGGATGATAATACCTTTCATTTTATCCAGAAAATAACGTTTCCCGACACTGGAAAGGTCGTTTTCCGGCACTCTAAAGGGCGTTGTGCCAAACAAAATTTTCCTCCTACCTTGTCTCCCCACTTCGTGATGGCTGGCGCCGCCCCTAGTCTATTGGTCTTCATTATAATACGAGTTATTTGTATCCTATAAAATATATCATGCAAAAAGCTGAGTACATTAATTTCTTTGTACCTGAACATGTTTTATTGTCATTGTTCAATTTGAATCCATTACGACAGGTGCAGTAAAATCCACCTTTGTAGTTATTGCAAGTATGTTGACAGTCATGAACATGTAGTGAACATTCATCAATGTCTAAAAAAGAAAATAAGAATCAGTAAAAACCCCCACAGTTTCTTGCACTTCTTTTAAGTAATGATATATACTAATGGTCTGGACCTAATTGCCAATGTAGCTTGTGCTCTAATTTTTGTAATTAATTAGCTTTGTTACAATTAGCTTCGTCGTAATTTTTTCTTCTGTCAATCGATTTAGATTAGTTTACAATATGTAAGCTATATGTACGCATAGTCTTTTTTGTTAAATGTATATGTGTATGTAGTAAAAATCGATTTTAAATAAAGTGAACAAACAAACAAACCGGGGGTACCAGGTGAAGAATAAGGGTAAAGCGAACAATACAATATAAACAATACAATAATATAAAATACAATGCAATACATACAATAAAAAATATAAACATAGGCTGCTAACGTATTATTGCAAAAGGTATGACTTTCTTTGCAAAAATAATCAAGTCTAGGCAGTACTCCATATGTACTGCCTCTAATTGGCCGATTTCGATCCTCTTCTGGGTATAATTTTTCGTTAGGTTTTCGTTTTCGTTCTCTTTCTGACGTACTACTCTGGTGAGTGTCAGACGAAAAGCTTTAGTATATATTATGTTTCGCCATGTTTCCGATTTTCAAAGCAATTTTTACTCCATATGTCAAAACGTGTTTCAAATGGTGTAAATTAAATATTTTAAAAGATTAGAAAATGTTTTTGCCATATCGGTGAATGCTAAAATTTAAAAGTATCGTATTTATTTCAGGTCACAATTAATCAACAGCCTCACCGGAACAAGTCTTTCCATTAGGATCAAGAAAGTGACCATTTCTACAGCGACACTCATAACTTCCATGTTGGTTGATACACTGATGCTGACATCCACCATTATTGACTTGGCATTCATCCTCATCTGCAAGCAAAAATTGTTAAAAAAAACAGACAATCGAAGTCAATAATCAAAGATTAACGGGGGAGAGACAAAAGAAAACACTTCACAAGTAGAGTCTGGAATGAAGCCTTCGTGAAACGTATCTTTGTGGCGGCTAAATTTTTTCGTCCGTTATGATAATGGCTATAAAAAGGCACCCATCATATAGAGGTACCCGTTATATAAAGATTCAGCCAAATCTACAAACCATTGCAAGTTGTTCCGTTGCTGTGTAGTACAAAACCAAGTCTACAGGAGCATATACGAGAGCCAGGAGTATTGGTGCAAAGTTGACTACATCCACCGTGATTATGCATGCATTCGTTTGTGTCTACAAAATGATATGTAACATTGTACATTTGTCTTTTCAAACAAGTTAATTCCGTATGATGCTGCAATGAAGATGAAGTAGTTCCTTCTGCATAAAATCTTAAAATTAACTTACCAACACAGCGAGTCGAACCAACAGTCCGATATCCAGCAGAACACAAGCATCGAAAACTGCCGATGAGATTCTGGCATGTTGCGGTGCATGACGGATTATTTATGATGTCATCGCAGGTGCAAGGACTTTGAAGTGTCGTGCATTCATCATTATCTACGAAGAATGAAATCATAGTATTTTAATATGTACCGCTTTCTAATTTCAGAAAAATTATTTAAATAAAATACCTATCTTTCGCGTATTCCTTCCTTTACCGTCAACATTTATTGAAAGCAATATGGCTGTTTTTAACAATCCAATACAACTATTATTCGTTAGGTTTTCATTTTCGTTCTCTTTCTGACGTACTACTCCGATGAGTGTCAGACGAAAAGCTTTAGTAGTTATTATATTTTGCTATGTTTCCGATTTTTAAAGCTATTTTGAAGTTCTGTACCGATCAAAGATTGCAATACAACTATATTTAAAGTTATTGAATCTTTTGGATGTAACTATTCTGAAAACCATAGCTAAGCAACCGTAATTGCAAGAATACCAACCCGTGCATGTTGAACCAGAAGTAATAAACCCGCGTCTGCATGAACATGAGAATGAGCCTGGATGATTTTGACAAATCTGTTGACATCCACCATTGCTATTTAAACACTCATTTATATCTATTTCAAAGAAAAAGATTACAATGTCAGGAAAAAACTTCAACAAGTGCATAGCTTCATACGGATATGTCAAACATCACTCTTGCTAGAATGAGTTTAAAACTTGTGTGCACTTGTCTTGCTTACCTATGTTACAACCAGTTGAAGGACTTGTGTAGCCGTTATTACACTGGCACGTGTTTGGACGAACGCATTGACCATGGACGCAAGCCGGGCTGTTGCATATGGCTGGAAAAGGATGTTATATTCCACTTTTAAATCCACTTATTAATTTCCATTGAATTATTACATTAAATTAACAATTCATCAAAAAGCCAAGACTGGGTATGTGTGGCAATTATTTTAAAATTTCATCTTAATTTTATTTGTAGAAAATTTTATTAGTTAAAATAATTTTTTAAGTAATTTCTGACTGATTCTTGAGAAGAAATATGCATGATGGCTGTGAGACAAGCAATGAGCAATACTGTCAAATTTACATACGTTTGAGGCATTCATTAGAACCCGGTTCCTGCCTCCAACCAGCTCCGCATATGTACTGTGTCTCGTAGATTGTTCGATACCTCGTTACACGTTGACTGCGTAATACGGTCCTAGATAAAGAAACCGTCTTAAAAATTAAATATATGAAACGAAAAGACATTATCAAATATTTACATTTTTAGAAGCAAAGTTTTATAAAATGCAAAAGACTTCGGAATTCTTGCTTTATTGCATATATTTTCAACTTTCAACCTATTTTCAACCTAAAAATTATCGAGGGTTGTGACACCCCCTACACCCCCTATACCCCCTAATGCACCCATTTACATCCACACGTAAAGATATTCCATAATTCTATATTTCTTTGTGACAACGCTGCAGGTTACCGTTTGAGACTAAAAATAAAATGTAGGGTTGCCAGTTTGGATTTTTCAAATCCAAATTCCAGAAATCTGGAATATTGAGAGCCTGTTGGCTTTGAAAGCATTGTTTGGATTTGACCAAAAATTTGCTTTTATTTTGGATTTATTGGTGAAACTCCATGTTTTAAACATTATTTTAGTGCAGCAGATACTAATAGGCACCATGCAAGTTGTGATAAAAGCATGAAATTTGACAGACAGAGACACTTTATCACACTGAAAAAGATCTCAAAAAGAAGTCGCAGCTTTTTAGTAACAATCCAAATAACAAAGTTACTAAGTCAAGTTGATTAGTACGAAAGTCAATTTTGTCTTTTTCGACTTGGAGTACAATAGATAAACAAACGATTTCCCTAACTTTATCCTTGATTCGATTATTCTTGAACACGACAAAATAAACTAACTGATCATTGCATTTACAAGGTATTTATAATAAATTTAAAGTTCATGATGACTAAGCAAATAAGCTTTCGAGAACAAAAGATTAAAACATGATTACGAAGTTAAAAATGAAATGATGCAATTGATTATGTAATGAACTAAAACTAGATTTAACGTAATGATGAAAAATAGGCACGCCACAGCTTTAACTTTCCTCCAGAAACAGATCATAACACAAAAACTAGCTCGTATTGACAATTTGGTGTGCTGAACAAGTTTACGGTTCTAGCAGATCTCAATCATGCCCCCAATTTTATTTTTAAGTGGGGTACTAGTGCCCAGACCCCTTCACGGCATGCAGCCTCGATCCTATTTCATAAAATAAAGACCAAAAAAACATTTGTTGTGAAACAGGAGGGGCAAATTTCAGCTGAAAACTGATTGAAA
Source organism: Sanderia malayensis (assembly GCA_013076295.1). NCBI lineage: Eukaryota > Metazoa > Cnidaria > Scyphozoa > Semaeostomeae > Pelagiidae > Sanderia > Sanderia malayensis. The sequence continues at coordinate 76,254 of RQOL01000470.1, read as the reverse complement.
ATAACAAAGAAGAAGAAACTTTTGTCTTGGGATGTTATAAGAAATCGCTACAAGAACTATGTAGAATTTCGCAGAAGACAAATACTTGGTGAGTTCTGTATTATTTATTTAACCTGCTCATTACTTATAGTATTTAACCAAACCTACTCATTTCTGTTAGGTTTTTGTAGCAAACAGTATAAATTTGATAACCCAACACCATGCACTTGTTGGGCAGCTTTGAAGCGCGTTTGATTCCTCTCTAGCTGAGACCTAAGGCTAGGCTGTGTATGCTAAATCAGGGTGCAAAGTTTTACAAAATGCCACTCACCTATATCTCGTGCAATGTCTATAGCAATAACCAAGGACTCTTCCACAACATGTTCTATAATTATCGTAGCCTGTGTAATACTGAACAGTAGTGTACGATTGGGTTTTCCTGACGAGCGTGGTAGCAACATTTCTCCTAAAATGAAAATAAACCCACTCTTACGCGTTATGCGTTGAAAATAACAAATATGACTATAGAATCAACTTAACAAAGACTGAAGTGTAATAAATGAAGGGGCCCTATTTATTTTTGTTTTCAATTCCTTGGTGAAAATATGAATATGAATGTGAATACAGTCAACTCTGTCTAATTCGAACTCTATGGAGGAATCCAAATTTGTTCGAATTACAGATTGAATCAGTCAAGATACAGTTACAACAGAATGTAGTCGTGTGCTGACTCCCTCCGGCAACAACTTCTAAAAATATTACAGGCGCGATAAGCATAAGGCACTCAAATTAAATACTATAATATTTTAGTTGTTTTATGATTAATTGACGTTTAAGACAAAACAAGACAGTTGCGAAATTACATCATTTTCCGACGAAACATTCGTAGCCGACAAGCACAGGATTAGGGTGGGGGTACAGCGCCCCCTCTACCCCCCCCCCTTAGCGATACCCCTATATTAGATGTTAACGCAGTGAAGTGAGTGCTGACTTTGCAAAGCTACTCTTCCGCACAGAGGTCTTGGAACTTAATTGAAATTTGTCCCTCTCTAACTTTCCAAGAAGTGTGCTTTATTGGAAAAAAGTACCTACTATCCTTTCAATAAAGACCGCCATCGTATATCGTAAGATTGTTGCAGTTAATTCTGGATGATACATAAATGATATATATAAATATAAGTAATATAGATAAAAACAATACAGATTAACAAGCCAAATATAAAAATTTATGATTCTTGTTTCCAGAGCCCAAGCATAAATGTCTAAAGTTAAGTTCTCCAAGAAAACTGAAATTTGCTCGAAACATCGAATATTTGAAAAAACGGATATCCAATCTGATTGCAAGAGCTTTTGATTTCTTTTGGAAATAAAAAGATATAATGAAATATATAATTATTGACAGGCGATTTCATCAAAAACTCAATTTTGTTTTTCCATTTGGTCATCTAAACTCATGTCTTAATAATATTCATACACATAGACCAGGTGTTGCAACAAATTTCACTGTCATATTGCGAAAAAAACTTTCAACCAGTTCAGAAACAAGTTATGGTCTTCATGGTGTTTTCATTGCAATCATAATCATTTTTTGTATGATATCTCTTGTTAATATAGACAGATTTTCAAATCCATTATTTTTGAATATATTTATCATCTTTTAGTGTGTTTCAAATCGCTTTGAATCTATAATCTGTTCAATTAGTCCGAGTGCCGTACTTCAAAAACCACTGTTTGTGGGAAAAAATTTTTACAATATATATAAATTTCCTGCTAAGGGTAAAAATCTTTCGAAAAAGCTCGAGCTGAGCCTTCTCAAGATAATGAGATGTGTAGGTTGTCTAGATAGTGAATGCTAACATTATTAAAATTCACTTACCCTCCAGCGATCAAGTTAGGGAGGCTGCAGTCAGTGCGATCAATACTTGCATAAAACACAATAATTGCCAATGGTATCTGCAGCCAAATAGCAGCCATGGTCCCTACTGAAGCTGTCTGCTGCTAAATTTGGTTGCTCAAAGATAAGCGCGATGAGAGTTCGACAAGGCGACCGTCCAAGGCAGTAAAAAATTCCAACTGAATGCACGCAAAATTCAGGAAGGAGAATATGTCAAACTCAGCATCGGGAACTAAAGATACCCAAATTACAGCATTGTTGGAACACTTTATGGCTTTAATATTTAATTCTCTGTTTAATGGAATGCGGACATGACATGATTCTAACAATGCGTGTTGTGTCAACGCGGACATAAAATTGTGATGTCATTTATGTCCGGGTTGTATTTTTGTAAGTATTTTTTGTATTGAGGTTGTGGACTTATTATTGAAACATTTGTTGTCAGGACCACAATTGTTGTTGAGTGACGGTTCGGGTGATTTGGTGTCACAATTTCTTTACAATTTTCCATTCTTTTGCATTATTCTTTTTGGATTAGTACTTGGTTTGTCTGGAGGTTTGTCTGGATTATTACTATCTGGAGTGTGCAACACACAGCACAACTAGAATCCGGTGTTGCAGCTTTAAAGGTATACGAAAGATATACACGCGTGAATAGTGTAACTTCTTGGTGTTATATATAGAAGCCTGTCGCATGACAATGATGACTCTTTAAGAAAATTAATTCATGATACCTTACCAGTGACAGACTACAAACATGTTATGCTAACTGGGGATTTTAACTACCCAGAGATAGACTGGGAAAAGCATATAATCACAAGCACTAATCGTGCAGCTCAGCCATTTTTGAACACAATTTACGATTGTTTCTTAACACAACACGTCAATCAGCCAACGAGGAAAAGAATAAATCAGAAGTCAAATTGTCTTGATCTGTTATTAACTAATGATAGTAATGATGTACAGAAGATGATTTTTAATGATCCTCTTGGTCTGAATGATCACTTAGTCATTCAGTATGAGTATGCTGTTAAAATTGACATAAACCACAATAAGGATGATAACAATTCCAGATTTTCATACGATCATGGTAACTACCAGAAGTTTTAAAAGCGATAGATTGGAAAAATGAGTTCGAAGGCCTTTCAGTGAATGAAATGATGATGTATTTGGAAGATCGACTAAACTATACTATGAATGATAACATTCCAAAAAGTAGTTTCCAAAACAAAACACAAATGGAAAAGCAACCTGCGTGGATGAATAGTTACGCCCTGAGAGCCATAAAAAGAAAGCACAATGCATATAAAAGATGGAAAATTACGAAGACGAGTAAAGACTATTATGTGCGATACAGAAAGCATTGCAAAGAGGTGAAAACCGCAGTAAGAAAATTAATAAAACACTTTGAGAAGGGAATTGCAAATAATATCAAAACAAACAATAAACGCGACTGGAGATATGCTCGCTCAAAGCTAAAAACTAAGCAAAAAGTTCCTGATCTTAATTGGTTTAGTGCATTAGTTATCTAATAAACTAGGAAAGCTGGCGCGCTTCGCGCGCCACCTCCCTAGTGTTTTGGCCTTCGATGTGAGTGGAACAACGATCTTCAACAAAAGGGGGTAGGTTTCTGTTATCTTGGTCTTCGATGTGAGTGGAACAGCGATCTTCAACAAAAGTGGGGTGGGTTTCTGTTATTTTGGCCTTCGATGTGAGTGGAACAACGATCTTCAACAAAAGGGGGGTAGGTTTCTGTTGTTTTGGCCTTCGCTGGAGTGGAACAGCGATCTTGAACAAAATGGGGTGGGTTTCTGTTGTTTTGGCCTTCGATGTGAGTGGAACAGCGATCCTCAACAAGAATGGGGTGGGTCAGCAAAAAAAAACTATATGTAATTTTAGGCTGCATAAGCCCTTTAAGATAATGAGATGTGAAGGTTGTCAGATAGTGAATGCTAACATTTTTAAAATCCACTTACCCTCCAGCGATCAAGTTAGGGAGGCTGCAGTCAGTGCGATCAATACTTGCATAAAACAGAATAATTGCCAATGGTATCTGCAGCCAAATAGCAGCCATGGTCCCTACTGAAGCTGTCTGCTGCTAAATTTGGTTGCTCAAAGATAAGCGCGATGAGAGTTCGACAAGGCGACCGTCCAAGGCAGTAAAAAATTCCAACTGAATGCACGCAAAATTCAGGAAGGAGAATATGTCAAACTCAGCATCGGGAACTAAAGATACCCAAATTACAGCATTGTTGGAACACTTTATGGCTTTAATATTTAATTCTCTGTTTAATGGAATGCGGACATGACATGATTCTAACAATGCGTGTTGTGTCAACGCGGACATAAAATTGTGATGTCATTTATGTCCGGGTTGTATTTTTGTAAGTATTTTTTGTATTGAGGTTGTGGACTTATTATTGAAACATTTGTTGTCAGGACCACAATTGTTGTTGAGTGACGGTTCGGGTGATTTGGTGTCACAATTTCTTTACAATTTTCCATTCTTTTGCATTATTCTTTTTGGATTAGTACTTGGTTTGTCTGGAGGTTTGTCTGGATTATTACTATCTGGAGTGTGCAACACACAGCACAACTAGAATCCGGTGTTGCAGTTTTAAAGGTATACGAAAGATATACACGCGTGCATAGTGTAACTTCTTGGTGTTATATATAGAAGCCCGTCGCATGACAGTGACGACTCTTTAAAAAAATTAATTCATGATACCTTAACAGTGAAAGACTACCAACATGTTATGCTAGCTAACTGGGGATTTTAACTACCCAGAGATAGACTGGGAAAAGCATATAATCACAAGCACTAATCGTGCAGCTCAGCCATTTTTGAACACAATTTACGATTGTTTCTTAACACAACACGTCAATCAGCCAACGAGGAAAAGAATAAATCAGAAGTCAAATTGTCTTGATCTGTTATTAACTAATGATAGTAATGATGTACAGAAGATGATCTTTAATGATCCTCTTGGTCTGAATGATTACTTAGTCATTCAGTATGAGTATGCTGCTAAAATTGACATAAACCACAATAAGGATGATAACAATTCCAGATTTTCATACGATCATGGTAACTACCAGAAGTTTTAAAAGCGACAGATTGGAAAAATGAGTTCGAAGGCCTTTCGGTGAATGAAATGATGATGTATTTGGAAGATCGACTAAACTATACTATGAATGATAACAATCCAAAAAGTAGTTTCCAAAATAAAGCACAAATGGAAAAGACGAGTAAAGACTATGTGCGATACAGTAAGCATTGCAAAGAGGTGAAAACCGCAGTAAGAAAATTAATAAAACAATTTGAGAAGGGAATTGCAAATAATATTAACACAAACAATAAACGCGCCTGGAGATATGCTCGCTCAAAGCTAAAAACTAAGCAAAAAGTTCCTGATTTTAAGATTGGAAATAGGTATACAAAGACGGATCAAGAAAAAGTTGATACTCTAAACAATTTTTTTACAACTGTATATAAATATGAAGACTTAAATACAGTCCCAGTGATTGATAAATATTTAAATGGATCTTTGCCGCAAGATATTGACATTTCGGAGACTGAAATCTTTGACATTTTAAACTCGCTAAAAATCTGCAAATCTCCCGGCCCTGGTGGATTGCACCCAAGGTTATTGAAGGAAATTACAACTTCAATATCTTATCCTCTGCTTCTACTTTTCAAAGCCAGTTTACAGTCTGGTCGGCTTCCTTTAATATGGAAAAAAGCTCACGTGACACCTGTTTTTAAGAAAGGCATCAAGTACTCTGCTGAGAACTATCGTCATGTAAGTTTAACTTCCTTAGTGTGTCGAGTCATGGAGCGAATACTGAAGAGAAACATAATAGATCATCTTGAAGTCAACAAACTCTTAAGCCCTGAACAATTTGAATTCAGAGAAAAACGATCATGTGTGTCCCAGCTATTAGATTGTATGGAAGTCTGGACTTCTTTATTGGATGAAGGAACGGACATTGACATTCTCTATTTTGATTTTTCGAAAGCGTTTGATTCCGTCCCTCACGCTAATGACAATCACTAATCACAAAGCTACAGGCATATGGCATAGGTGGAAATGTTTTAAATTGGATTCATGATTTTCTGAAAGATAGAAAACAGAGTTGTTCTGGATGGTTTTAAATCAGATTGGAGTGACGTTGTTAGTGGCGTTCCACAGGGCAGTGTCCTGGGGCCTCTTTTGTTTTTAGTATACATCAATGACTTACCAATTCAATTAATATTCAAAACTGCAAAGTAAAAATATTTGCAGATGACATAAAGTTATATTATCCATCTGATGGAAATGAATCTTTTATCCAGTCAGATATATATGTTAGTTAATACATGAAATTTATTAACTTTAGTTAATTAGGCACGGATTTTTCATATTGCGTGACTGTTTTTTAATGCTAATCAACAACCAAAATTAACAGGGCCACACCAAGGGTGCGTTGATTACTTGACACATGCAAGGTATTTTAATCTGGCACCAATCGTAAAATATCACGCATAGCGATGCTGCCTGTATCTAATCTCAGCTTGATGAAAGTGACAAGCACAATAAACCAATCAGAGCTCCCAACACAGCAGGCTAACCAGCGACAAGCCAATCAAATTAAGCGAATCACCACGCAAAATACTCCCTTTATAAGACAATGCAAAGCCCTCAAAGGGCAACAATTTACAAACAAAGCAACATATACATAGTTGCCAAGCAAATCAAGGAAACAAAAATTTAAAAAATCTGCACGAAAGCTAGATGAGATGCCTCAAAGCAAGTCAACTAAACAAAGCATAGGAAGAAGTACGCGACCATCTACGGCGGTGAATACTGCCAGTTCATGTCCCAGTGTTGCAACCGAAGCCAACACGGCAATAGAAGGTTCTCTGGCTACCATCGTCTGCGAACTGATGACCGCCAACAAGCCACTACAGACGGATAGACCAGCCAGTACGCCGCAGCCAGTTTCACTAGCAATGTCGGATCCTACAAGCTGTCCAGCCCCACCGATGCCTGCCACGCAGTCAATCAATGCCTTCTTGCCGGAGATTTCCAGCAGCCTCGTCAGACAAATCCAGAGCGGTGAGTTTTTTGAATTATGAAAATTAGTCACTGAGAACCTCCAGAAATTATCTCCCCCGGCATCACAAAAGTTTTCCATTTGAATGGGGGATGATATGATAACGAATTGAAGATTGTTAAGAACGATGGACTGGGGAAGGATCGACCAACAACTCTGGTTGATGACGTTTACAGCCGGCCCACAAGATCAAGAGGATCGTATTTTTAACAAAGAACCCTTTACCAGTAAATCCCTTGCGGCAAAAAGGCACAACGTATGCCGCAGGTTTAATATCGAACGATTTTGTAACGAGGCTACCTGCCGATTTAAACATGTATGCAACAGACCGGGCTGTGGGGGAAAGTATGCTGGAAACAGATGCACCCTCGCCATCAACCCCGGTTCTGGACAACGTTCATAATTCCTTATCTAGTATTTTAAAGCCGTTGAGTAGAATTAATGTTGTTAATCTAGAACTCACTTTGGACACCTATCCTGATCGTTTTTGTCTGAATTGGCTACAGCGGTCCTAGAACACCCAGACGTTCTCCGAAATGAGTCTGTTGTTTATATCATCAACTCAAAACGTCCCCCTTCCCCAAAGTGATGGCTCTGGCCCATCACCTAACGCTTCTCACTATGCAATATAATTTCTATTTTTTGCTAAACACATCCCGGGAGCAAAAAGCGAAATAGCTGATTCTCTATCACGTTTCCCGGTCGCTTGTTTCCGACAATTGGCTCCATGGCCCGACCCCCTGCCTCAATAACTCCCGGAGGAAATTTCGCACCTTTAACGCCTTTGTTACACCATTTTCAAGTATTTTCACTCGCCCAAAATACACAAGACTCACACCGCACGGGGGTCAAGCAGTTCCTTACTTTTGCTACGCATTCAAAGCTCATGAATTTGAGGGTATTTTGTCCGCCGACGAAATTACTCTCTGTTATTTTGCTACTCACATGGCCCCAACCGTCTCACATGACACAATAACAATGTATCGGACGGCAGTGAGAGACTTTCATTTACAACACGTTTTTACTTGCAATTTGCCAGATTTCTGTCGACAATATATATTCTTCGATCACTTTCACATTTCCGGGCTGCTTCAGCTGGACACTGCACGTGATCTCGATAACAAAATGACATGGGCCTCATTTTCCACAGCATTCCTAGGGTTTCTTAGAATTAGTGAATTCACGTGCGATCGAGACTTTAATCCCGACGTGCACCTTTCTGTTTTCGATGTTTCGTTTTATCCGGACTTGAACACCGCCCAAAGTTTTTCATTGTTTGTAAAACGGTCTAAAACAGACCCATTTAAAAAAGGATTGTACATCCATATCGGATTAACCAACTCTACTGTCTGTGCTGTCCGCTCGCTTCAAGCCTACCTCTTGTCCCGCTCCCCACCCCCTGGCGGCCCACTTTTCATTTTCAGGTTCGGGCAACCCCTCACTCGAAACCGATTTACAGCTGAACTTAGGTCCCTCTTAAAGCAGCTGGGCTTACCCCCTGACGAGTTTGCTAGTCACAGTTTCAGACGGGGGGCTGCGACGGCGGCCGCCGCGGCCAACATGCCCCACTGGCTTATCCAGACTCTGGGTAGGTGGTCATCCGACTGCTTCAAGCGATACATTGAGCTTCCGATTTTGCAGCTACACGCTGCGTCCAAACAACTTACTGGTTCCTGAATTATAGTTCATCTTATATATTTCAATTACAATTCTACTTTGCTTACACTAATACGTATACGACAGACAATGTGCGATACTATTCATAATGCTATGAAAAAAAAAATTTACGTTATTCTCTGTACTCGTTTTTATGGGCAATCGCTGGACGCAATTTGTGGGCAAAAGTGCAAACACTTCATATCACAAAAACTCGAAATAGCACATCAATAAACAATTAACGGACAGCGTCCGTAAATTCGCACCCTATGTTAAACAAAACGGACAGCGTCCGTAAATTCCGAGTCAGGGACAGCGTCCCTAAATTCCGAGTCAGGGACAGCGTCCCTAATTTCCAAGTCAGGGACAGCGTCCCTAAATTCCGAGTCAGGGACAGCGTCCCTGCCCCTCCGCTCGCACTTCGTTCCTTGCAAATGCGTTTCCTACACCGCCCACAATATCGTAATTAACTGTTTTAATTTATGTATAACATCATTGATATATTTACGTATTATTACCTAACAATTATGTTGTAAATTATGATGATGATGAAGATGACTATGTTGTAAATTATGATTATGATGATGATTATGATGACTCAAAGCATATCGCAATGGTTTGTTCTTGCGATTCTCTGCGGTAGGAGTGAATAATTAACGTCCGTTGAAGAGTGGTCAAAAAAATGGAAATTGTACTTCAACTTGCAGAAATGTTCCAAATTGCATATAGGTACTGAATCCTCACAGAACACCTATTATTTGCATGACCTTGATACAAACGAACCTCTTCAATTCTCAGAGCCTGGAAATAAAAAAGACTTAGGTGTAATCATTGATGACAAATTAAAATTTGACGAACAAGTTGCGGATCGTGTTAAAAAGGCAAGCGGAATCTTAGCATCAATCAGACGAACAATAAAATATATTGATGCAGTTGTTTTCAAAACCTTATATAAATCTCTAGTCAGGCTGATCTTGGAGTATGCAGGTTCAATATGGTATCCTCACTTAGTGCACCACATAAAATCAGTCGAGGGAGTACAACGGAGAGCGACAAAATTAGTCAAAGAACTCAAAGATTTATCTTATAGAGAGCGTTTGATGGCACTTGAGCTTCCAACATTAGAATACGGGCGCAAACGCGGGGATATGATTCTAGTGTACAAAATTCTCAATGATTACATAGACTGCGACTCATCAATATTCTTCATGTTGAATACTTCGAAGACAAGAGGCCATGGTTTTAAAATCTTCAAAAAGCGAAGCAGGCTACAAGTCCGCAAAAACTTTTTCAGTCAACGAATCGTAAATGATTGGAATAAGCTACGTCGTGAATTTGACTCATCAAGTATCGTACAATTCGAAAAATCGTATGACAATTTCCACAAAGGACTAATATATGACTTTATGTAAATAGGTATTTTAAAGTAGGGATAAATAGGCCTCGTGTCTTCCAGGTCCCTTTTCATCTATATTATTATAATGATGAGGTTAGAAAAAAAGAAGATGACGTTGCAGCAGAAGTTTGAGAAGCTGAAAGGCAACATAAGTACAAATTGCTGCAGGAAGAATGCACCGAAGAACGGCTTGCGAGAATAACATACACGCATTTTGTTTTATAAGAAACCCTCTATAAGAAGCCGACCCCTAAGATACCAAAAAAATTAAGAAACTTTAGTACTACTTTCCGTCATGCTTAAGAAACCGTGTCACCTTGTAAAACATGCAAATGGGGCAGTTTTGATTGTATTGTCGGGAATCTTCAGGGCAAAAACCACTTTGTCCGATAGTTTCTAGGAGACTGTATTTACGCACGTTGACCAAACTAACGTAGGCGAAATTCCCTAATTACCTTCACCTACTTATGAGAAAGGACTTGGCAACAAATCTAATACAATAACGGTAAACTTAAGGCTTACAGAGACTGTCTCAACAATGTGAATTAATAACTACGCAATAAACTTATTAAACGATTAAATACCCTAAAATACGTAAATCGAACAGTTAGACCCCCAGTGGTCTCTTATTTCAACACAACTCCACGCCTTACGCATGAACAAATATCGGTTAGACCTGATTTAACCGCAGTTAATACCACCTGGGCGAAGTGTCACTGTTGCTGGGGAGGGCGGTAGTTTGTCTGCTTGCATTATCACGAGGTCACAGCGGGTGACACCATGCTTTCTAACTTGCTAGATCCCTTGAGATTTATTCCGATCAGTTTTCACGCCTTAAATTACAACTACAATTTCGTCCCCTCCCTGGTTTTCCCTCCCTCAATTTTTTTTTCTTTTACGTTCTTCCTTTTTTCTTGCCTCCCCCCTTTTCTTTTCTGTTCTTTTCTTTTTCCTTCCTTATCCCGCAGTTTTTCGCTGCGGCGACAGGTGCGTTGGCGGGAAAAGTGTTTTCCTGGGCAATCACCGACCTTAGGGCTAGGTTTTGCTCAGGCAGTTCAAGGGCTAACGCACGAACGCCCACTTCCTGAGACAGGTGAGTATGAAATATCAGTAAGTCATTCGTTTACCCTGAGGCCCCGTTTACACGGTACCGGTCAAGTTTTTAGCCGTTCAAGTTTTTGTACGGCTAGGTGTACCGGTCAAATATTTGTACGGATAGGCCTCCCGTTTACACGATGGATTTTGCTAGCCGGCTTTCTTTGATGGTCATGTGCAGTATGCTTTTTCATGAATCGTTGGCGCCAAGTCGAATTATTTTTTGTGTGGGCGAGTGAAATGATTTGTTGTCTGGATATTTATGAAATTTACGATCGTCTTTTTTATTTCTGAAAGTTAACCTTCGTCGTAAATAACAAAAAATTGCTTTTAAATTTTGAGCGCCAAATCTAGCATTTTCAAAGTGCCTCGCTTTCCTGACTTTTTCACCTCTTTATGAATCCGTACAAATATTTGCACGGTTAGAAGCGTTTACACGGTACGGTTCAAATATTTGACCGCTCAAGTTGTCAACTCGTCCTCTTCCTAACAGGACACGTTTTTGCACAGGACAAGATCTCGTGTAAACGCGACCCCTATCCGTACAAAAACTTGAACGGCTAAAAACTTGACCGGTACCGTGTAAACGGGGCCTGAGACAGGTGAGTATTAACATAAATATCACGATACCTCGGATGTATCCGTGACTTTAGCCTTTCGTTCCTCTTTGCTGCGTCAGTTTCTGTTGACTGTAATCTGCAAGTCTGCACACAAACAACTCTCGTCTATTTCTTGATTATTCCATTGATCAATCAATCAGCTTCTTAACAATATTCGAGTTGCAACAATTGAATTAGCCGGGTTCCCTAGACGATATCTGATGACTAAATACCAGTCCGTGATACCTCTCCAATTGGAACCTTAATATAGGGGAGCAAGCACCCCTATATATACCTTACCTTGGGAATTACCCAACTACGTAATACAAATCATTTACATAAACAATTAAAGATACACTAACAACAGCATGATTTCGTCCCATCTAGAAACAGTTCTGCGTACGAATTCTGTTGGACGTGCTTACTTTTACAACATCGTAACACCTAAACGAGGCCCTTACGTAATTGTCCTCGCACTCCCCTTTACAGTCGTGTCCCTTCGCATCCGTTACTGTTCTAGAACTTCGATCAGCTCGTTGTACTTGCTAATCAGCACAGTATTTTGAAGACGGCACTCGTGATTATTTTAAATACGAAGACTTAGATGGAATTGACATGACATGGAGTTGACAATTGTTACTGTTTAATTGCATTGAATTGTGATGTCTTTTTGTGTTTCCTACCTATTTGCACTTCCAAATTTAAGAAACTTTTAAGAAAGTTTTAGTACTAAAATGGCCATAAATTCTAAGAAACTGAGCACTACTTCAGAGCTAAGTTTCTTATAAAATAAATGCGTGTACATTAAAACCGAAAACTTTCGGACGATCAAACATTCGGAAAAAATTGTGTCCGAAAATTTAATTGTCCGAAAGTACTTGCTGTCCGAAAGTTTTATTGACCGAAAGTTTGTTTTTTGGGAAGACACAGAAATACACACAGAAATGGTCAATGTTCATCAAAGTTAATCATCTACGCATATAACTTCGCGCTTTTCCCATTTATTTTGACATTTTGAGCACTTTTGTTTCCTTTATCCTCATATTCATCATCTTCAATCACAGGCCAATCAAGCTCAAGGGGCAAATTGTTTGAGCAACGTAACTTTTTAAGCGTTTTATGCCATCGCAACTGATCTACGAGGCAATACAAATCGTTGTCTTCCACAAGAGGTTAGATTTCCAGAAGGCTTTGATGTGACATACACATCAAACAATTGAAAAAAAATGATTCAGTTGTTCAATTCGGTGATTTTTCTCTTTGTCCCAAAACAACAAGATGAATTGAAGCTACCGAGGGAACAGAGGGCCATGGTTATCTTTAATGTGTTTAGGGAGCAAGCAGCAGATGCAGTATATAAATTAATTGAAGACAATTAATGTGTCAGTATGTTTGTGCCAGCTAATTTAGCACATCATCTTCAGTCACTGGAGCCTACTGTCAATAGTCCGCCAAAAACGTTTCTAAAATCAAAGTTTAAACAGTCGTATGCCAAAAGTGTCGGGCCCATATCAATTGTGGAATTGAAGTCTATTCCATCGACGTTTTACCAAAGCTGTTTACGATGAAACCTCTTCATGCACAGTGATTGACTTGGCTGTACGACTATTTGCGAAACAACCCTGATATGATGAGAAAATGCTTTCAAATGTCAGGGATCGATGGCGCATTAGCATGGAGCTGGAGCCAGAGGAATCTTTTGAAGATTTAAACTAAATATCATATCAATAATGAACTAACATGCTATCCGCACACATTTTTTATAAAATTCCATCCACAATTTTTGCCATCTTCATCGATTTTAGCTTTGTCCAAAAATTTGTCTAGTCCGAAAATTGGTTTGTCCGAAATTCTTAAAAAAGCGTCTGAAAGTTTCTTGTCCGAAGTATTTTGTGCCAGATTTTTAAGTCCGAAAGTTTTCGGTTTTAATGCAATTGATAAGGTTAGTAATAAGGAGTTTAACAGTAAAAAAGAAAAGTGTTATAAAGTGAGGTTCCACTTATTGGATTACTGTTTTGATTGATAATATCTGCTCGCGGTCGCAAATTAACCTCGCTGCCCTCAGCCTGCTCGCCCATTCTGTCATCTGAAAATTTGCTGCAGTGCAGCTCACATGGCGCAGCACGCTGAACGGTGCTGCTCGCAATTACGCGTAGGCGAAGCGAAGTACAGCATACTTTCCAACCCGGGAAAGAGATGCCTATTCCTTACTTCTTGATATGGACAAGAATATACAAATAAATCATACTTACACCAAATAAAGCAATAATAACTTGGTAAAGGACTTCAGCTTTTTTCTGACCCTCGAAATCCTGAAAAATAGCATTCAGATTTGTTAGAGCAATAATGAATATGAGGGAAAACGGGCCTAAGGCCATCTGCAATGAGGCAAACCAACTTACCATATGGGTTGGGATTGAATAAATATAGTTGACAGTTCTTTTTACAGATGGTATTTTCATAACTAACTTCTTCATATTTTTTTCGAAATTATTGATAAAATCCATTTTCTACAAGGTTTTAAGCTTCGCATGTTAAATGAGCTCGGTTGATGATAACGAGCATCCCTCAAAATCAGTCGATATGACGTGTACGAAAATAGAGCATCTGACTTTATTCATATCAGCAGAGATGATTTCCGATGTTTTTCATCATCAAGCAACAATAAAAGAATGTAAATCAACATTAATACAAGCATGTAGATCAGAATTTAACGCATTACAGCATGAAATATGTATATAAGGGTTAGCATATAGTATAATAACTAAAAAATTTAAATCATGACATTTCATATTCTTATTCAAGTATATCTTCATAAACGTCAACAAAAGTATGAAATCAAAATCAGTTTTAGTATTAAAATCAGTATAAACATCAATATAGGTATAAGAATTAATATAAAGCAGAATAGCAAAAGCATTTAATTTAGCATTTTTTTACATTAGCATAAAAATCAACATAATCCTCAACCTGGCCACAAAATCAACGTTTCGAATAATGACAAAATATATGTAAATTAACATTATTATAAGCATTAAAATCAAAATATGATTAATATCACACAGGTATAAAAATCAACAAAAATAACTCATTCATCAAAAACAAAACCAAGTTTGGCATCAATTTGAACAAACCAGTGTCCAAATTGAGTTAAAATGCAGAATTCTGAGTTGCATCTTTGGACGAGGTCTCATAGATGGGATTCTCAAACGATGAAGTTGAAACTGGTTGTGGAGGCAGTGTCTCTTCTTCGTTGCTTGTAGCCGCATCGTACCCTGGATTCATATACGATTTAAGGCTGACACTGTTGCCTATATCGGGATCTTCGTGCGTTTTGGTATTCGGCGATGCAATTCTAGCCTTTGCCTGCCTTTTGCCAATAGAGTACCGTCTGTAAACCAATCCTAACAAAAAACAACTTAAAGCCTGATCCATGTGTTAAGACCGATACTTCAAGTAATTGGAATTGGTGCCCACCTATGACAGCTATGTAAATTACAGCCTTCAACTGGAAAGCTTGGTGACAAAAGCTAGGCTAGTTGAAGTAGACAAAAAACGCCTATGTAAAAAGCGAATTATATAGCTGCAAGGTCACTGTCATTAAAGGCCAATATGTATATGACCGATATTTTTTAGTAAATATACTAAAAATTGCTACATTAAAGGAACCTTTAATAACAGACGCCTCTATGCTAGAGACAAATGTTCTTATCGAGAACCTTTCAACATCAATCATTTTATTACAAAGGGCACCTTTATACCCCATGCGTCTATGCAACGTATAAAGTCATTGGTCCCATGGGTGTCCGTTATGTGGAAGTTCCATTCTTTTAAATGCAATAAGGGACAAACTGATATGAATGCGAGATTTGAAAACGAGGCTGTATAGACTAAAATTGATAGAGATGTCGTTTCTTCTTCACATACGACCTAAAATCTTTTTTTTTAAGTTAAGCTATTTCTAATCTACCTTCTATGAAAAAGCAATTGCTTATATGTACTTTCACAAAAAGAAATCCTAAAATCTACCCAGCTAGGCAGTTATAACGTCACAAATTCAATCTACGTCAAAAGGTTTTTGTTTTGCATCATACAAATGATTGTCCCAAAAACCCTTTAATAGCTAACTTTGTATTTGATTCCAAACAACAGTGAAAAAAGCCCCTGGGACAAAAATTACAAAATAAACCCCACAGCTTCTTTTATGAGACTTATTCAATCACTCATTCCCGTGAAATAATGTTGCTCTCTAAGACAAATCCCTGTGATCATTAAGCAAGAGGTTTATCGATATTGTAAAGGATTTCTAGGATTAAAGGATTGATGGATTTCTATCATATGAATGTTTCACTCTGACACGTGAAACTAAGCAACTACTTACCAATAACTATAACCAACAAGGCGATGCCACCGAAACATGCTCCTGTCAATACCCATACTTGTATTTTCTTTCCTTCTTGACGTGCTGTTTCCGGCTTTTTAAATTCAGAATCTTTTGTTGTTGCTTTCAAAGCTTGAGAAGTAGCTTTCTTCGTTACTTTTGGCTTAGTTACACTTTTACTGGTCGTTTTGGGTTTGGCAGAGCTGAGTTTGGATCCAGAAGAGCTAGATGCTGTGGAAGTGGCAACAGTAGTAGTGGTTAATTCTACAAAAAAAGAAATATATCAGTCAATTGAAAGAGACTCTTCATCGAATTATAGTAATAAACTCTTCATCATACCTAGCATTTCAATTATGTTCTACAATATGATAGTAATGTAAATTTAATATAGTAATGTTACGCAAAATATTCAGAAGCCAATACAGGTGGGCATGCTGTATGCCGTCCTGGACCCTTAACGTCTTACATTGCAACAAACAAAATAGAGATGAGTGATTACCAGGTTTGAAGCAGTCGCCGTAATGTACACTCCCAGATGAGCGTGTTACAAACTTTTTGGGACATTTGACACAATCTGGTTGGCCTTGCTCTGTTTGATATGAATTCTTGGGACACAAACTGCAACCAGCACCATGATAATATCTCCTTCCAGCTGGGCAAATTTCTAAATAAAATTATTTAAAGACGAAAAGCGTCAATCAGATATACGAATCATATCCCAGCTTTATACATCTTGACTCCTATTTAAAAGTTTTATGGAAGAAAGGTTTATTCCAATTTAAAGAGTTACAAAACGCGTTACAAAACAAAGACGTAACGTAATAGATTAGTTTTCCAAAAGACCTTTGATATAGATAGATAGATTTCGCAATGGAGTTGACTACTAAAACCATTAATAAAGCTTACCACATATGAATCCGTTGGAGCTTAGCGAGTAACCAGTTGGGCACTTTCCAGGCAATAGATCAACATCCATCGTATCAGGCTTAACAGTGAAATTTGCATCACCAACACGCAACTGATCAGTGACGTTGTTGAACCCATAATATAACCAGTACGACAAAAAGAACAGGCCCTTTCTCGCTAGCACTATATCCTCTGAAATGGAAGACCAATCGGATGTGGCGGGCAGTAGATGATCAAGATTTTGGGTTCTTAAATCGAATGAGACCATTGCATTGTGGGTTGAAGTCCGTGTGTAATGCAGATTGCTGAGACGAGTTATTGATGTATTCATGAGTCCAGCTAAAGTGGCAGTTAAGTTCTCTTGATCCATTTGGGACAGAACTAATGGAACAGGAATGGCGGTTTCATTTTGACCTACCTGTGAATGAATATCGAAACTCAGGGTGACAGCCATCTCTGCAATATTCGATTGAAGAACGTGCACTCTAGCTGGTCGGCTGTAGACAAAGCCTTGTTGATTCGAAGCCTTGCAGTAATAAAAGCCAGATTGATTGCTGCTTGTTGCATTCAGTTTTAGAATATAACCATTTACAGGCAACAACGTAAGCTGTGACATGTTGCTAAACGGTGCATAGAACCATGACATAGCTGGTGGTGGTATAGCAGATGCGTTGCACACAAGAATGATACGAGATAATGGTGACTTTAACGTCGTCTTTACGTCATTAGGATGTGTTATGATGCTCGGTTTTTCTTGATAAACAACGTGCACTGTCTCTGTTGCAATTTTACCAAACTTATTCGCAACTTCGCAAGTGTAGTAGCCAGCATCCGAACTTTTAATATTTTTAAGCTCAAATCGCTGTTTTGCGGAGGTTGACATTGGTTCTCCGTTCTTGCTCCAAACGAAAGTCTTTTTGTGAGGCTCGAAAACGAGGCTGAAGTTCAACACAATTGATTGGCCTTGGGTTACAATAACTACCGATGGTAAATTTGTTATTATGATTGGTGGAGTGTCACAATAGACATCACCCGGCCTAGCCACTTCAAATGACTTCAAAATAGCTTGTGTCAGCATTTTCGTCTCGTTATGAGAAAGAGATTCATTGTTGAGCATGCGTTCGTAAGACATTCGCCAAACTGGAATGGCTTGTCTGCATAGCTTTGCTAAATAGGATTGTTCAAACTCAACCAGTTCCGATACAATATCAATCGATACATGGACACAGTCGCGGAGTCCAGTGCAAGATGTGAAATTCAGCGATTTTGTGTAAATCTCCAAGTCTGTGATAGCCCGGGTTCGTGTGCTAGGCCATGACAATGAATCATTTGCTCTTCCTGAGGTTGTCATGTTTTCATACAAACCAATGAGCCATTTTGTTGAGCAGTTATCAGCTTTGATGCTTTGATTGAAGTGATCAATGGTACTGTTCTTACTACACAAATTGCTGGATCTAATGCGTTCATTGATATTCTCCATGAAATTTCTTGTTGACTGAACAACATTTTCCATTTCTGTTGTCATATTTTCATGAAGAGAAACGCCTGCAGAAAATCCATTCAAAACTTCAAGCAGATAGAATAAATTCTCTTCCATGGTGTTACACTTTGTTTTCGTGATGTTCAAGCCCAGATTTCCAATGGTAATAGTTTCCGTCACATCATCGGCATTCAAAATCGATCTTCGCTTTCGCGCAGACTTTCCAAACAGAGTCTTTATGACGTCATTTGTAGCGTCCAGTACACTTTCATTTGTATTCTTCAAATGTAGGATTGATGTAGTTAGCGATGTTTTCATATCCCCTCCCAAGATATTCATGTCCAATGCAATTGTCACAGGAATCACACTGCCACGAGAAGCATAGAAAGCCCATCGTCCATTTGTAACTGAATATGACCTCGAACCATATGTCTCTACACCTTTTACTGCTCTGAGCTCAAGTGCCAATACAGAGCTTGCACTTGCAAGTGACTCTTTTGCTATATTCAAACTGTAATTGGCCTTTAATGACAGTGATCTTGCAGCTATATAATCCTGATAAGCGTTTTTTTTGTCTACTTCAACTAGCCTAACTTTTGTCTCCAAGCTTTCCAGTTCAAGGCTGTAGCCTACATAACTGTCATAAGCGGGTGCCAATTCCAACTCTTGGTTGATTCTTCTGCGCAAGTCCTTTCTAGTTGACAAACATTCGTTGCTTTTTGTTATACAATCCACATTGCTTTTATATCTCGAGCAATTGCTTGGGCGAGAACACAATCTGGCCGGCTTGAAGCCAGACCTAACATCCAGAGACACCTGTCCACACTCTGATTGTTTAAGGTACTCAGTTTTAACAGTCCTCACTGCAGTATAATTTGTAAAACTCTCAGTTTTTGGTTCCCAATATATGTCACATGTTTTATCGCATGATCCAAACCAGTGGTGAACAATTTCTATAGCCCAGGAAGCTCTCTTCAAGCCACCCAGCGAAGCTCCCATTCTACGATCAGTCATTTTTACAAAATCAGCAATGTCTTTGGCACCTCTGTTAAACGAGGATTTGAGCCCATTTCCCACAGTCTTAAAAAAATTTTTATACAGCGCTCGACGCTTTCGACGCATAAAGCCAGATGAACAATCCGTGTCGCAACGTGTCTTTGGTACTTGAATAGTGTAAGTTGCCTCTTCTTCTGATTGTTCAAAAACAATTTTCTTGTAGGGTATTTCCCTTAAAGTGCAATGGGTCGAGTTGACAATTATGTTGTTAGTATCGTAGCAAACAGAACTGATACTGCCCTTCACACACTTATTTGCACAGATACGAGGCGCGCATTCTTCAAACTCGATTGTTAAGTTGGCAATAACACTGCCACGCCTTTTCAGCTCCGCTTTCAATATCGACATATAAAATTGGTATCGGTTACGAGTTCTGTTCAGTTTCCTCTTCAAACTCGCTTCCTCATGCAATATTGCCCCGTAGTCTTGTTTCACTTCATGCAAATTCCTTACTGCTTCAATTTGTTGTTTGCTTGTCATGTTTACTGCTTTTGACAGTGCATCAATGCGCCTTTTAGTTTGATTTGCCGTCCTAGCAAGTTTGTTTTGCAAAAAGATGTTCATTTGGCTGATTAAGTAAGAATGAATACCCAATGATCCTTTGACTTTCATCAGCACATCTCCATCTGTCTTCAGTTTGGAAAGTCCAGCAAAGAACTGCATCTCGGCAATCGAAGTATCCGGTAATGTGACATTGGCAGCAAATTGCAATGTATTATTGTACACCATCACTTCAACTTGCTTTTCAGAGCCATAAATGGAGAGAGAAGCATTGAACAACCCAGTGCCAGGACCAGTTGCGCTTGTAAAATACAAAATCCTTGTGTTGGAAGGAATTTTCAGCACACCAGAAAGGCTTCGTTCTGTTGTTGTCATGCCAATCACAAGCGATTCGTGGCCAACAACCTTATTTATACCGTAACAATGTTTCAATTGCAAGTTTGTTAGGCCATGGATGACATTGACGTTTGCACGAGGAAAGCATAAACCATCTAAGCACATTGTTGCACTAGTCGATACTGAATAAGATCTGACTTTCTTTGATATAACCTCTCTTTGGAATTGTAGCTTCAAAGCATTGTGTGTTGCATCCATTGATGTCTGGAAACTATAGGCCAATTGCTCAAACGGTGCATTACCTCGCATTGGGATGGATAAAATCTGGAACTTTCTTTCGATGCGGTTAATTGACTTTTTCAGTTCAATGTGTAAAGGAAGCATGCTTGGTCCGGCATTTCTTGAGCATAGAGTTACAAGTTGGTTAGACAGACGCCTAGCATTTTTCACATCTTTGACAACCGAAGAAGTATTTTGGTTAGAGAAATACTGGACCAGAATATTAGACAGTATCATGTCTAGAAACATGACCTGGTGTTGAATGCTCTGGAACTTTCTACATTGCTGACCATCCAAGATTTTTCCTCCAGTTTGCTGCATATATAAGCTCACAATGACTTTTGAAAAAGCGTCAATTTTCACAATTTTACCCAGCTTAGGCCCAACAACAAATTGTTTTGTTGAACTGATGTCAATGATGTAATTGTTGGGACATACATCGTTGTTTGAACCTACAAAGCAATACCATAAGTCAATGAAATTATAAAAATTAATCAAACCGACCTTTTTAAGTCTCATTCTAGCCTCCTTTTCAATTAAGCCTCGTCTCCAACTTACAAGCTGTTTGTGTTCAGAGATCGACCGCATTGAATGACTTAAGAGTTTAGTAGTGACAATCTCTTTGATGGATGCTTATTGATAATGGTAATATCACTAATGTAGAAATTTGATATTTAAATGTTCTCCGAATTGAAAAAAATGAGTCAGCATCATATACACTTACTGAGCATAAGTTACGCACTACCGGATGAAAAATGGCGTCTAAAAGTGGTCCGAGGCCTGAGCAAGAAAACATACATAACAACATATAAATACAAAACGGGTTTCAATAGCGAATTTCTTTAGCAAAAATATTCTCAGAATTTCATAAATTTTCAAGTGAAAACATAACTTAAACTATATGTCTATTGTTTTATAATAGTATTTAAGGGAAACTGCGAAAAGGCACGCAAACTCTTTCACTCAAAGCCACGCAAATTCTCTCTCATTTAAAAGAAAATGCTTTAAAATTTTGAAAAATGTAAAAATTTTTCATGGAACTGTCTTGACCTTTAAGAATTCAAGGTCTAAGTCTACCCCTTGGGAACCCCATGTATTTTTACAAAATTCAGAGGGGGTTTTCAAAAATAAAATTTTCGTTCACTTCAGAAAGTACTAAGCCCTTAAGAATTATATGAAATTATAGTATTTGAAACAAATTATAGGAATATCATGTCAAAATTTTTGTTATGGCGCTTAATCTTCTTTTCTACTCCGGAAAAAAATTATGAAAAAATAGGCTTTGTCAAATCACATTCCTAACATGATAAACAAAGACTTAAAACAGGAATTGTAAAAGGCCAAGACAGTTACATGAAAATTGTTTACATTTTTCAAAATTTTAAAACGTTCTCTTTTAAATGAGAAAGAATTTGCATGGCTTTGAGTGAAAGAAATTATAATTATTGGCGTTTTCGCAGCTTTCTTTTAATGTTATCATAAAGCAATATGATATACTTTAAATTATGTTTTCAATGAAATTCTGAGTATATTTCTGCTAAATAAATTCGCTATTGAAACCCGTTTGGTATTTATATATTGCTATGTAAATTTTCTTGTTTAGGCCTCGGGCCATTTTTAGACGCCATATTTGCGTAACTTATGCTCACGAGCCACCCTTCAAAGAAATGGCGGACAAAACTCCACAACTAGAACTTCACATTTTGAAGTCATTTAAAAATCTCAAAAACATTCTGATCTTTAAAGTATTATGTTATGTTCATTATACTGAACGTTCATGGTTGCTTTCACGATAATATTACAATTTACAGACTTCAATGTACTTTGCAGTGGTACGAATTTCTTTTGGGCCAAGATGAGTCCCCCGAGAGACCAAAAACGGTAAAATTCAGTTCGTAATGTGGATCACTCAATAAATTATACGCGCCAACTACGTGGGGGCTTAGGGGCTCAAGCCCCTCCCGGAAATTTCTACGGGGGGCTTGGCCCCCCTCTGGGAATTATGTTTGGGATCTGAAAAAAAACGTTCATTTTATCGAAGAAACACTAATCAAAGAATTGAACTGATGATACTGTAGACCATGATGTTATATCTGTTTTATTGCAATGTTTTGTATTTTTTATGATACATAATAAAAAAATACTGTGAATTAAATATTATGTATATTGTACATTATTAAAAGTGAAAGGGGAATTTTTCTACCCTTTTACCTTTCCATTTTATTTTTAATTTTGAGCCCCCCCCCCCCCTGGGAAAAGTAAAAGTCGACGCCTATGCAATAAATGAAACTTGTGCCTTCTCATTAACGCTCCTTACAGTTACACCTTTTGGAAGATACTCAGTCCGTTTAAAAATGAATGAATAAATAAACAATGGTATCCTAAGACTGATGAACAATCTATCATCTGCTAAAGAAATATAAAACTGATAAAGGCATCATACCTAGCATTTCAATTTTGAGAAGTCCCTTGCCTTTCAAGAAGAGATTAAAAGCAGAAATGCTTTTAAGTTCAAGAGAAGTCAGTACAACTGCTTTTGTTTGTGCAATAGAGGAAATTCCTTCCGAGAAAACCTGGAATGAAAGAAGCAAGATACGAAAATCTTGAACAGATTGGTTATATTTCCTGAAGAAGAGCTGAGGGCAGGGAGCAGTTAATAACTAAGACACCTTTCACTCACATTGCTATTGTTTGATAAAGTGAAATGAATATTGCCTGTTATATTGACAATGATGTTTGATAATCCACTGATTAGAGAAAGTTCATCTGAAAATGCACCAGCACTTTCCAAACTTGAATAAATGCCATTTTCTGTAAGTCTGACGCTCTTCAGTTTACTAGACCAACCAGTTGATGTTTTGAGAACATTGCAGTATAGTTCCGATTGTAAAAATCCAATTAGAGTATCACGCTCATTGACGGATCCAAATATGCAAGTTTGCTTCCCAGAATCCAACACGAGCTCTTCTTCTGCCATGTGCAACGACAATTGTTGCCTTGTGACGTAAGCATGCCAGATAAGACTATTTGCGTCATTATCAAGCAGCCTGCTACATTCGGGGTAATGATGCCTCAGCTTAGTATCGTTGTAAACATTGGCAATGAAATCAGTGGCTCTGAAGGAGCTCGTAGTCAGATTGGCAACGAGGTTGATCCAATATGGTGTGCGGCTATTAACAGAGTCTGTCATTGTTTTTGAAAATGCATTCAATTCAATTACATCGGTTAAATCGCTGGATGAAGGAATTTTAGAAGAACACCTTTGACTGTTAGCCTCGTTGTCAGTTCCCAGTGTCTTCGCAGAATCAAAGTTGTCATTTGAGTATTTCTGTGTAAATGAACCAAAATCCTTGTTCTCAATTGACCTTGCAGATACATTGCTACCAATAATTGACGTTGGCATTACAACACCTTGAATATCCATGACAACCACGCCATCTGTCCAATCATATTCGCTTGCGTTCATCCACGGTGCGCTTGAATGAAACACAATCGATTTGTTTTGCGTATCTTTGATTTTCAATTTATCAGTGACGTAACAGCCTTGAATGAAAGTTCCCTTATCATCAATGATATTATTGATTGCCGTAAAATTATTGTATCCATCATCTCGTACGTAGATTAATCTTGTCTGAGGTTTCGCAAAAATATTCGCATTTGTTCCTGATAAACTGTAGCGAATTAAATGTAGGCCTTGTTGGTTAGATCGAACTGTGAATGTGACAGTGTTCGAATCCGCTGAGAAATTGAAGCTGGAAGGAGTGAATGTAACTCCATTGCTGTTTGTGGTGATTTCTAGGCCTAATTGTTCATCGGGCTTTGCAGTGATAACGAAGCTATATCTTTTGTTTATTTGCAGCATTGGGAAATCTGGAATGTTTATAACTCCTCGGTTACATGTTTCTCCCTCGTATCCTGTGTTCCGGCAATCACACTTGTATTCAATTTTGCTGATTTCCTGGCATATTCCTCCGTGCTTGCAAGGGTTTGACGTACAAATCTCTATTTCTATATTAAACAAAATAGTTCAAAATACGTTCCAAGTTCCAATTTTTCTAGCTACTATAACTATATTATTGTCCTTAAAACCCTAGGAGTGATACAAAGTATTGCTTACTTGCACAAGTGGTATTAGCATTATTCCAGAACATTTTGTTGTCTGCTGTTGCTCTGCAAGTCCGCTTAGGATTACCAGTTGCGTAGTAACCTGAACTGCATTTAATTGAGCACGATCTTTGATAATATGGCATGCAAGGCAGTGTTATACCACCATTCATCGGAGGCACCAGAGGATCGCATAATTTTCCTGTAAATGTAGTATGATATTATCAAACAACGTACACTATATAATACATTATATATTATATATATAACTAAATCAAAACACACAACTCTGTTGCATGAGTTAGTTTTTGAGTTTCTTTGGCTTGTGATATTATTTGGATTAGACGCATAAAATTCGAAATTGAACCGTAGTCGAACAGATTAAACTCAAGTAGCCAAAGCTGGCAACTGAGGGAAAATTCAAATGAAATAAGGTCTGATTCTACTCACTGTTGCAAGTTGTTATTGAACCACTCCATTTGTGATTGGGTAAACAGCGACGAAGAGATGATCCTCGCAGTTCAAAACCAACAAAACATCCAAGTTGGCATGTCTCATTTGTTTTACCAGTAAAACATGTTCCATTTCCATTGATAACAGGAGGCAATCGAATGCAAGGCAAACCTACAACAACGTGAAAACACGAATATGAAATGAAAATTAATGTAAATGTGAATAGGAATATGAATATGAATACGAATTTGAATATTACACTAACCAATACATGATCTTTTATCGCCGTTGAGTCTGTAGCCATTTGGACATCTGCAAATGTAGCTACCAACAGTATTTAGGCATAAATGTTCACAGCCATGACTTCCAGAGCATTCGTCAATGTCTAAAAATAACCATTCCAATACACTTTTACTCACAGTCAGCAAAATGATATTTTCATCTTCATTTAGTGCAGGAATCAAATCATCAGTTACTACATAAAAATTAAAAAACTTAAACTTGACACAACTAACCAGTGCATGTTTTTCCATCTTGCATGAGTTTGAATCCAGTTCTACAGCTGCATGAGAAGGATCCAAAATTATTGTGACACAGTTGAGTACATCCAGCCAGAGTCACATTCGTTCCACTTGGTCCGATTTTGAATACACTACATTCATCCACATCTACAATGAAGAACATGTAATTTCATTTCAAGGTAGCTACAATCGAGGTCGCATATCTGAAAGGACAGGAAAACTAATGAATCCAAGACTTGTTAAATCTATTTCCACTAGTGAAATTCAAATAGTTTCAAATCTGAGCTTGATGCAATTAACTCAACATTTTTGTTGAAATATTGGGTTAAACTTAACTGCTGGATGTTTACCTAATGAATTTATAATCATGTACAAAGAGACCTCCATAAAAATTTGGACTTTTTGCAATTGGAATAGATAATCGATTGACAAAATTCTCAGCTAAAAGAATGTAGAGTTACTGGTACACTATAAAACACTTTCTGCATCATTATATTAATTGCCTTATACCTGAACATGTTTTGTTGTCATTGTTCAATTTGAATCCATTACGACAGGTGCAGTAAAATCCACCTTTGTAGTTATTGCAAGTATGTTGACAGTCATGAATATGCAGTGAACACTCATCAATATCTGAAAAATAACATATAAATCTTCACGTACAGTAACAACCACAGAGACAAGAAACAAAAACTATGTCGAACCAAGAGACATAGCTGAGGATATCAGGTTGGGAGTAGGGTGAAGAAAGAAAAACAATGCTATGATCTGTTATGGTACTTTAAAGATTTGAGTGATTTTTATTGTTAAAATAATCAAGTAGAAGCAGTGTTCTATCTATGTACTGGACGTTCCCAGGGGTAAAAAACCATTATATTTCAATAATTGCCAAATCATAAAAAGAATTCAAGTATCCCGTACCGTATTTCCTCGATTAAACGCCCCGGGCCGTTTATTAATCTCGGCACTTTTTGGGGGGCGCCTAATCGAGGGGGGCCATTATTCGAGGGGGGCGCTTATTGGAAAGTACAAGATCACAGGCTCTGTCATTGGGTCCAGAAAAGAGAAAATGGTTTAGTTGAGCCTTGCTTTATCGAGCAACAACGTACAAAATGAAAGTCGCCATGGTTTTGCACAAAGATGGGGCGTTTAATCGAGGGGGCGTTTATTGAAAAATTTGGTAGCATAAGGAGGCGTTTATTCGAGGGGGCTTTTGATCGAGGGGGGGCGTTTAATCGAGGAAATACTGTATATATGATTACATGTTCAAATTAAGAAAACATTTATGTTATGACACATCAGTAAATGGTGATAGTTAAAAGAATCTTACTTATTTGAAAACAAACTTTAAACGATCATATCAATTTAAGATCAGCATTAATCAACAGCCTCCTCACCGGAACAAGTCTTTCTGTTAGGATCAAGAAGATGACCATTTCTACAGCGACACTCATAACTTCCATGTTTATTGATACACTGATGCTGGCATCCACCATTATTGATTTGGCATTCATCCTCATCTGCAACAAACATTGTCAAAAAAACTTACACTCGCAACCTATAAAAACAAGCTAGCGTGGGTACAAAAGAAGCTCCTGGGGTTTGGAGTTGAGCCTTCATGCTCTCACACAGATGTCTGTTTTAGAACACAATTTAACTGTCTATATAAAGGTTAACTTTAACTTCTGTTCTTTTCAGTGAAAGCTCCAACGTAAATACAAACCATTGCAAGTACTTCCGTCACTGTGTAGTACAAAACCAAGTCTACAGGAGCATATACGAGAGCCAGGAGTATTTATGCAAAGTTGACTACATCCACCGTGATTGTGAATACATTCGTTTATATCTACAAAGGCAACACGTAGCATTGTACAGGAATACTGTCTAGCACAATAATTTCGGTATTATGTAATGAAGTAGTTCCTTCCATTTACAACCTTGAAGAGTTGCTTACCAAGACAGCGAGTCGAACCAACAGTCTGATATCCAGCAGAACACAAGCATCGAAAACTGCCAATGGTATTCTGGCATGTTGCACTGCACGATGAATTACTTTGTGACGTTTGTGCACAGGTACAGAGATTTTGATTTCTGCATTCATTATCATCTACAAGAAATTTAGTCACATGAAAGTCACTATTGAAGCTGATGCAACACACTATGTGAATTACTCATACGCCGTAAGCGACGCATTTTTTATTACAATTAAAATAGCGTGCAACAAATGTTATACCGGTATTCTGTCAAATTTGCAAGTTTTAAAACTGAGATAAAAAATGGATCCACAATTAATGTCAATTGTAAATAGCAAGAAAACGTTTTTCTCAATATGTGACTTATTAATGTATAACTTTTTTTAGTCTACCAGATCTTCAATGTAATTAAAAAATTGTGTTTGCAAATAGTTAATGCACATTAGCAACTAGATTACTATTGCATGGACAACAAGTGTAAAGAAGTTATTATATTTTTTTTATAATATTAATAAGAATAGCAAGTTATTATTATATATACATCGACCGCGTTTTATTTTTAGAACAAGTCAAGTCAATAAAGTGACCATCGATTACTACGCATTTTTTTAATTGACGCCAAAGTCGTTACTGGTCTCATTTATTGAAAGCAGCACTTTTGAAGTTCTTATGAAATCTGAAATGATTTTTAGCACTGATTAACGTGGTGGAAATAAAATTTGCAAATTATGTATACTTTTTTCTCTATTAACCTTCAAAGTAGGCAATTTTGACCTTTTTCATGCGAAAACAGAACATAACTGTGATGTCATCAAATTTTCAGCACAAGGTGGCCTGATTCAAGGTAAAATTAAAGTAACTTATACTTGTCAGATTCACGTTAGAATTGCATCAAACCGCTTTCATTTAAAATAAAAAATCGCTGTCAAATTTCGTTGCATTAGCACTTTCAGTTTGTAGCCGCGATGAAAAAGAAAACAAACCCGTGCATGTTGAACCAGAAGTAATAAACCCGCGTCTGCATGAACATGAAAATGAGCCTGGATGATTTTGACAAATCTGCTGACATCCACCATTTCTTGTTGAGCATTCATTTATGTCTATGTGACAAGAAAAATATATGATAAAATGTCAAAATGGCATTTTAGTATATGCATACCATCACTGACTTGCAAATGTCACCAGAATATGTGTTTCTTTGCAATTTGATCAAATGAAATGTACGAATTTGATATTGGTTGTCTTACCTACGTTACAACCAGTTAAAGGACTTGTGTAACCAGAAATACATTGACACGTGTTTGCACTAATGCATCGGCCGTGAACGCAAGCTGGGTTGCTGCATATAGCTGAAAAAGATTTGAATTCTCTATTTATAACTCGACATATCATTTTCATTGAAGTATTGCAACATGGAGCCACAGCCTACTTTTCCTTGGATTTTGTTGGGGTTACGATACTTTCAGACCATCGTGTCTTCCTGCTTAATAATAGAGCAGGACAAGCGAAAAGAAATATACTCAATATATAAAAGAATAACGTTGAAAATCGGAAACAGAGCGAAACATGCGAAACATAATAACTACTAAATCTTTTCGTCTGACGTCTGACACTCATCGGAGTAGTACGTCAGAAGGAGAACGAAAATGAAAACATAATAAATTATTATACACAGAAGAGGATCGAAATTGGGCAAACAGAAAAGAGGTGAATGATTTCTTAGGTTTTCATTTTCCTTCTCTTTTTGAACGTACTACTCCGATGAGTGTCAGACGAAAAGATAGTTATTAGCTATGTTTCGCTATGTTTCCGATTTTCAACGCTATTCAGAAGCTCTGTACCGATCAAAGATTGTACTCAATACATAATTAACTTACGTGTGCGGCATTCATTAGAACCCGGTTCCTGCCTCCAACCAGCTCTGCATATGTACTTTATCTCGTAGATTGTTCGATACCTTGTTACATATCGAGTGCGCAATACGGTCCTGGATAAAGAAACCTTGTATTTACGACCACAGGTAGCTCATATTCATAATCATATTCATAATCTTGTATTTGAAGGAAAGATCAATGCAGTGATTTTGATTTTATTATTGAATAAAATCAATTCTATCGGTGTGCTACAGGGCTGCATTTACCCATGGGCCCACTGGGCTCTGGCCCAGGGGCCCCTTAATCTTAGATTGATGGGGGCCCGAGCAAAATTTCGAAAAACCCATGAACTGTTGTTGATTTTATTCTTGTGTTTGAATTGAGAAGTAATGTCTTCAAACCACACAATGGGTTTATTATTTTACAACATATGATCCTCTAAATAATACACTCTTTTTTTTAAGTTGGACATCATAAGAGTTGCAAAGCTATACAAAGTGCCATGCCACTTACCTATATCTTGTGCAATGACTGTAGCAATAACCAAGGATGCTTCTACAGCATGTTCTGTAATTCACATAGCTTGTGTAATATTCACGGTTGTTGTATGATTGACTTCTCTGGGTGACCGTGCTTACAACATTTCTCCTGAAATGAAAATAAATCTACATCTAAGGAGACCTCAGATGTGAGGTGAAAGCTCCCAAAATAATTGAATATATATATTAATTGATTAATTAATTAGCGCTTGTGATTGTTAAAAATAAATGGCGATCAAGCAAAATGAAATGTAGTTTAGGATAAAATATATAACACTCGCGATACAATAAGAATTTTAGCAGAATCTGCTAAAAGGAGAAACATTGCTGAAAATATAAAACGATTTAATTGAATTAAAACGTTTTTTAGGAACCGCAAATCCCTGAATTAACGCCCTGGGGGCTTGTTTATTGTTGACACTTTTAGATGGGGGTTTATTCGAGGGTGAGGGCTTATATGAGAGGGCCTATCATAAAATAAAATTATTCGAAACATGGCACATGAAAACTCATTTTGAGTCAGTCATTCAAAATCAACACACTCTATCGTTTCTCTCTGGCTCCGTGCTCCTTGCACGTAAAACACACAACCTGGAAAGCAGCGTTCGTTGCTGGACATAAAAGAGAAGACACACACACAGGCTGTTTAGGAGGAAAAACGTGCTTTCTGGAGACACAAAATATTCAGGAGAGAACAATTGACTTTGGAAACGCTTTCTTAGATTTTATTGTTGTTTATTGTTAAAAAGCTTGGATTTGCTGGAATTCGTCTCGCAGGAATATAATAATAATACGTTGTTGTTTACAAATTTACTATAAAATGCATTAAATCATCACCCTTTGCTTTGGTGTTCCTGCATCTTAATTTAAATTAGGAAGTAGTGACAAAGATCAATAAGTGTGGAGTGGGGGGCTTAGTTGAAGGGGGGCTTTCTTGGGAGAGGCAAAACAAGGGGTTACATTATATAGCTATATATCACGGGCGACGCATTAAAAGAGAGCAAGCATAAGTTTTGATCAAGTTTAAACTAATCCGTCAGATGCCAAATAAACAAAGCTTCCGCTTATTTTTGCTTTCCAATTCTCCTTATAAAAGTATGAATCTGAATATGACAAGAAATTACAGCAGTGAAGTGAAGTGTTAACTCACTTCACAGAGGTAAGACGTAATTAATGTTTTTCCCTTCCCTCTCTAACCTCTTGCCCCTCGCTATTTCAAGCGTTCTGTAAATCTGCACATACGACTTTTTATGAGGGCGTGCTTTAGAAGAAAGCAGTAACATTTTTTACATGTGGACCCATTTTGTAGGACTGTTGGCTATGGATGATATTTAAATAATATAAATATAAATAGTATCACGGGTCTAGCGCCAGCTGTTTTCATTCCTTTGAAGCAACGATATGGACCTTACAGTACATGTAAATGTACGTGTATTTAACTTAGATTAAGTTGCATTTACGTGCATTAATGTGTAATAGGTGTGAATATCTATTTTGCCTTCGAAAAATATAATATTCTCTGAAATCATACATGAAGTACATATCCTGTGATAATGGCCTTGCCAGATCTCCTTGGCAAATTGGAATTTATGTACAGTTGACATCCGCTTACTCGCACAAATAGCAACTCTATTTAAATTGAAGGAACAAGGACGTTTATGGATGTTCTACAGGAACAATTAATTACTAAAAACTAATAACATATTTATCTAATGAAAAGTCAATAAAATTTGTGAATTATTTTGTGAAAAAGGTCTTAAAGTTCGGACACTTTTCGGTCCACGGGAAACGGAAATTCGTTCGAGCAAGTGAATGTTCGGGTTAGCGGGTATTCGAGTTAACGAATGTCAACTGTAGTAATAATACAAGAAGACAATGGTTTCATTATAGAATGAAATGGAACTATCAAGAAAATGGTTCAAAAAAGCTCGAGATGAGCCATGTGTAGGTTGTCTAGATAGTGAATGCTAATTGTATTAAAATCCACTTACCCTCCAGCGATCAAGTTAGGGAGGCTGCAGTCAGTGCGATTAATACTTGCATAAAACACAATGATTGCCAATGGTATCTGCAGCCAAATAGCAGCCATGGTTCCTACTGAAGCCGTCTGCTGCTAAATTTGCTTGCTCAAAGATAAGCGCGATGAGAGTTCGACAAAGCGACCGACCAAGGCAGTAAAAAATTCCAACTGAATGCACGCACAACCTAAGAAGTAGAAAATAAGTCGTTGAAGAGATTAAAATCAATTTTTGACATGTCTCTGCGTGATCATTTATCTTTTCAGTGGGCCTGGAAACCAGGCTTGCCATAAGTCCTCAATTAAGCCCCCGGGGTCTTGTTTGCAAAATACATTTTTGGGTGGGGCTTGTTTGAGCAGGGCTTTACTTACTCTGTATATGTAAAAATGGGGTATTTCTAATCGGTTGACCCCACGACTCGGGGACTCTCGGACGGGCGACTATACGACCTAGGGAAATACGACCCATGTCTTTAAAACTGCCAAATTTGAATTATTTTCACTGTAATTATTGTAGCGAAGTCAAAGACACTGTTTTGAAGTATGAAACGCAGTTTGGTGAGCATAGGAACAGAAATAAATGCTTTTCGAGCAAGCAATTTTGTCGCAAAAAGCACGCTGTCGTTGCAAATCACTGAGGTTTTCGTATCGTAAGCAAGGAAACTGTGGTGGCAGTAATCGAAATCCTGTGGAGCCACGACATTGACATTTGCACCGTAATCAAAATTCCACCCTTTTCAGAAGCGTTGCGCAATCTGAAACTACCGGTAGTAAGAGAGAACAATTTTAAAGCATTTCATATAAATGCAGAAAGACTATTCTGCTATTGTAACGTCTGTGTTTGTTATCATCCATCAAATATAGCAACAAAATGTGAATATATCACAACATAACAACAGCTAAAACAACGAAGCATGGAAACCTTATCAACGTCATCATGCTCGTCATTATGATCGTGATCATTTTTATTATTATTGCACCCTGCACCCTGCACTGCGCAGGTATATTGAGTTTTTTACCGCTAGAAAACACTTGCAAAGTATTCTATGGGATGCAAAAGGGCCTTAGTTACCCGAGGTTCGAGTTACTCCTGGCCCGACGTATCATGATTTCGCTGTTTTATGAATATTATTTCTTTTGGAGTTTATTTCATTTGTCTTTATCAAGAAAGAGCACATTCTACCAAAATATTCACAATACACAACTACTCCGATCATGTCATTGTAACACAACCTCTGTTTGGCATAAACAGAGTTATAAATTTTTTGATAGATTCTTGAGAAGAGTCATGGACAGGATAGATCTATTTTGTCTCAAAGATGGAATGCATCTGATGATGTTGGTTAATATATAAAATATATTAACTTGAATTAATTATGCACAGAAGTTTTTCATCGCGTGATCTGCTTTGACGCTCATCAACAAGGAAAGTTGATATATTCCCTCCCTTTGGCGTATCAGGTTTTACGCAGTCATCATCAGTATCATCATCATCATCATTCCTGTAATTGCCGTTCCCCCTTTTAGAAAGAACCACTGCCAGCATGCTTGACATTCCATCGTGGCGTGCTTGACACGAAAAAGAGACAAATTGAGAACGAGGTTGTGACTTTGAATGGAAGTAAGGGAGTGACTCGAATGATCTATTTGACCCAGACATTGTTTAGTTTTCAGTTAGAAATATTTACATTTTAGAAACCATTGCAGATTAGAAGGTTAACTATTTGTAACTCTTTATATAACTTGCAGCTTCCAGTTCTAGTTATACTTCTCTTGTTCATGTTGCCGATATAGTTTGTATTTAGAATAAAACGTGCTTGGATTTCGTATGTCTGCATTTATCAAGAAGTAGATCTGAGTAGTTGTGTATTGTGAATATTTTGGTGGAATGTGTTCTTACTTGATAAAGATAAATGAAGTAAACTCCAAAAGAAATAATATTCATAAAAACAGCAAAATCATGATAAGTCGGGCCAGGAGTAACTCGAACCTCGGGTAACTAAGGCCCTTTTGCATCCCATAGAATACTTTGCAAGTGTTTTCTGGCGGTAAAAAAACTCAATATACCTGCGCAGTGCAGGGTGCACTGTGCAGGGTGCAATAATAATAAAAATGATCACGATCATAATGACGAGCATGATGACGTTGATAAGGTTTCCATGCTTCGTTGCTTTAGCTGTTGTTATGTTGTGATATATTCACATTTTGTTGCTATATTTGATGGATGATAACAAACACAGACGTTACAATAGCAGAATAGTCTTTCTGCATTTATATGAAATGCTTTAAAATTGTTCTCTCTTACTACCGGTGGTTTCAGATTGCGCAACGCTTCTGAAAAGGGTGGAATTTTGATTACGGTGCAAATGTCAATGTCGTGGCTCCACAGGATTTCGATTACTGCCACCACAGTTTCCTTGCTTACGATACGAAAACCTCAGTGATTTGCAACGACAGCGTGCTTTTTGCGACAAAATTGCTTGCTCGAAAAGCATTTATTTCTGTTCCTATGCTCACCAAACTGCGTTTCATACTTCAAAACAGTGCCTTTGACTTCGCTACAATAATTACAGTGAAAATAATGCAAATTTGGCAGTTTTAAAGACATGGGTCGTATTTCCCTAGGTCGTATAGTCGCCCGTCCGAGAGTCCCCGAGTCGTGGGGTCAACCGATTAGAAATACCCGTAAAAATGGTCAGTAAGATATGCTGTTTTCGTCTCAATATTTTGTCCAAGTGTGTTGATAAAACAAGAAAAAGTCCGTCAAAAATAGAATTAATGTATTTACTAAAATAACAAACAATCTCCCAAAGTTTTCAAATATAAAGTTATCAAGTTTTATCAAGAGTTACCCAAAAGTCATCCTATAAACTTATGACATTTCATCCAGTTATTCGATTTCTGCTTAATTGAATAATCCCCCACAGGGGCTTATTCGAGGGTGGGGGCTTAGTTTGCAAAAACTGATTTAAGGTGGGGGCTTATTCGAGGGTGGGAGCGTAATCGAAGACTTACGGCAACTGTTTCCTCATAAATCCTCTTCACAAAAATGGGTTTTGAAAGACCAGTAACATTTTTTATTCAACTGTCAGTGTGTGCACAGTTGTCCTCCTGCATTGTTTACATATGTACTGACTCGCATGACAGCTACCAAATCGCAATAAACATGAGTGTAAGTGCCAAAATTTACATGAAAACTTAGGTCCATTTGTAGGTATACTAAAAAACGATTAATGTTAGAATAAATGCTGATTTGAAGGGCACTTTGAGAATTTATAAAAATATTATGTAAAGCATTATGAATATGGCATGAATAAGGCCAATAACTGGAGATCGGTATTGCCTTTGTGGTACTTTTAGAGGTTAATTCTCAAAGCATTTTGATGCCCTTTGGGTCTCCTTTCCTTAAGTATGACGCATAATTTGACAAGGAAGTTTGAATGAATCAAATTTTTTTTAATCGCATGACAATTTCGCAATTTGTCATGCGATAAAAAATTTGTCTGTCCTGAAAAACGATCTCTAAATCTATCTGAATCTGTAAAATACTTTGCACTGCAAAGCATTACGGTACCAAAGCAAAGGGTGCTGATTTAAAGCATTTTACTGAGTGTTAATTTTTGTCTGTTGGCTTCCAATCCAATCTTTGCAACAAATTGAAAAGATGCAGGAACAAGCAAGCACTGTCATCTTCATTCAAACATTCTACCAACTCTGAAGATGCTCTATTTGCATGTGTATAGTAAATTACGAAATTAGCGCCGGGGTGCTTATTTAAAAAATAACATTGTCATGGGGGCGCTAACTTGGCAGGGACGGAATTCAGCAGGGGCGCTTGTTAAATTTTGCTCACACCATGCAAGGGATAAAATTTATTTCCAGCTTGTTCCAGTTCTGATGGGGGACCCTGGTTGGTCATATTATTAATGAGCTCTCTCGTCTATTGAGCTCTCATTCCTATTGAGCTCTCTTGTCACAAAAAACTTTGTTTCAGCTAAGGGTTGCTGGACGGAGAATGCGCGAAGTTAGACTTCTCGTTCCAGCGAATTGTTCCGCCTTTGCAAACGATTTGAGGGTTGTTATACGCAGGCCGAGATCATACGACCAGCCCAGCTTGCTTAGGGGGCGTTTATTGCAAAAGATTGCCTTTATCCCGGTGCGTTTCGACAGGGGCGGTTATTTGGCAGGGGGTGCTAATTCCGTCATTTACGGTATATGCATAATTCTGGAGCAGAAATTCTAAAGTTCAATAGTTTAGGGCATTGATTTTGTAATTAAAATTTTCATCCTATGCTGTATTTAATGATTTATTTGAATTTTCAAGTTCATAGCATGTCTAGTTGCAACCCGGACATAAAATGATCATGCCATTTTATGTCCGGGTTGAATTGCTTTTCTGACCTTGATAGATACACGTAGGCGCATCATGGCATTTGAGTTTGAAAGGCTTGTGATCATTTTGCAGCTGTGGGAAGGAATAAAAAATGCCCATGTAATGGCTGCTGGTTGTACCAAGTAGCGGTGTGACTCTACACCAGCCAAAAATACAACCCAGCATCAGAAGAAAATGGCAGACGGAAGATTAAAAGAACCTTGAGATACGAAGTTACTCAGAAAACTGTAAAAACCACAAGGGAAAGAAATGCTGTGAGCTATTCTTGTGTAGCGTGTTTATTCATTCAGTGTTGCGTCAATCAACCCGCACTATGAATGATTCGTGCTGAATCAACCATCACATGATTACTTCATGTCCTAGTTGATTCAGCACGAAATCAACATGTATTGACATAAAATTGCATTGACATTTAATGTCCGGGTTGATACTTTGTTTTACTTTATATTCATTTAACTTGATCTTATTTCCTGGACTGATTGTCGGTTCTTGTTTGAGCTACTTTAAACATCGAATTGTATTATTTTAACAAATTAAGCTATTGACTTTCAAAACACAGATCTCAAACTTGAATCTCATCAAAGCTTTCCGTTGCAGCCTCGTAGGTTAGGTCAGAAAAATGCCGATTAAAGTAAATTTATAACCTCCTAGCTTTAGGCCTACAATTGTCAGACTCGTATCTTGTTGGGGAGATGAAGATGGCCATCCTTTGTTTCAGTCCTTTGTTTCAACGGTTTTGTTTTACCAAACAAAACATTCCCATTTCTGCGCAATTGCGCATCTTTCAGTAATGACGTAATGCAAGTTTTGAAACTAGCCAATCAAAACTGCAAACCAAGATTAATCTCAGTTCACAAGTGATCACGGAAGTTCCGTTTCACTACCCATCCCCCCTCATCACGCTCCGTCACGGTTTTATGTGAGATCCCCTTGCGTGACGTGACTCTAGGCAGAGACAACCCCCCTCTTAATAAAATTTGGCCGAGCTCATTTGGAGAATCTGGAGTCGTCATTTTTCACTGCCGAAAACTGCACAGCATTGAAATGTTCGGCTATCTCTAAAAGCAGGAACGAGGAACGAAACCGGGAACAAGTAGGAACGAGTAGGAACGAAGCGGGAACGAGTAGGAACAAGAAGGAACAAGTAGAAACGAGTAGGAACGAAGCGGGAACAAGTAGGAACAAGCGGGAACAAGTAGGAACGAAACGGGAACGAGTAGGAACAAGCGGGAACAAGTAGGAACGAGTAGGAACGAAGCGGGAACGAGTAGGAACAAGGCGGGAACATCCAGAAATGACCAATAACACATGGACAGGGCTTAAATATCGGCAGGAAAACATTCGTTTGCCATTTGCTGAGATAAGAAGACGTTTCTTCAGAAATGTCAGACGTTTCAGACGTTTATTCTTCAGAACCAGATGGAAGCTTGTGCAAGATCAACATCTCCTTGAGAGTTTCTTCAAGATCGGCTGCTGGATTACTCATGCTTTTGTTTCTGAGGTCAAGCTGATATGGATAGCGCTGATCTGGGTTTATTGAAACAAAAATTGTCATTAGCAATGCCCACATGTCCACTGCTTTCAGTTGGTCAATGTTGGCTGAATGCAACATAAATTTGCTGACATAAACTTCAAGGGCCATAAATGCTGGACTTTCTCGGTTGAGATGCTTTGTACGTGTGTTATTTAACATTGCCTGTGTTTTACACAACTGTGATCTACTTTCTCCAAAGTCACTCAGTTTGCAAACAATTGGACACCTTGCAAACTCCTCTTTGCAATCTCCTTTCTTCAATGCATAATGCATATTTAAAACAAGTACATTTGCAGGTTTGATGTCTCTGTGGACCATGTTCAAATTGTGCATATAGCTCACAGCATTGATCATGTCATGTGCAATGACATTGCACACTCTTGGGAAGAAAGTCATAAGACCCTCTTCATCCATGTACAGCAAAAACTGCCGCAATGTGTGCACACTTTTTTCTCTACCAAAAGGAGAAAATGAAAATTCACAGTATTCCATCATAATAGACATTGTTTGATCGCATACTCCCAAAAATTTTACAACATTCTTGCAATGAATGCCATGCAAAATCTTTGCCTCTTTTGCAAAGATTGTCCCATCAGCTGCTGGATTGAGCATCTTCTCAACAGCCACTGTTGATCCGTTGTATTGACATTTCTCCACTGAAGCAAAAGAACCGTGGCCTGGAAAACGAGCAGTTGGCATCTTAACTCACATTCCAGTGAATAATAATAAGATTTGACACTGCAATTAATACAACTTCAGTAGCTAGGCCGTAGCAAAGAACGTACAAAAAGAAACTGAGAGTATTTTGGAATAATACCTATTGGAATTGCATCATGAATTTTTCTGGCATCAAATCTGTGCAGCTCTGAAGCAAATACCTTCTCCAGCCCTTCATTTACTCTTGCTGGAATAGTTGGCAAGCGAAACATTATTCAAATCAAAAAACGTAGTCTTGTCAGTCTGAGCACATGTCAAACGAATATTTTCCCGCCAACAATTAATTCGTGTGCATGTGTTATTGGTGATTCCCGCCTTGTTCCTACTTGTTCCCGCTTGTTCCTACTTGTTCCCGCTTCGTTCTTACTCGTTCCTACTTGTTCCTACTTGTTCCTACTCGTTTATACTCGTTCCTACTTTTTCCCGCTTGTTCCTACTCGTTCCTATTCGTTCCTACTTGTTCCCGGTTTTGTTCCTCGTTCCTGCTTTTAGAGATAGCCCAAATGTTCAAAGCAAAACAAAACGAAAAAGTATTTTCGACATCCAAATTACTGTAATTCGAAACTTATGTTTTGAAACATTTGAATTCGAAATCTGAATGTTTTGAAACATTTTCAATAAAGCACTCTTTACATGACATAAAAACGGAAAACAACGTCTTTATTGAAAAATCCAAATAAAACTTTATTTCAAATTTTTTTATACCGCGACGCCACGGACTTGAAATAAGTACTACCCACCCCCCTCATTTACCGTCACGCTGCGTCACGAAAAACCTAAAGAACCACCCACCCCCCTAGCGTGACGTAATTATTGAACGGCCCCCTGTTTCGTAAAATCAAATAGCGATACTCTCTGCTCTGAAGAGTTGTTGATTCTCAAAACAAAACAAAATTTGATACCCCTCACTGAATTACTTTCATTAGCCTTTTTATACACTACATATAATGTACATTGATCTTGTTCTGTTCAGGAAATGATATGTTTGGAATTGTTTTGTTCAAAGATTGTTGTGTTTCATTTGGTTCAGCTGAATTCCAGCTTTGTTTTTACCGTGTAGTCTGGTTTGTGCACAGAATCAACCTTATACTAAAATTGGAGCGGTAAAGGTGTTGCGCTCAAAGGCTTCCATTCGCGAGTTTTGTCCGGCCGGTTTTCAGAATCTGCCAGCTCTATTTAATTGGAAACCAACTCGGACGTCTTCCCAGTAACGTGTATATTTGCACAACCTTTTTGGTTTTTCGAAATTCGTTTTGGCTTTCGAGATATTTCCAATTTTCTAACTCGAAAATTCTTCGCCCTTTGTTTTCCCGTAAAGAGGCCTTTCTCTTTCGTGTGAGAGGATGGAGTGCGTGCTGTTCTTTCGCCTTTTGTTTTGCGTGCGGGGGGACGTGTCCAGAGCTTTGTTGCGTACTGAAGCTTTTGAATAGAACAAAACGTGTTGTGCTCCGCGACCCCCTGACCATTACGGCGTCTGGATGATGTTTCGTTTCTGTAAAGATCGATCGTGCATTGTTTTGCGTTGCTAAGCCTTTTCGAAACAATGAAACCCTGTTACGTTTCGCACTTATTCGTTTGCGTCCTTTGTTAGCGTGACCTTTGGTTGACAAGGAAAGTGTGCAATTGATTTTTCATTTTGGAATTTGGGATGGGCAGGCAAGCCGAATGGATTTTTTTCGTTGGATGCCTGTTTTATTTTTGCTGCCGTTTTACTCGAGATTTCCAACTAAAAGCTTCAGGATTTCACTGGTAAGTGGCTAAGTTGTTTCTGTTTGCCTTTACTAAATTTCTTTGTACCTTCTTATCGTGATTTCAATATATTCAGGTCAACTGGTTTATAGAAATTTTTATGCGCTCTAAATTTCTAAATAATTCTTTGCTTTACAAATCTCCACTATATCAAATCGAATACTAAACCGATGAATTATCGAATTCTGCTTTTATAATTACAGGTCTGGATGCGACGATCTAAATCACGAATTTCAGAAACAGCAATTTCGTGCTTTCACTCAACCGAAGGCCTTCAAAGCACGTGGTGCAGTTGTCTAAAAGCTATTTTGCTCTCCTTTGCCATCAACTGGAATTTTACTTGAATGTTGCTCTTCAGAACTGTTACGAGCAGAACTCTACTGGTAAGTGGCTAAGTTGTTTCTATTTGCCTTTACTAAATTTCTTTGTACCTTCTTATCTTGATTTCAAGATATTCTGATGAGCTGGTTTATAGAAATTTTTATGCGCTCTAAATTCCTAAATAATTCTTTGCTTTACAAATCTCCACTATATCAAATCGAATATTAAACCGATGAATGATCAAGTTCTTCTTTCATAAGAACAGGATTGGATACAACGATGTAACTCATGAATTTCAAAAACAGCAATTTCGGGATTTCACTGAACCGAAGGCCTTCAAAGCACGTGGTGCAGTTGTCTGAAAGCTATTTTGCCCTC
Organism: Sanderia malayensis; assembly: GCA_013076295.1. NCBI lineage: Eukaryota > Metazoa > Cnidaria > Scyphozoa > Semaeostomeae > Pelagiidae > Sanderia > Sanderia malayensis. The sequence goes on along the minus strand of RQOL01000470.1, from coordinate 35,026 downwards.
CCTTGCCATCAACTGGAATTTTACTTGAATATTACTCTTCAGAACTGTTCCGAGCAGAACTCTACTGGTTAGTGGCTAAGTTGTTTCTATTTCCCTTTACTAAACTTCTTTGTATCCTTCTTATCGTGTTTCAAGATATTCTGATGAGCTGGTTTATAGAAATTTTTGCGTGCCTTAAATTTCTAAATTATTCTTTGCTTTACAAATCTCCACTATATCAAATCGAATACTAAACCGATGAATAATCAAATTCTGCTTTTATAAGAACAGGTTTGGATACAACGATGTAACTGATGAATTTCAGAAACAGCAATTTTGGGATTTCACTGAGCCGAAGGCGTACTAAACACGTGGGGTTGTCTAAAAGCTACTTTGCTCTCCTTTGCCATCAACTGGAATTTTACTTGAATGTTACTCTTCAGAACTTTTACAAGCAGAACTCTACGGGTAAGTGGCTAAATTCCATCTATTTCCCTTTACTAAACTTCTTTGTATCCTTCTTATCGTGTTTTCAAGATATTCTGATGAGCTGGTTTATAGAAAATTTTGCGCGCTCTAAATTTCTAAATAATTCTTTGCTTTACAAATCTCCACTATATCAAATCGAATACTAAACCGATGAATGATCAGATTCTGTGTTTTTAATAACAGGTTTGGATACAACGATCTAAATCACAAATTTCAGAAACAGCAATTTCGGGATTTCAATGAACCGAAGGCGTTTTAAACACGTGGAGTTGCCTAAAAGCTATTTTGCTGATACGAGAAGAACTCTATTGGTAAGTGGCTAAGTTCCATCTATTTACCTTTACCAAACTTCTCTGTATCCTTCTTATTCTGTTTTCAATATATTCTGATGAACTGGTTTATAGAAATTTTTACGGACCATGAATTTCCAAATATATCTTTGCTTCACAAATCTCCACTATATATATCAAATCGATTACTAAACCGATGAATGATGATATTCTGTGCTTTTAATAACAGGTTTGGAAGCAGCGATCTAAATAACGAATTTCAGAAACAGCAATTTCGGGATATCACTGAACCGAAGGCGTTCTAAACACGTGGAGTTGCCTAAAAGCTATTTTGCTGAATTACTATTGCCGACTTGCCATCCGCCTGCTAACACTGTGGATTCATCGTTCAAGCACATCAATTTCTTTCTGGATCAGATAAACGCTGGAAGGGTTGCTTCAATTCCACTTGGATTCTAAAAGTGCCTGTCACTGAGCGTGATTCGCTATTCAAAACACGAAAGTTGTGGATTTTGGCCTGTGAAAGATGTGAGTGAATTGTTTAAAAACTTTCTTGATCTGTTGATTTTAAAAGCACTTATATTTCATCAATTTCGACTGGGACCTGGGTGTTTTGAAACATTTAACTTCGGGGCCCCTCTAAAATTTTCATAATGGGCTTCTGTATTCCTTTCATGGAATTCGTGTAGTTGTAAACGTGCGTTATTGAGTGCCATCTGTTGTATTGAAGTTGTGTATTCTTTAATTGAAATCTCGAATGAAATTGATAAATTCAGTCCGAAACTGCTTTCTCATATTTTGTACTCACAAATTTGATCCTTTGTTCACAAAGTTTCTCCGCATGGGGTTCGAGTTGAGGCGTTTCTGCCACACTGGCTAAAATAGCTGCTGAAATTTGTGCATCGTGAAAAACATGGACCCGGAACAACTTGGAATGGCAATCGGGGCTCGGGGTTACATGCACTGTGTTCTCGGGAGAGATTTGATCTGTATTTTTTAAATTGTTTATTCCTTAATCAAAATCTCGAATCCAGTGGATCAATTCATTCGCAATGGTTCTCTGATATTACTCGCAAACTTGACGTATTGTTCACGGAACTTCCTCTCTGCGTGGGTTTTGAGTTGAAGCGTTTCTGCCACGCTGAATAAAGTGCTGGATTTCTCGCATCACGGGAAAACACGGACCTGGAATAACCTAGAATGAGAACCGGGGCTCGGGAATTCCATGGACCGTGTGTTCGGGGAATGGATGTAACTAATAAAACTTGCATAATTTCAACTGAAAGTATATTACTTTTTGTGTCCATCCCAATTTTTTGACGATCGCTGTCCCGCTCAGGTCGAAGGCCAAAAGAACAGAAACCCACCCCACTTCTGTTTAAGATCGCTGTTCCACTCAGGCCGAAGGCCAAAACAACATAACCCAACCCCACTTTTGTTGAAAATCGCTGTTCCACTCAGATGGAAGGCCAAAACTATTGAAGCCCACGCCATTTTTGCTCAAGATCACTGTTCCACTCAGATCGAAGGCCAAAACAACAGAAACCCACCCCACTTTTGTTCAAGATCGCTGTCCCGCTCAGGTAGAAGGCCAAAACAACAGAGGCCCACGCCACTTTTGTTGAAGGTCGCTGTCCCACTCAGATGGAAGGCCAAAACAACAGAAACCCACCTCAATTTTTGTTGAAGATCACTGTCCCGCTCAGGTCGAAGGCCAAAACAACATAACCCCACCCCACTTTTGTTGAACATCGCTGTCCCACTCAGATGGAAGGCCAAAACAACAGAAACCCACCCCACTTTTGTTCAAGATCGCTGCTCCTCTCAGATCGAAAGCCAAAATAACAGAAACCCACCCCACTTTTGTTCAAGATCGCTGTCCCACTCAGATCAAAGGCCAAAACAACAGAAACCCACCCCATTTTTTTGAAGATCGTTGTCTGACTCAGATCGAGGGCCAAAACAACAGAAACCCACCCCACCTTTGTTGAAGATCGCTGTCCCACTCAGATCAAAGGCCAAAACAACAGAAACCCACCCCAATTTTGTTGAAGATCGCTGCTTCACCCACATCGAAGGCCAACATACTAGGGAGGTGGCGCGCGAAGCGCGCCAGCCTTCCTAGTCACTATAATACTAAAATCTGAGCGGTAAAGGTGTTTGGCTCAAAGGCTTCCCTTCGCCAGTTTTGTACCCACGGTTCCGAGAATCTGGCCGCTCTATTTAATTCCAAAACTATTCGGAGGTCTTCCCAGTAACGTGTATATTTGCAACGCCTTATTGCTTTTTCCAAATTCGTTTTGGTTTTCGAGATATTTCCAATTTTCTAACTCGAAAATTCTTCGCCCTTTGTTTTCCCGTAATGAGGCCTTTCTCTTTCGTGTGAGAGGATGGAGTGCGTGCTGTTCTTTCGCCTTTTGTTTTGCGTGCGGGGGACGTGTCCAGAGCTTTGACGCGTACTGAAGCTTTTGAATCGAACAAAACGTGTTGTGCTCCGCGACCCCCTGACCATTACGGCGTCTGGATGATGTTCTGTTTCTGTAAAGATCGATCGTGCGTTGTTTTTCGTTGCTAAGCATTTTCGAAACAATGAAACCCTGTTACGTTTCGCACTTATTCGTTTGCCTCCTTTGTTACTCTGGCTTTTCGTTGACAAGGAAAGTGTGCAATTGATTTTTCATTTTCGAATTTCGAATTTGGGATTGGGAGGGCAGGCAAACCGAATGGATTTATTTTGTTGGATGGCTGTTTTATGTTTGATGCCGTTTTACTCGAGATTTCCAACTAAAAGCTTCAGGATTTAACTGGTAAGTGGCTAAGTTGTTTCTGTTTGACTTTACTAAATTTCTTTGTACCTTCTTATCTTGATTTCAATATATTCAGGTCGACTGGTTTTTAGAAATTTTTACGCGCTCTAAAGTTCTAAATAAATTTTTGCTTTAGAAATCCCCACTGTACTAAATCGAATACTAAAACGATGAATTATCAAATTCTGCTTTTATAATTACAGGTCTGGATGCAATGATCTAAATAAGGAATTTCAAAAACACCAATTTCGTGATTTCACTCAACTGAAAGCCTTCAAAGCACGTGGTGCAGTTGTCTAAAAGCTACTTTACCCTCCATTGCCATCAACTGGAATTTTACTTGAATGTTACTCTTCAGAACTGTTACGAGCAGAACTCTACTGGTAAGTGGCTAAGTTATTTCTATTTGCCTTTACTAAACTTCTTTGTATCCTTCTTATCCTGTTTTCAATATATTCTGATGAGCTGGTTTATAGAAATTTTTACGGGCCATGCATTTCCAAATATTTCTTTGCTTTACAAATCTCCACTATATCAAATCGAATACTTAACCGATGAATGATGAGATTCTGTGTTTTTAATAACAGGCTTGGATACAACGATCTAAATCACGAATTTCAGAAACAGCAATTTTGGGATTTTACTCAACCGAAGGCGTTCTAAACCATTGTTCTAAACACGTGGAGTTGCCTAAAAGCTATTTTGCTGAATTACTATTGCCGACTTGCCATCCGCCTGCTAACATTGTGATTTCATCTTTCAAGCACATCACTTTCTTTTTGGATCAGATAAACGCTGGAAAGGTTGCTTCAATTCCACTTGGATTCTAAAAGTGCCTGTTACTGAGCGTAATTCGATTCGCTACTTAAAACACGAAAGTTGCGGATTTTGGCCTGTGAATGATGTGAGTATATTGTTTAAAAACTCTCATGATCTGCTGTATTTAAAAGCCCTTATATTTAATCATGTTCGACTGGTACCTGGGTGTTTAGAAGTATTCAACTTCGGGGCCCCTCTAAAATTTTCATAATAGGCTGCTGTATTGCTTTCATGGAATTCGTGTAGCTGTAAACATGCGCTATTATGTGCAAACTGGTGTATTAAAATTGCAAATTCTTTAATCGAAATCTCGAATGAAATTAATAAATTCAGTCCGAATCTATTTTCTAATATTATGTACTCACAAATCTCATCCTTTGTTCACAAAGTTTCTCTGCATGGGGTTCGAGTTGAGGCGTTTCTGCACGCTGGTTAAAATAGCTGCTGAAATTTGTGCATGGGGAAAAACATGCACTGTGTGCTCGGGAGAGATTTGATCTGTATTTTTTAAATTGTTTATTCTTTAATCAAAATCTCGAATCGAGTGGATCAATTCATTCGGAATGGTTTTTCTGATATCACTCGGAAACTTGCTCATTGTTCACGGAGCTTTTTCTCTGCGTGGGTTTTGAGTTGAGGTGTTTCTGCCACGCTGAATAAAGTGCTGGATTTCTCGCATGACGGGAAAACATGGACCTTGAAAAACCTGGAATGGAAACCGGGGCTCGGCGGTTCCATGGACCTTGTGTTCGGGGAATGGATGGAACTAATAAAACTTGCATAATTTCAACTGAAAGTATATTATTTTGCTTATCCATCCCACTTTTTTGACTATCGCTGTTCCACTCAGATCAGAGGCAATAACAATGGAAAACCCAACCCACTTTTGTTTAAGATCGCTGTCCCACTCAGGCCGAAGGCCAAAATAACAAGAGCCCGCCCAACTTTTGTTTAACATCACTGTCCCACTCAGATGGAAGGCCAAAACAACAGAAACCCAACCCACTTTTGTTGAAGATCGCTGTTCCACTCAGATCGAAGGCCAAAACAACAGAAACCCACCCCACTTTTGTTCAAGATTGCTTTCCCACTCAGATCGAAGGCCAAAACAACAGAAACCCACCCCACTTTTGTTGACACTGTCCCACTCAGGTAGAAGGCCAAAACAACAGAAACCCACCCCACTTCTGTTTAAGATCGCTGTCCCACTCAGGCCAAAGGCAAAAACAACATAACCCCACCCCACTTTTGTTCAACATCACTGTCCCACTCAGATGTAAGGCCAAAACGAAAGAAACCCAGCCCACTTTTGCTGAAGATGGCTATCCCACTCAGGTCGAAGGCCTGTCGCAGAAAACACGGACGTGTCGAAAACTTTAATTTTATGATTGATTTAGAGATGATAGGATGATAGCATGAGTCATGATAATTTAGTCTTGTTGTATCAGAGAGTGGAATTTGCGTAAAATCAAATTGAACAAAGAAATCAAAATATACAGTCTCCTAGCTTTTTCTGAACGAAATCTAAATCTAGTAATCTAAGTCTAAAGTCAAGTTTTTCGGACATTTTGGTCCACCGAGCCGGATGCATGGTATTCTAACAACAAGACAGCAGAAAAACATCAAATCTACGATAACACAAGAGAAGTCAATCAAAGTCTAAAGTCTAAAATCTATCAGGAATCTAAAATCTACAAATCTACGAGTCTACGAGAAGAGTCTATCGAAGTCTAGTAAATCTATGAGAAGCAAGAAGCTATGGAATCTATTTAAAGTCAAGAATCTAGCAGAAGTCAACAAGTAAACGAATCTATCAAATCTATAAACTAGAAAAACGCGAAGCACCGGAAGCAAAGAAGTTTAATTCAAGAGAACGTGACGATCTATTATGTTTCATATAAACATAGACAATTTGGAAGATGATTCAGAAACGAACCAATCAGGAACAACTGGAAATTTACAAGCAACTGACAATATGTTTGGAATAAAAACGCCAGTTATGCAGCTAGACGAAGCAAGAAAGCTACACGCTGTAGCGAGTCAAACACTGAATCTGTTCCAAGCCAATATTGGAGAAACAATGGAAAGGAGAAATCCCACAGAATTGCAACGAACAAAGCGAAGAATCGAAGAGAAACTTAAGAATATTCAAGAGCTTAACACACAGATGTCTTACTACATGGTTCAAGCTGGCATATCATGCGAGGAAGTTGCAAGATTTAACTACGAAAGCGATCTTAAGCTTGATATCTATGAAGACATGGTTATGCAACTCGAAGAAGTCCTGGAATCTATCAAAGGCGAGAAATTAGAGCAGTCATCAACCAGTGAGCCAACTGTCAGTCAACCAGCACGAGTTCCAAAGCTAGAGTTGTCAACATACGGAGGAGATCCGCTGAAGTGGCTAGAATTTTGGGAACAATTTAGCAGCGTGATACACAGTAGCAGCCTAGCAACAACGATGAAGTTTCATTATCTGCGCAAAGTCTTGGTAGGACGAGCCGCAGCAGTGATCAAAGGTCTTCCGACAACAGAAGACAACTATCTGACAGCAGTTCGACGTTTGCAAAAGGAATTTGGAGACGACACAAAGCTAAGAAGTGCACATGTTAAGGCCATACGAGACATACAGCCAGTGACAAGCAGCCAGAATTTGTTCAAGCTAAGACGATTCTATGAAGAGATATCAGCAAACTATGCATCATTAGAATCAATGCAGTATGAAGAACAGGTTGTATGCCTAGTAGAAGAAACTGTCATGAAACTTCCACGTAATATACGATACGAAATCACAAAGGATGACAGACACTGGACACGGTGGAAATTTCCGCAATTTCTAAATAACTTGTGGAGCTACCTCAGAGCATGTGAGGAAATTGACATACCAGAAGCAGTAAGAAGCAGATCAGAACCACCAAAGAGATCAGTTCTGCATGCAACGACAAACAGAACAGTGGAGTGTGTCTATTGTAAAGACAATAATCACAAGTCATTTGAATGCAACAAGGTTATTGAGGTAGCAGCAAGAAAGGCAATTCTACAAGAACAAAAGCGCTGCTACAACTGCACAAGAACAAACCATTCACTCAGAGAATGCATGAGCAAGAATGTATGTTATCATTGTAGAAGTAAGCATCATTCATCAATATGCCCAACCTTGGCAACAACAACAGAAGCGAGCAACAACATAACTGACGAGATCAAACACATACGAAATGGACCTGTTGCTTATCAGACTGTTAAAGCAGAGGTTGGAAACGAAGTATGCAGAATTCTGTTAGACAGTGGTAGTGGAAAGTCATACATTAGTCGTGAACATGGTCGCAAATTGAAATTGAAACCTTGCCGAAAAGAAAGTAGAGTCATTGGAACAGTCAATGGAGAGATGGAAGTACACTGTCCAATATACAAGCTTGAAGTCAATGGAATTGGACAGGCAAAAGGAAAATTCACAACAGAGTTTGCAGAGCTAGATCTCTTCATGCTGAGCTCAGTTCCAAACATTCATCCAGATTTACAACGCATGAAGTACCCTCATCTGAAAGGTATATGGTTTTCTGACGTCTCTAGCGACAAAGATCTACAAATACATGCCATTCTTGGAGTTAAGGATTATGCACACATAAAAACTGGCCGCATCATAAAGGGAGATCGAAATGAGCCTATAGCAGAGGAAACCACACTAGGATGGACGTTAATGGGTGGTGTTCAGGATGACGATCAACGTACAAGCAACAGGAGTATCACCAACGTGATGGTAGAGAAACCAAGCTCGATCGCAGAAGATTTCAAGAAACTGTACGATGTAGATATCTTGGGGATCAAAGATGGAAGTGAAGATGTCTATGAAGAGTTTCAGGACAATATAACTAAACTAAACGATGGACGTTATTCAGTGAAATTACCATGGAAGAAAGGACAGTACTATTTGCCAAGTAACAAACAACTATGCGAGATACGACTGAAGAACTTGATAAAGAAGCTCAAAAACGATCAAGAAACATTCAACGCGTACGATGAAGTGATGAAGAATCAGATAAGAGATGGAATAGTGGAATTCATACCAGAGCAACCTGACGGTAAACGAATATCTTATTTGCCACACAACTGCGTCATCAGGAAAGAAGCCGAAACGACAAAGCTCAGAATCGTTTACGATGCCAGTGCGAAGCAGCATAAGTATAACAAGTCTCTCAACGACTGTCTTCACGCAGGGCCTCCTCTGCAACCGATGCTTTATGACATTCTACTTCGATTCAGAATGTATCCAGTGGCAATCATAGGTGATATCGAGAAAGCATTCCTGCAAATTGAAGTCGATAAAGCCGACCGTGATGCAATGCGATTCCTGTGGCTGAAGGACATACGACAAGAACCTCCAGAAATTCAAGAACTACGATTTACGAGAGTCATATTTGGGTCAGGCCCAAGTCCATTCTTACTGGGAGCAACTATTCGAGAACACCTGGAAAGCTACAGGGTTGCAGATCCAGAGTTTGTAGCTCTGGTACTGAGAAGTCTTTTCGTTGATGATTTTGTATCTGGTGGAAAGAACACTGAAGAAGTAAAGCAACTGAAGAGCAAGCTAATTGAAAGATTCAACGAAGGACACTTTAACATGCGGAAGTGGAAGTCAAGCGATGCAACTCTGCGAGAAACAGAAAACAAGAACAAAAAGGTAGAAGCAGTAACTATCAACGATCAAACAAAGGTGTTAGGTATCGCATGGAATCAAGAAGCAGATGAAATGGCAATCGACTTTGAGAAGATCTGCAATCTAGATTATGAGCCAACACAAAGAGGCATATTACGATTGGCAGCAGCAATTTATGATCCTCTTGGCATAGCAAGCCCGGTAAGCATTATAGCAAAGATATTATACCATGATGTATGCATGCAGAAACAAGGATGGGACAAAACAATTAACGCTGATCTTCTCAAGAGCTGGAAGAAGTGGCTAAATGAGCTAGCAGAGCAAAAAACGCTTTCATTTAGCAGACTGTTGTTGCCATATCATCAAGAAGAGGTTATTCGTATGGAACTACATGGATTTGCTGACTCAAGCATCAAGGCTTGCTGCGCTGTAATCTACTTGTTGATCCAACAAAAGAGTGGGGTGCAAGCGAAACTGCTAACAGCCAAATCCAGAGTCGCCAAGCCGAACTTATCGGTGCCAAGATTGGAGCTGATAGGAGCACAGATGCTTACCAAACTCATCCAGAATGTAAAGTCAGCATTAACAGAAGATCTAAAGGGAATCTACGGATGGTTGGACAGCCAAACAGTCCTTTGTTGGCTTCAAAACAAAGGAGAGTACAAGCAATTTGTCAGAAATCGTATTGACCAGATACTCGAGGAAGAAGACATCAACTGGAACTACTGTCCAACAAATGATAATCCAGCCGACCTGGGCACCCGAGGAACCACACTGAAGAAGCTGCAAGAATGTGAAGTATGGTGGAAAGGTCCGGACTGGCTAATTCAGAGAGAAAAATGCCCTCAACAGCCAGAACATCTCGAAAACGAAGCAGCACAAGAAGAAAGAAGAAACACAACAATTCTAACAACAACAACAACTGCTGAACCGGTTGGAATCACTAACTGTATTGACGTGAGCCGATACAACAGTGCGTTGAAGATGATCAGAATCACAGCCTGGGTGTTACGGTTCATCAATAAAGCAAGAAAAAACGCCACAGAAACTTCAAAGATATTGAAAATAAGTGAAATTGAAGCAGCTGAGATAGCATGGGTTAAGGAAAGCCAAACGTTGTACCCACCAAGCCCAGAACAAGTCAATCAGCTGGGCCTACGAGCTGACAAGTTTGGAATATTCAGATGTCATGGAAGATTCAACTTACAGGAAGACCAGCAACCAATTTATATTCCGAGGCAACATCAACTGGTCAAGTATTTGGTGATAGACGCTCACAAGAGGACAATGCATATGGGGGTGGAGAGCACATTAGCAGAGCTAAGAAGTCGATTCTGGATTCCCAAAGGTCGCCAGTGTGTCAAAAAGGCTATCAAAGATTGTCGACATTGCAAGAGATTTACTGTCAGGCCATTCAACGACCCAACAACAGCACCAATTCCAGAACACCGGAAAACGCCAGGCTATGCATTCCAAACGACTGGAGTCGATTTTGCTGGTCCATTCTACTACAAAGACAACAAACGACTAAAGAAAGCCTATATTACATTGTTTACATGTGCAACAACGAGAGCCATTCACTTGGAACTTGTCACTGATATGACAGCAACTACTTTTCGAAAAAGTCTTAAAAGCCTCGTGGCAAGAAGAGGCACCCCAAGTGTGATAATATCGGACAATGCAAAGACGTTTAAAGCCACCGCGAAATGGCTCAGATCTATCCACAAAGATAAGAAAACTGAAGAGTTTTCGCAAGACCAGAAAATTGATTGGCGCTTCAACCTCTCCAGAGCAAGCTGGTGGGGAGGTTTCTTCGAACGTATGGTGGGTATGGTGAAAAGCACTCTGAAAAAGTCGCTCAGTCAAGCTCATCTCAAGTTTGCAGAATTGCAAGAAATCCTCCTTGATGTCGAGTTCAGTTTGAACAACAGGCCTTTAACGTACCAAGGGAATGACCTCGACAAAGAAGCCTTGACACCGAATCACCTCATCCACGGCAGAAGAATGAAAACGATACAAGAAGCTACAGTCTATAGCGATGAAGAAGACAAGAGTGATGCGATCAAAAGGCTCAAATATCTTCAAACATGCAAAACAAAGTATTGGAGAAGATGGGCAAAGGAATATCTCGCAAGCTTAAGAGAGCACCACAAGATCGTAACAGGGAAGAAGAATAATATATCAGAAGGAGACATTGTGCTGATCAAAGACGAGAACTCACCAAGAAATATGTGGAAAATTGGGAAGGTCATCGAAATCATCAAAGGTGCAGACGATGTAATTCGAGGGGCGACGCTCAAAACAGTCACGAAAGGAAACATCTACGAAATAGACAGACCAGTACAACATCTCTATCCACTTGAGCTCAAAGTAGAACAAGAAGCAAAGAGCAGTCATCAGGAGAAAATTGACAGTGACGATGAAGTAAAATCAAACGTGCGACCGAAACGAGCGGCGAGTCAAGATGCAAAGGGGAGAATAACAGCAACAACAATACTAGAAGAAGATGAAGACTGAAGGACGACGTTTGATTTGGGGGTGGTGTGTCGCAGAAAACACGGACGTGTCGAAAACTTTAATTTTATGATTGATTTAGAGATGATAGGATGATAGCATGAGTCATGATAATTTAGTCTTGTTGTATCAGAGAGTGGAATTTGCGTAAAATCAAATTGAACAAAGAAATCAAAATATACAGTCTCCTAGCTTTTTCTGAACGAAATCTAAATCTAGTAATCTAAGTCTAAAGTCAAGTTTTCGGACAGGCCAAAACAACAGAAACCCACCCCACTTCTGTTGAAGATCGCTGTTTCACTCAGATCAAAGGCCAAAACAACGGAAACCCACCCTACTTTTTATGAAGATCGCTATCCCACTCAGGTCGAAGGCCAAAACAACAGAAACCCACCCCACTTCTGTTGAAGATCGCTGTTTCACTCAGATCAAAGGCCAAAACAACGGAAACCCACCCTACTTTTTATGAAGATCGCTATCCCACTCAGGTCGAAGGCCAAAACAACAGAAACCCACCCCACTTCTGTTGAAGATCGCTGTTTCACTCAGATCAAAGGCCAAAACAACGGAAACCCACCCTACTTTTTATGAAGATCGCTATCCCACTCAGGTCGAAGGCCAAAACAACAGAAACCCACCCCACTTCTGTTGAAGATCGCTGTTTCACTCAGATCAAAGGCCAAAACAACGGAAACCCACCCTACTTTTGCTGAAGATCGCTATCCCACTCAGGTCGAAGGCCAAAACAACAGAAACCCACCCCAATTTTGTTGAAGATCGCTGCTTCACCCACATCGAAGGCCAACATACTAGGGAGGTGGCGCGCGAAGCGCGCCAGCCTTCCTAGTCTGTTTTAAGATAATGTGCATAGGCGCCGATTTTTGCTTTCCCCAGGGGGGGCTCAAAATTGAAAAAAGAATTGGAAAAATAAAAGGTAGAAAAATTCCCTGTCACTTTTAATAACGTACAATATACATATGTATTATGTATGATAAAAAAGCAAAACATTGCAATAAAACAGATATAACATCATGGCCAAACAAAATTCCCAGAGGGGGCTGAGCCCCCATAGAAATTTCCAGGGGGGCTTGAGACCCCAAGCCCCCACGTAGTCGGCGCCTATGATAATGTGTAATATATTTGTTCTGCACTAATAATTCCAGTTATATTTAAACTTCTGTCAGAGTGCTCCTTGATGTTGTTCAGGTTTGTTAGTAACTTAGGCCCGGTCATGCGACCCCAGCTTGAGGGCTTAGCTAAAGTATGTGGCCCAAGCATCTGTCCAGGCGTAGTTTTGGAAAAGTTACTCACTGCTCCGGAGATATTCTTAACATTTCAAGAATTGAAAAAATAATTTTCCAGTTGAAAATTTCAGCGCAAAGATGCCACCAAAAAGTTTGGCTCCATAGCTTAGCTTCAAGGATTTCCTCCATTGCGGTGAAATCTGAGTGATTTTCAGAAAGCGTTAGTGCGGTTGCGCAGATATGGGAATTTCTGAACAACCTGAAAACGGACGATGTTCATCTCCCCACTCCAACAATATCATTGTCAAATTTATAGGCCTGCTTCAGACGTCTTTTTTGCGAAGCACAGAGCTGAAAAGAGAGGTTTACGGGTCTTGATATTAAAAAAATATGATATATGGTACGAATGAAAGGCTTACATTCAATTGACTAATTGTGGAAAGTTTGGCTATTCGAAGCTCTGTAATTCATCTCCCTGTTTATGGGAGAAGCATCGGTTGTTTAGCTTTTAGGTTTGGAAGTGGCAGTGGTCGCCCATGCAAAACTAAGACGGTTAGCAATTTTGCTCGCTTAAAATCACAACTAGAACTCAGCAGTTTGTCATCAAATTGATGGTCCACGAAAGAGATACAGATCAGTCAGATTCACGGAAGACAAAAAGTTAGTTGTTCTTTGAATCTTACAGCATCACTTGATCTGGTCAAATACACCCCTTTTTTGCAAGAAACCAATAAGAAACCGTAGGGCTATATTTTCAAAACATGAGAAACTTTGGTAGGAGATATCGTGTGACTCAAAAAAGTTAAGAAACTGTGTATGTTGTGTAGCTTGTTACGTTTTGTTTCCTAGTTACATCTTGAAAGACATTTTAGTCGTTTGCAAAGGAATTTGCACTGCCTTTGTTTTTTTATCCAATTCATGTTTGGCAGTAACAAAAAGTAAAGAGAAGGACAATGAATTAAGGAAAATTTGGTTTGGGTGCTAAGAAACTTTTCGTATCATAAATAAGGATAAGCTAAGAAACTCTTGTGCGACGAATAGTTTTTCATAAAAAAAACCATTTTCCAACGTTGAAAATGAAATTGGGCTCAAAAGTAGTGAAAACAAACTAATTAGGGTCCTCTGGTAGCTTTGAGACAAAGCTCAGCCACCTAAGGCAATTAGTTCAAAAATTTTATGAGCAGAATTGCTACAGCAAGTGAATTTTCATATGTAGGATCCACAACACAAAGGCTTCAAATCGAATTTCCAAATATTTAAATTTGGCTTACACGTAGCAGAAACCTACTAATTAAAGTCTTCCAATAATTATGAGACTAGTGTCGGCTTTCTAGGACGGTTGGATCAAAAATTAAGCTCGCTGACTGGCTGCGACAGGTAATTTATTATATTTATACTCCATAAATGCTAAGCTTGCAAAACTTCAATTTGAAAATTTCAATTTCAATTTAAGAGTAGTTCCAGCTCTCTGGGACAGTTGGTTAATGTCAACATATTTTAAATGTAAACGATAACCTTATGGTTGGTAGAACTATGGTTGGTAGAACGGTGACTGGGTGGGACTCGAACCCACGACCTTCGGCACGACAAGAAAACTGCGATCAAAAATTGCTTTGAAATGAAAAAAATTCTGAGATTGTATCTTAAAAAGAGCTTCCTGAAGAGAAACTGACGAGTCTCTTGGCTTTGGCATGATTAATTGACGACCGAATCTAAAAAATGGCAATCAATACATTACTTCGCTGGCAAATACACAGGGAAATGACACCAAATATTCTAATTCGTGCTGCACTGGAGACCATTGCTGCGTTTAATTGAGCATTATTATTTTTATTTGAACTTTAGGAGAGCTTCATTAACTGAAAATAGACTTTTCTGGTCCCTCAAGCATGCCTTCTTGACAATTAAGTCTTAAATATTACATTGGTTTGGATCTGTTTATCAATATAATAAAATTCGGCGAACTATGAAATTTTTTCTACGTTCAAAATTTTATCTCCTTTTATCTTTATTGTAAAACTTGTCGTTTGTTAGTATTTTTGATGTATGCTATAATTTGTTATTTCTTGTACTGTATGTATTTGATTGGCGTGAACATTGTTCACGGGGAGCAAGGGAAGGAACACGCTTCAGCGCTTGGCTTTGCTTTTCCCTTTGCTGTGCGATTGTGGATTGTGAAAGAGAAAATAACCCTTTACTTTATGAATAAAGTGATAAATCACGAAAGTTGTTCCATCACAACAGTTTCTATTTAAAGTTTTTGTTTTATATTGCATATATCTAGGCTAGTTGCAGTCTTCATTTATATGTAACACATGTCTTATATTTTGTTTAATAGAAATGTTAATGTTAATGTTTATGTTAAATCTTTCATTTATTTTTCCAATTCTCTTCAGTTCTGTGCTGCAAGATGTCTCTTCAGCTTGCTTTGTAAAAAATTATACAGTAAAAATCTTGATAACTCGAACCTCCTACAACTCGAGTTGTTTTGCATGCCCATTAGCGCCATTTATAGTATTTTTAACGCCCGATAACTCAAACATTCGTTAACTTGAACCATTTTCATGGGTCCCTTCGAAACTCGAGTCATTGGAGTTTTGTTATATTTTTGGTTGTACTGTATTTTCAGAATTTTATATACGCAGCAGCATCACCTATTGCACATTGCAAGTTTCTAGTCTTAATGATATATTGGAAGCATTTTGAGATTTTTTAAATTTATCGAGATTTATCGAGAGAACACCTGTCACTTCATTTTTTCTGCTTTTTTTTAATAAGCAACCGCTCAATAAGCAACTGGGACTGGATTGACCCTGACATTAAGCAACTCGAGAGCTCAATTGATTTACTGCTAGCAACTAAGAATTCAAAACGTCATTTATTTAAAATGCAAAAACTGGGCACGAATGTTCACTGTGCTTTAGAAATCAAAACGAGGCTATTTCCATATGTATGCAAACCTAAGAAAGTTAAAAATTTTTTTTTACTCAATAAAGATAAACAAGCAAAACTATGAATAAATTTCATCCTGTGACCAATTATAGTTACAGTAATCAGGAAAAGCACTCCAATAGCTTATTAAAAAATCCAATAGTATGTAAATACACAAGAAACATAATTATAACATCTTGTCTCAATATTTGAAGATTTTGTCTATTAAAGTAATATTCTCCATTGTCCTAAGAAAGTCTTTAGAAAGTTTGAGTACGAGAATTGCCAGATTATTAAGAACGTTTGAATTACAGTACCGTTTTGGAAAATTTGAATTCTGAAAAAGCATACGCTTGTGTCGTTTACGTATATTTTCATTGCCGTGTGTATTAGAAATGTCTAAACAAGCGTCACTGTTTAAGTTTGGATTCCAAAGAAAAGTTGAACACAGAGGATAGTTTACACTTACTGTCTCTTAAGTCTTGTGTTGTAGTCGTTACAGTTGACGATTTTGACCCACGAACTTAGGAGTGGTACCCTGGGGACAGGAGAGGCTGTTATAGGTACAAAAAATTTAAGCAACTTTTAAGCAACTTTGAGGGCTGGACCAAAGTCTAGTTGCTTATTAAAAAAAGTGTATGAAAATTCCGGTCGCTCTTGTATTTATTATTCACAAGTAGATTCTGAAGATAATGATTGAACTTGATAAAGAGCAAATTTATAGTGAAATGAACACCAGTCACCAAGGACCATCGATGTCAAAAGCTGTCAAAAATATCTGAGTACTTTATATCTTTTTTCATCAGAAGATAGTGAACAAAAAATCATAATTCTCGTCGCGTTAGCATGAACACCTGTCATGTCACAAATATCTCGAATATTATTGTTAAAATTTGGAATCGAAACTTTTCTGAAGGCTACAGGACGATTGCGAAATGGCAACTAAGTTTGCAGTTTTTTCAGAGGAAAGGCAAAAATTGGCAGATGATAGCAAACTGTACAATGTTCCATAAGAAACAAAACAATGCCAGGATATAGTGAAAGAAATATTTCATCTTCTGCTTTCAAGAAATATCTGCAATGGAGAAATTTTTAGTTGAGCCTGGACATACCTGTCTGCCCCTGCAATTGCAAATGTTGTGTGGCTTGCTTGCTCCACGATGTTTTCATATTCTATAATAATAAATAATAAACAATAAATAGGTGATCTTAGAAAACTGAATAATTTTACTTTCTGCTTACTGCCTGCATGAAATATACCCAAAACACATACAGTTTCGTGAGGCATTGCAATTTGCTTTGGAAAGTGCTGTTATAACACATATTGTTGTTTACCAACCGTAATCGACATTACTTTCAGCACAAAATCAAACAAGGTTCTCCAGGTAGCATCATTATTCAAACATCATGTTGCAATGAAAATTAACAACGCGAATATCCAAAGGACATTTCAGACTCAAACTCAAATTAAAATTGTGGTTTGATGGAACAGAAAAAGGTAATTTGCATAATTATAACGCACGACTTTCTTTAATTTTCTATGGCAACCATATTTGAAGATGTTAAAACTTGCTCTCTTGTGAATACACTCAACCAATCAGGTAAAGATAAGAAGTAAAAGTTATTTCTCATTTTAGAACTGGCATCTGCCAACTAAAACTCTCAAAGGACGTTCGAACATTTTTGACATGGAAAACATGAAATTTCAAAATAAATGATGCTCAATTAACCCCAGACCAGATATTTAGAATTAATTTAAAAAAATAAGACACAAAGCTATGGCTTGTAAGCTTCACCATAATTTTATTTACCGCAAAAGATAAGACTCTGGGTCAGTTGCTCGCATTTATGTTAATTTGATTTGTAAATTAACTTGTGATATTTTTATCAAAAAATATCTCATTGTTTTTGCATGTAGTAACTCTTGCAAATTGTTCTGCGTTGCATTCTTCTTGGAATAATCCGTTGTTTTGTTGAAGCTTCTCAAGTTTTTCTTTCAATATTATTTTCTTCTTCTCGTGCTAGAATATTTTGATTCTCACTGAAATATCCAACAATTTTAAAAAGCGGAACTTTCACTTTTAAGACTATCAAAGTTATTTAATGATGAGGTTAGAAAAAAAGATGACGTTGCAGCAGAAGTTTGAGAAGCTAAAAGGCAACATAAGTACAAATTGCTGCAGGAAGAATGCACCGAAGAACGGCTTGCAAGAATAACAATATGCAAAAACATTTAAATGCGTGTTGATTAAAATTAAGGACAATCGAATTTGTATTTTCATGTTACTTTAAAAATAAAAAACTTATTTTTCAGAAAAAATTAAATAAAAATATCTAAATACCTCACAATGCGACCAAATATAGTTACAACAAAAAATAAAGTTAAAAAAATCAAAATAAAAAATAAAACTTGCGCTCAGACACCCTTGCGTATACGCTTATCACCCAAGACTCGCCGACCTGCGCAGCACTAGCTCTGTCTTCAATGTCGCGCAGGAGCATTGACTGACCCTACCACCTTCACTTCAGGGTTGCCAGTTTGGATTTTTCAAATCCAAATTCCAGAAATCTGGATTTTTAAGAACTCGCTTGGATTTGAAAAAGTCATTTGGATTTGACCGAAAATCTGGATTAATTTTGGATTTATCAGAGAATTTCCATATTTCGAAGATATAGGAAAAGATCTAGGCAAAGCATTTGATGCTGACTTACAAGTAAACACCATGAACATGAATAGGCATATTTACAGAATTACACCATGCTTGAGTAATATAGTTTATCCTGAAGTAAATCATCTTCAAAAGATATGTGACAAGCAGAAACCAGGGAAAGGGTGTGGAGATGACAATATCACAAGCAAAGAAGTAAAGGAACTATGTGGGGAATTTAGTTTAGGTCTGAAAGAGGTTTTAACTAAGAGTATATCAACATGCAAGTACCCATCACTGTGGAAAACAAGCAAAGTTACAGCTGTCTTTAAGAAAGGTGCAACCAAAGAAAGAGAGAACTATAGACCTATTTCACTCCTTAGCATCCCAAGTAAAATTTATGAAACCATAATTAGTGAAAATCTGGACAAACACATAGAAAATTATAACCTATCCACACAAAATCAATGGGGATTTAAAAAAGGTCTAAATACAGAATCAACCTTGTTATATTTAACTGAGACATGGAAGCAACATATCGAGGAGGGCAAAGTAGTAGGAGTCATCTTCGTAGATTTTCGAAAAGCCTTCGATACAGTCAACCATATCATACTTGCCTATAAATTAAAAGCTATGGGTATTACAGGTGACTTGCTAAATCTGCTACAAGATTACTTAGCAAACAGAAATCAGTTTGTAAATGTGAAAGGAAAGCACTCAGATATTACCATCATAGAAATTGGTGTGCCACAGGGCTCATTGCTTGGCCCTAGACTGTTTGCGATCTATGTAAACGATTTTCCATCCTGTACAAAGATTGGTGAAATTCACCTGTATGCTGATGACACCACAGCATTTGTTGTCTGCAACACAATCGATGATACAATAATTGCTCTTAACATCCTAGCAAATGATATAGCCGATTGGTGTGACAAAAACTTCCTTACTATTCATACTGGGAAAACAGAAGCCTTGATTATCACAGATAAATATTTTGTTGGACCACTAAATCAGATCAAGATAAAAGGGGAAAATGTTCAAATCGTAAAGGAAAGTAAATCACTAGGAGCATATATAGATCATAGGCTATCATGGAAAAAACAAGTTACAACAATTCGAAAATCATTCAACACCAAAATAAAACTACTGAGAAGGCTTGATTACTTACCACCAAACGTTCTAGAGCAAATATATTATAAGACAATAATTCCATCAGTCACTTACTGCATCTCAGTTTGGGGAAGCTGCCCGCCTAGCACATTCAACATCATCGAAGCTGTACATGCCAAAGCAGCCAAAATAGTTTACCATTTGCCACAAGATTTAGGTGATGATGAATCATTAAAAAGAGCAAATTGGATGCCCATAGGTCACCTTTACAACAGAAGGATTCTGACCATTATGAAAGAATGCAAAGAGGAGGTAAAAGACACACGAGTCAGTGCATTGTTTAAAGTAAAGGAGCACAAGTACAAAGGAACAACATTCGAAATTATTAGACCAAGAAAAGAAATTGGAAGAGAAACAATCAGATATAGGGGCCCTGTACTATGGAACAAGCTAAGTCGGAATATAAGGGACAGTAATTCAAGCATTGACACTTTTAAAAACCATCTGAAAAAAGAAAAAGTTTTAAAAGACATTAATTTTAAAAAAGAAGCATTTTTGAACACTAATTTGGACAGTGACTATATTTATTTCTAAACTTATTTATTTATCTCACATATTAAATTATAAAGTTTTAAGTGGGACAGGGTTTTAGTAGGGGTGGGAGGGGGTGGGTTACAGCAGGTCCACATCGGCAGTCATGCCGCCCGCAACATGACCTGCTTTACCAAAAAACGTATGTTATGTTATGTTATGTTATGTTGATTTTATTTAAAAGCAAGCTCAATAACAAAAGAAATTTCACAACTGTATGTAATGAAAATTGAGAATCCAAAAGCAATTTCAATATCCAAACACATTTGACAATGAAAACCTGTTGCTTTTGTTCTCCGGAAGTATCTTGGGAGTATCATGACTGAGAAATATTTCCTTTGACAATGAGCCTCGTTTTCATTATAAAAGATTCTATTGTTTTAAAGCCTCGTTTTGAAATTTGGATTAATCTGGATTTTTGTCACGCATGATTTGGATTTAAGAAATTTTTCGACCTGGCAACCCTGCTTCACTTTACAATCACCACATCGACGACAATGGCGCATATAACAAACGATTCTGATGCAGTAGCAGAGGAGGAAGATGCGAAAGAACTTCAATTTCCCAAAGGTAAGAACTTGTGACTATAATTATGCCAAGATGAAATTGTAATTGTACAGCCAATCTATGAATGCTGTTAGTATAGAGATTGGGGTGGTTTAGTTAAATGGTGTTGGCCTAAATTTCTGTGAATAATATGTTATGTCTTTTATAGTTTGTTCTTTTGTCTTGTCCGGTTCAATGGTCATCTTATGTATTCATTCAGATGTTGTAGGTAGTTCCATGATTGTTGTAGATTTTTCTTGATAAGAATGGGCTGCTATATTACCCATTCTTATGAAGCAATCATTTCTTAGCCACACAAATGTCATAACTTTAAAGATAGTTAGGTACCTATTTAGTTTTCTTCGTAATCTACATTTTTCTTTGGTTCCCCACTACAGCCTACCATTCCATGTTTTATACGCTGTGTTGTTTTATAACTTGTGTCACTGAGGAAAGCAAAACCCTCTTCTGCTTTTTTCAGAGTTTGACAATGCGGAATCATTGTTGAATTCAGAAGTATTCATGTTGCTGGAGCACAGGAAAGCGCAAAACGAAATGGCTGATGATGACCAAGAAATGTCAGATGTTTTTAGAAAAACTTATGAATACACGCAAAAATTCAGCCGGTATAGAAACAGAGAAACAATTGCACAAGTAAGAGGGTGGGTATACAATGCAGCAGCAAATATAATTTTACTCTGTTTAGTCAATAAAAGATTAACAAAGTTAAATGTTTTTTTATCATGTTTTATCATTCATTCCCGTTATTCTGTTCTCTTCCACTTTTCATTGCTGATTAATTGGTCGCTATCAGCTTTTGTTTACGACCACGTGCAACCAATATCTTACAACGTCTCCAACTAGGTTAAAGGAAATGTGAAATTTCTTGCAAACTCAAATTTGGGAAAAGCAGGCAGATAGTTTTGTCCGACCTAGTGTATTCAATGCAGTTGTTTTTCATAATATCAAACCCTGAAGATTCACTGTTTTGTAATTAGTTAATTTTGTTATTTATTGCTTGTTTATTATTTATTTTAAGTTACCCTATAACATCAGTCATTGTTACGGCTCCAATTGTAACTGACAAAGGATTCTATTATATTCAGATCATGATGAAATTATTTCCATTCATTTGTTTTTCTCACATAGGCTACTATCAAAAAAGAAGCTACACAAGTTTGAGTTGGCGTGTTTGGCCAATTCGTGTCCAGAAACTGCAGAAGAAGCAAGGTCGTTGATTCCAAGGTCAGTAAACTTTGTGTAAACTCTGTTGCAAAACCTTAGAACCCAGGGAAGTTTTCCTGTTACCCTCTCCTATTTCTCAGATACAACTGCATAGTGTTACTATCCCACTGATTATCGCATGTTCAGTATTGTTTTCATATATCACAAGGCTTTACACGAGCCATGGATGAAGGCTCTAGTTTGTAAAACATTCAAGAGAGCAGGTAAACTATGAGAAAGAACCACACTGAGAAACATATCTGAGAAACGTGTAAAATATGAAAAAACCAGGTGTAATACAACCAGTCTCGATTTAGATCAGCGTAGCATGAAAAAGAGGCTATTAGAAAATGAAAGATAAAAGGATATATTAGACTCTAGTAAGTGAGATATTACAAGGATAAAGATAGGCAAATACAGAAAGAACAAGAGGGTTTGAGCAAAGATGAAATATAAATGAAATACAATGAGCTTGGATGAAGCTGAAATAGATTCAACCCTAACCATATTCAACCCCATTTTTATAGCCTGGAGGGAAGATTTGATGACAAGGAGCTTCAAGATATGCTTGATGAAATCAAAACATATCGCAGCATCCAAGGTTGAATTGTCTCAGAGGTAACATTTTTTATGCCAAGGTCCACTACCAGGTTATTGCATGAACCTTTATACTGATTGCATCATGTGATGAGATGGGACAGCAAGTATGCATGCAGCTAATACAGTTGAGAACTATGGGAAGTATGTAAATTCAGAAGCGTAATTTTACCACTTGACAGATCAGACTGTTATAAAATTCAACGTTAAAATCATCAGTTTTTTTCAGTTAGAAGTTTAACTGTTTTAACCAATGAGGATTTATCCACTGTAGAACTTCAATACATGTCATTGTACTACTGATAATTTTTCTGCTTTGTGGTCTCTTTCCTAACGCCCTTGGCGTTTATCAATCTCTTTATTAACGCCCTGGGCGTTTGCTAACATTTTTACCGCATCTCTCGTTTTACCATTATCCATGTCATTGGCCATTTCAATTATTCAAGCCTCATTCCAGTCGTGATACACGATTTTTTTTATAAGAAAATGTCTTTCAGAGCAGTACTCAAACTGTCTTAGCAATTTCCCAAGCTCAATACCAAAGCTTTCTTAAGATTTTCTTAGCAACAATTGACAAATTTTACCTTACCGCATTTTGTGCTTGTACGGATGTTTCTCTCAATTTCAATCGAAATGTTTCAACTTTCTTTATTGTCAAGCATACATTACTGAACTTGTTTAACTCTTTGATGAGCCGACTAAAGATTTCTTATAAAGATAACGTCTGTTACCAACCTTATATATTACTATCTCAAAGGGTATCACTGAATATTTCAGGGATTTGTTGCACCGAATGTAAATTGTAGCATGACGCTGATGCAGTTCAAGAGAGAGGGTGCTCAGTTGGTTATGCTAAAAGTTCTTTTTCACGGGGAGACCATTATATCGATATTTTATTGCAGCTCTCTCTGATTACAGCTACGAGATACACCGATGACATCTCGTGATTACATTGTTTGCTGCACTTAGCATAGGATTACGATTACTACAGACTTAGACTATTGGCACGTTCTATGATATTCCGTTAAATGTGCTTGTTTCGAACACCTTGATGTATCAGGAAACTGTACGAATAGCAAAGAAGTTTGACTGATACAGGTTTGCTTTGTGTGGTGTGGTTTCTTTCTGGATTTTCCGGGGATTAGAGAATCTCTTTCGAATTGGCGAGAGCTCGAACTGCACGAGTGTTCGAATTATGCAGAAGATTTGGTTCTAAGCTGAAGACCCCTTGTGATAGAATCCCCCTCGTTCGGTAGCGCCAACGCCTTCATAATATTCAATTAACTTTTGTAAGATTAGCAACAGTAATAAGGCTTAGACGCGTCGCAATCGCATTACAGCTCATCGTGCGCGGTTGAAAATGTCGCGATCGCTATTGTTCTCAAATCACCATAAATGACCATGAGAGCTGAGCTGAAAATTGGATGTTACGCATCTTGATTCGCGCACTCTCCATAACACGAGGCCCTATCTACTCGTGACTAGTCAATAAACAGATGTGTACTGGATGGCTGCGTTCTCTCGCGGCATTCCTGGAGAAATTACCCTGTATGATACAGTCAATGCTAGTTGCACTGCAGAAATGCTGGTAAATTTACTAAAACTCCTGGTTGGGACGTTTTTAAGTTTGGTTGTTGTCGGAGTGATGCTGTAATCCTGTTATCCGTCCAGCCACTTTTGTGTTCGAGTAAAGCCATTGATCTTTTCCTAAAGCATCCAGGGGGAATTGTTCGAAGTAATATTGTCACACACCATTGTTGGCATTTATTGTGTTTAATTTCCTACGTTATCTGTACTTTCTCAGCGTGGACCCCCGTCTGAGCAGAAATGTTGGTCTGTTCTCCAAGTACAGATCATTTTCAGCAGTTCAACTGATCCAGGGGTTGTCGAATGCAAATTTGCGATATAATGTGCTCATCGTTTTTCTAATATAGACCACTAAATATAGTACCGAGTATTTTGCTCTCTCGCGCTCTCTTGCCTCATTACCCCCGTCTAGAAAGTCGGCTCAATGTGTTTTTTAGTTTGAAGTCATCGGCGTCTTGTCCTGCCGAAGGGGGGTTGTGATCGCCGCTGAAAGCAACAGTGACTCTTGATATTTGAATATCGATGACAAATGCTTCATGTACGACGAACTTCTGATATTACGAACAAAGCACCTTGTTCCTTGAGTTTCTGTACCGAAAAGTTTCATTTACACTTGAATTAATCAACTCCCATATTGCGATTGTATGTTGTCATCTATACTTCGTATATATTGTGCTATATAGCTGCCATGCATGCAAATATCTGTAGATATTAGTACATTACATGTCGCGATTTGAATGCCGAACCCGACACATCCCCCGTGCCAGTATTAAGCATAATCTTTTGATTGATTGTCGTTTGGGCTTAGATTTTTGCATTGCCGTGATTATTGAGACTTCTCGTTGCTTTCTGCCGAAGACTCGAGACTGAATCTGCTTATTTTATCATCTGAACGAGAACAAACATGGTGAGTTGAATATTCATGTTATTCTCTCCTCTCGGTTTGTTAATTGTGAATCCTAATTTTTCTGCGTTTTTTATCACTTTGAGCAGTTGCTTATAAAACATGTTACGCTCTATCTTCTCTCCACAATTCGCATTGCTACTTGTGGTTTCGAAGGCTGCCTGGTTACATTTTATAATTTTATGAGAAATTGTTTTCATTCATTGCTGTTTTGCTTTACGATACGAATGGCTTGAATTTGTGAGAAATCATAACTGAACTCAACAATATGACACGTTCTTTTTCATTAGGGTAGCAAAAAGTTATCAGAGGAACAGATCAAGGGTAAGAAGACAGCAGATTTGACCAAAATCATTACCATTTCGCCTAACGTGTATTGTATCTGCTATATTGGTTTCGTTTGCGGATAACTATAAGGAGAGGTGTTCTTTTGCAGAGTTCCGCGAAGCCTTTCTGGTTTTCGACAGAGATGGAGATGGGACGGTAACGGTGTCAGAAATTGGTTTGGTCATGAAAAGTTTAGGACAGAATCCAACAGAAGCAGAAATCAAAAGCATGGTTCAAGAAGTCGACACGAAAGGTATTCAACACCTTCAAATACTAACATATTACTGCACATTACCTGCAAATACTATGCTCTCCCTATCTTTACTCTTACTTGGCATTCCCTATGGTTTTCTAATCCGCACTTCTTTACTTATTTGTCAATACCATTTATCATTTGCCTTTGCTTTCACAGTTTCAAATTTTTAAATATTAATTCATTTTTAATTTATCTTCATCCTTTACTGTGGCACGCCTTCAACTCGCCGTTATTTCACTGTCAACATTGTCTTCACTTTCATGCTTGAATCCTGTATTATCTTTTCACATAGATATAATCTTAATTTTCAAATGCATACACATTCCCCGAATTAGTCGCTTTTATGTGTTGTACTTTTAGCTTTACATATACCGCAGTTCCTCTAATAAGCGCCCGGGCGCTTATAAGTATTTTACAAAGTTAGGAAAATATTTTGCAAAGTTTTTTGAACAAAACAGTGAAAATGTAAGAATTAGTTCACACTTTTTGATTTTAGGGTGGGCGCTTATTGGAGGGGGCGGAAACATATCTATGTTACCTTTTTACTTGTAACTGTGCATCTCTTTTCATTTTTAGGCCAGGGCGAAATAGATTTCGACGATTTTTGTGTGCTCATGCAGCGCATGTCCGGTGATGGTGGCGAAGACACGTACGATGAAACGAAGGAGACATTTAAGGTCTTTGACAACCAGGCCAATGACAAAGTCAGAGTGTCCGATTTGAAGAAAGTCCTCGAGAGTCTCAGCATAAAGCTGACGTCATCAGAGTTGAGCGGAGTACTGGAAGAAATGGGATCAGTTGGCTCTGAATTGAATTACTCAGGTAAGATAATTGAATTGAATTACTCTTGTATGATTGTTGAATTGAATTACTCCTGGAAGACAACATGTCAAGCCTACGGATGCCAATAGAGCAACCTCAATATACAGCAAGCCCCCCATTCCCCATGAGGGGTTTCCCATTGTGAAGAACTGCTTTTTCTCGAAGGATCTAGAAATTTATTTGTCTGGTCCATCATGACCTTCAACATGATTAGAAATACCCTGTAAATAGAATCGTTTGTAGGGAGAGAGTTTCGGTTTCAAACCCATCGAATCAAGAAGAACTCTTTGTTTTACTCTTTGGTAATATTCATTGTACTCCACACGAAGAAAGTTGAACGAGAACATTTGTCATTTGTTATTATATCATACTTGGCTCAGCAACATTGTCTAACTTCATTGTTACTAAAAATTTACCCACTCACCTCCCGCAGCGACGAAAATCTCCTGTTCTTCTCTTAAACAGCGAACTTCCTCGCACTCTCCGTAGTTCGGTCAGTTTGAGAGTAAAACAATTGCATTTGTTGAGAAAAGGTTACGAATCTGGCTTTTATGTGTTTTTCATGTTTGATTTGTTTTATATTTGTTTTATATTTGTTTTTGATTTTGTGAAATTTTTTCCCACAGACTTCTTGAAAATTTTCCAGTTTGAATAAATCATGACGCCAGAAGACGCGGAGATTTTCGGTTGAAAAAGTGAAAATCTGAATGAAGGCTGTTTTATTTATTTATTTTTGTAGTCTCATAATTGAATTTGAGAATAATCAGAAAAAGTGAATTTCCTTTGTGTGGCTGAAGTTTTTATTGCAAGTGTTATCTAGTCATAAGCGTAATCATAACATAAGCACAAGCATGAGCAGTTTCATTAGGAGGGAGTCCTCTCTACTTTGGGTAAGCTCAATCATCACAAATTTCGAATATAGGGCTCGAACTAGACTCGCTAGGCTCGAACTTCGAACTCAACTTTGATTTGACGCATGCTCATTCGAAATTGCCGGCGCCAAATTACGACTTGGCCTAAATCATGTGCTTCGAAAATTAATTCGAATTACAGCAATTTGATACAGAAGAAAGTAGTATACAATGGTATTAAACTCCATAAGTAATTTTCTTCACAACGATAATACTATCGCCTATAAAATTGCCGCTGTAGTTACGCTTGCGTTGGCAATATCAGGATATTGCTTCGGTGTCACGTGGACCGTCATTTTTGGCCTATCTGTTGCTGGTGTTTTAAAAATCACAGACAACTTGAAAGATGGAGCATTTGAAGAGCGTACAATAAATTCGTTTGAGAATTTATATTGTGATGATGAAAGTAGCGCAAAAAAGAAACGCATGTTTGCAAAAAGAAAGGAAAATCATTTAAAAAGAAACAACGCTAGTAGTAAAGCCCAAGAAGAAGGAGGAGATACTGATAATAATTTGGATAGTAATACGACAAGATATTTTTATGACAGTTTAAGTGCTGAGGCATTGGAGACTTTGGAGTTCTCAATGGCAGAAGACTTTGATTTTACAACAAAAATGCCTCCTTCTAATGGTGTTGGTTATAATAGTAATAATGTTAGGAGGCAGCAAGTTCCCAGTTTGAGGTCACCACAACCTTTGATTTCTGCTGTCAAGAGTAGAATCTGTGCCAGGTAATATATGATAGTGGTGGATTGTTGTTGATGAATTATTGTTGCTAGATTATTGTTGATAGATCTTTAGCTAAAATGTGAATCCTAACTAAATTGAGTTTTCAAAGTGTTGCAGTTTAGACTGCTACCATGCTACCATGCTACCATTGCTACCAGATTGCATAAAATGCTCTGTGTTTGCTTTGGCTTTAGAGATTCATTGAGAGAGAGTCCCTCTTTTCCATTTGGTAATAAATACCCAAACACAAGGCAAAGCAGAGAAGTTTTCAGAGACTTACAGAATGCCAAGTCACCACAACGACCAACTGGCCCATCAAGCTATGTTCTTGGATCACCTCACTTTAGCAATGACCCTTTGATGTTGTCACCAGGCAGGTCGATGTACAAAGCAATTTCACCACCAAGTGGAAAGTACTTCAGTAGAATCAACCCAGAGAAAAGTGGTCAAAATTTCACAAATTTCTTGTCTCCTATATTGGATTCTAAATCAGAAGCCACGTGGTAAGAAGATTATTGATCAGTATTCTAATAAGAAGAATAGAAGTGTAGAATAGAATTGTAGTTTAGAATAGTGTTTATAAGTGTGATGTTTTGAGAGATGCTTCTCTCATCATCGGACAAGTGAAGAAGGTCAGGAGTTAGTTTATTTCCGTAGAGTTGAGCAAATGTTGATGGGAAATGTTTGTGTTTTTCATCAGAGATAGAATCCTATGCTGTTGATGTAATCAGTGTCCTGATTCAGTTGAATCACAGCAGTATTTGGCTAAAACTATATGCCAGTTTCTTTGCAATAACAGCACAGCCTGAAGTCAATGTTAATGCCTTGTTGTTATAATGCATATCCTGTTCATTTTTTAGGTCGGCAAATGCACTGCAAAAAGAGCAAAATAGCAGAGTGGAAGACACTTGCAGCACAGAAGCTGTTGTCAAAGCATTGAAAGAACGGGTTTCCAGGTGCTTACAATCAGCAGTTGTCGTCTTTCTTTTTCTTTTATTAGTGCCAGTTATCACATTGTTTTGATTTGTTTTCTGTGCAGCAAAAGAAAACGGAACTTGCCAAGTGTTGCAGATTTGTCATTTGATACTACAATTGATCAACCAGCAGTGAGCAATAAGAAAAGGTAGAATTTTCTTCAAATGTTTTCTTCTTTCTTACCTTATTTTCTTTTTCTTCTAAGGGCTTAATTTATTAGCTCAGTGTTCACCTTTTTATTGCCTTTTTTCTTTATTTTTGTCTTGTTTTGATCTTTTTCTTTTTATTCTTTTTCTTGTTTATATCTATAATTATTTTTATTTTTCTTCTCCAGTTTCATCTTTTTCTTATATTATGTCGTTGGTTCTTCATGATTTTGTAATCATTGATATTATTGATATCGTTGATACTATCAATGCTTTTATTCAAATCTCCACCAGAAAAGTAGACCACGATGCTTCTAGCAGAAATGAGAAGCCATCTAATGCTTCCAAGGACATCATTAGCACAACGAGTGTACCTCCGTTCACCAAGCCAAGTACAATGCAAACAATAGAACAAGACACAGCAAAAACTATCAAGCTTGAGAAATCGCAAATTCATAGTCTCAATGAAAAATCTAAATATGGAATTGATGAGGATGAAATGGATGAATTAGCAGATGACGGACAGGAGGAGGTGCAAAGTTAATTTACTATCTAACCCCCTGGAATTTGTGTAGTGCGCGCTTACAAGCATTTGATTTTATATGTTCACAGGAGGTTAATTTGCTCCATGTTTTGATAAGGATGCTCAAATAGTATAGGGGTTTTAGATTTTTTCTTGGCAATTTCCTTAATTTAATTATTACATCAAATTGTCCAAAGGTTAACTTGCTCGAGTCTCCTTGCTCTTTAAATTTATGCTTCTTAGTTTGCTGATTTGATGACAACCTTGGTTCATTTGCTCAACTCCAACCTAGTTTGTTGGCTTGATTCAAATCTTTGATTTTTCGGTTTGTAACTTTTCGTGTATTTTAACTTGTTTTCTTGCAGATGGATCTTTGCAAAAAGCAGAATAAAAGAAAAGCTGAAAAGACAGAATCAACTGCGAAAAAAGGAAAACAGGATGTCGAAAGAAAAGGTAGGGAATCGCTATTCTCTATGATCTGGAACATTGTTTTCATAATTCCTTATTTTCGTTCCGTCTATCATTCTTCATAGTAAATAAACAAAGAAAAAACTCTTTTATTCTGCTACTGGCTTTTTATTCCTCTTTTCTTCTTCTTTTATTCTGCTCTTTTAAATATACTATATACGCTCTGCGAATGCATTGAGCACTGTCGTCAATCTTTGAAGAACAAAGAAACAAATATCATTCTTCATATATTTTTTGTCTGTGTCAATTATTATTTTTTGAATATTTTTAATTTATTCCTTTGTTCTTCTTTTTTATCCGTCTTGATTTCAATTCCTCATTTTACTCCCATGACTTATCAATATATTTCAATTTTTTTTGTTTTCTGTCATTTTTCTTTCTGCTTTGCCAGGCTTCATTTCCATTCCTCATCCCTCTCTTATACCTCATTAATATATATCATTTTTTCCCTCTTCAAAAGATTTCCAACACTGTTGCCCTTTTTTCATTATTTCTTTGCAATTCTTTCGCTGTGACGTTTCATTTGACATTCTTCCACTTGACTACAGCCGTGAAGACTAAGCAGTCCAGTTCATTATCACGTAAAACAACAAGTGTGAAGAAAACACCAGTGAAATCAGTTGAAACGCAGACACCTTCAAAATCCGAAGTCGACTCGGAAAAGGAAAAGTCAATCGCAAAAACACCAAAACAATTAAAGGTAAGAGTCTAATAAATGAGCCAACCCATTAGCTGTGTCCTGCATCAACGAACCAATGAGTTATTTGTTGCCAATTGAAAGCTAAATACCAACAGCATGTGACAGTTTTCGGCAGTTCTAAAGCAAGATTCGTCACAGGGAGTTGCCGCTTTAATTCTGGTCAAGCCATTGTAACCAAATGCTTTTACCAAGTAAACCAATAAATGGTCTTGTCAAGGAGATCAATAAATGGTCTTTTATCAAGTAAACCAATGAGTGGTTTCGCCAGGTAAATGAGTAAGTGGTCTTACCAAGTTTACCAATAAGTTGCTTACTTACTAAAGTTAAAGACTTCTGCTAAGTAAACAAATATCTGATCACTTAGTACAATTTAAAGCGGATCATGGGGGTATTCTACCCTAAGCTAGATCATCTCCTGCCAAAATCATGGGTTTGAAAGGTTCTTTTTGGACAACAAGATGTTTCATGTTTACGTTTGCTTTACTGTGTTATTTTTCCAGACACCATACAGAAAGATATTCACATCTGGTTTCCCATCCAACTTGAAGCCTGAAAGTACGGAGAAGAGAAGGCGAATTCCCATCTACTTTATGTCAGCTGGGTCATCGGAAAATATCGAGGTAAGATTGATATGGTGCTACCTCCTGGAAAGTGGGAACATTGCATTGCATACTTCAGGTGTCATATGGACGGGGGTTACAGTGTGGTTGTATCGTTGTAGATATCGCGGGAAGAGTATGGCGAGTATGGTGTGACAAGTGATGCATTTCAAGCTAACAACAAAATTGCTGCTGACCGAGTGAAAGAAATGCTAGATGACAGTGACAATCAAGCTACCACAGATGGTATGTTTTGTTTCTGCTTAGTTTTCTTCGTTTTCCCCGTAATTTCTATTTAATCTTATTCTAGTAAAGTGGCCAGCTACACTTCAATCGTCCATTTTCTATCATTTACGATTTTTGGCATTGCTTAATAAGAGCCTCCTCTTTTAAATATCTTTCAAATAAACGCTCTCTGTTATAAAATTTCGCTAATAAACGCCGGCCTTTCTAAGTTTCTTCTGATGAACGCGCCAAGTTAATAAACGTTCTTCTATTTTAAACGCCTCTATTGAACTGCAAATTTAATAGACATCCCGAGCCTGAAGCACGTCGTTGTAACCTGAAGTCCAGCAGACCCCAACAACTTATGTAGAGGCTTCTCAGACTGCTATCGAACTTTAACTGTGGTTGCTTTCCGCTTGTATTATTTAGATGACCTCTTTTGGTCTCTATAAACAAGAGAGACAATGCTCTATAATCCATTCATAACACCAGTTCCAAGAATCTAAGAATTTCTTCCGAGGAATCCCCCTATTCAATGCTTGATCGAATATCAGCATCGAATATCTTGATCGAAGCAATTGGCTTCCTTACATTATGGCTTACAGTGGATTTTGTTTCATTTCAGCGAAATCATCAACATCAACATTATCTACACCAAGTCAAATCTCGTTTGGAACCAGTACAACACAGCCTACACCCGCTATATCAGTGATATCTAGCTCAAATGCAGCCTCAAAGGTGACTTTGCAAACTACACCCGGATTCACGATTGTCAGCAAAACAATTGGCAATTCTGACAATAACAACATTGCAATCAAACCAAATATATTCGGCAATCAGGTGGCCATTGGAACAAAAGATTCATCATCCAATGCAACATCATCTAATGGAAATACTACAAATGCAGCTAAGCCTGTGATTACTGCCTCTGGCTTCAATTTTGGTTCACCTGCCACTGTATCATCCACTGAGGCCGCCAAACCATTTGGCAACATCCTCTGTACTGCAGTTGCGGCTACTACGTCAATGTCGGGTTCCATTACAACGACTGCTGGTGGTCAGCTTGGGTTTTCTCTCACCACTGCTGCAAAACCAGTGGATGCATCTCAACAGTCGTCAGTTGGCTTTGGTTTACCAGGCCAGTTGAAGAGCACTTCTGGCAGTAGTGGTAGTAGTGGATTCACTTTTGGCAAACCAGTTTCTGGAGATTCAGCCTCTATTCCGTCTACTGGGTTTAATACTACTACATTCGGTGGAGTTGCAACAGCTTCAGGTGTATCTTCTGGTTCATCTACTTCCACTTCCAGTGTGTCTGCCTCTGGATTTCCAGCTACATCGTTCGGTACTGCTACTACGGCCCTTAATACAGGAGCAGGTACAGGTATAGTCTTTGGGACATCAGCCTTAGCCGGCAATGCTCAGCTGCCATCTTCGTCCATGGTCCCATCTCTAAACGTAGCCGGAACTGTAACCACAGCCTCACAGCTTGGAGGGTTTTCATTTGGAATACAGGGTGGTGCAAAGCAAGATGCACCAAAGCCATTTGCAATGCCAGGAAGTCAAACGTCGGCAGCATCTACGCCAAGTAACGCTGCCACGTCACTTGGAGCTGGCTTTTCGTTTGGCACGCCGTCATCTGCCCAGAAGCCAGCCGCAACAGTTGGTGGTTTCAATTTCGGAAACGCCCAAGTAACACCATCCAGCAACACTGGTGCGCCGAGTTTTACAGGCTTTAATGTTAATCCAGCATCCTCATCGCTATCATCTGGCTCAAATACAGGCAACACAGGGGGCTTCAGCTTCGGCGGGGTAACAACTTCCACCACTCCTCAAACAGCCGCAACTGTTGGCGGCTTTTCATTTGGCAATAAGCCAACCACAACAACAACCTCAGCTGGTTTTGGCGGTTTTAATTTCTCCGCCTCATCGTCATTGTCCTCAACAACACCATCACAATCTGCTTTCACGTTTGGCAAAGCATCAACTTCAATATCATCTCAATTGCCAACTCCTTTTGGGAATCCTGCTTCCTCTGCTACACAGAGCTCTTCCAGTTTCCAGTCGACTGCATCTACACAAATGAACTCCGGCTCTCTGTTCAATCCTGGCACCTCTGCCGTTTCAACCCCAGCGAATTTATTTGGACAAACTGCCGGCTTAAGTTCTGCGGCAACTTCTAGCAATCTGTTTGGTGCCAAGCCGCAGACATCAGCATCGTTACAGATGCCTGGGTTTGGGGCAGCACCAACGTCGCAGCCTGCTGGAGGTGGATTATTTGGTGCATCATCCCAAGTTGCATCATCCACGCAACCTTTTGGGACACCTTCAACTAGCACAACCTCTTTGTTTGGACAAACATCGGCTCAAAATCTCAACACAGGAACGTCAATATTGTTTGGTGCACCAGCCCAGCCTGTGTCTCAACCTTCAATTGTTCCACAGTTTGGAGCTCAGAGCACTCAAAGTCAACAGCAAGTAGGATTTTCTTTTGGTGCTGGTAGTGCAAATAAAGGTAGCAGTAATTTATTTGCATCTGGGCTATCGTCTTCATCTTCTACTGGCAGTGCTGGTTTTTCATTTACGAACAGTGTTCCTCAGAACAACAACAATGCAGCCAGCAGTGCGCAGAATGCCTTTGGACAACAACAGAAGCCCGCAAGTACCGGATTCAACTTCACCCAGCAGCAGTCCAATGTCAATCCATTCAATGCTACAGCATTTGGACAAACCGGGGCTGCATCCAGCAGTTCTTCTGCTACTGCCAGTGGTAACCCGTTCGCATTCGGTCAGTCTACTGCAGCAAATCCCCCTCCAAGTCAGCCAGCGTTCGGAAGCTCGTCGACTCCAGCTTTCGGTAGCGGCGGCGTGGCCAGTCAAGGCCCAGCATCTGGTGGGTTCAACTTTGGCGCTGCCAGTTTGCAGAAACCCGGGGGTTTCTCGTTTTCGAGTGTACAATCATCAGGTACGTTGTGTTTGATTTCAGATCTTCCCAGAAGAACGCAGAGTTTTACAGTGTAAAATAACTTAATATGAGAGGGTTAAGGATGGTCACTACTCTCTCGATTCATCTTTGACCTCTACTTTGTCTTATTTCATTGTTCTTTACTTTGACTTAGCGTACTATGGTCATGTTTGGGGTTGTTAACCCCGAGTTCCGTCAATTGCCTCGTTGCTTCCTTTTGTCACTTTGTTCATGTAATGTCACCTAGGCTGTATTGTGATTATTGGCCTTTCAGCATTCTCTATCATGCCCTGAGTTCAATCGATTACTTTGTGATCTTTGACTTTTGCTACTCTGTTCATGTAATAACATTTGGGCTGTATTATGATTCTTGACCTTTGTTGACTCACAAAAGGATAGCAACTTTTCTGACGTTTAGCTTGTGTCTTTCTATGTTTATCAATTCAGGA